>CP136057.1:490534537-491064233 GCA_032464435.1 Aegilops umbellulata
AAGGACAACGGAGAGGGCCTCGCGGGCCCTACGGATGGTCTGATACAACGCCCGCTACTCATTCAGGAAGCCAGGATCATCGGACACCTATGAGCACCTTCGAGAAACTGAGACGACATGAAACGGTAAGGCCGCTCTTGGGAGCTCTGGTTTATTTCAAACATGTATTAACATACAAGTGTAATTTACTCGTCATCGAAAACAACGCGTAAAATACAGGCGTAATGAAACCAAGGGCCCGAGGTCTGTAAGTAAAACCGGCGAGTTACGCGTGTAATTTGAGAGACCAGTATATATTTTAAGAGCACTGCTATATGGACGACATTACCAGACGATACATGCACGACGTGCGTATCATGCCATCCATGGGCAAGGCTGAAACAACAGCTAACGACTGGATGAGCAATCGTCCGAGTGTCATTCAGCGTTTTTATTGTGTGTCAAGTACTTCCGATATTTTACTAGTCGAAATCGACCAACCAAGCGCCTTCGCCCGAGACCATCTGCTTTAATTTACAAGCGTCAGTTTTACAAGCGGTTTTGGTTGGAAAACAACGATCCAATCACGACCTAATATCATGAGTTGGTCGGAAGATCATATGGTTTCACGTCTAACCTACCCGACTTGTCGTATAGGCTATGAATGAAACATCAGACGATGAACTTCTTAAGCACGGAAACAACAGAAGAGGATGATCTTCTTAACAAGCAAATCACTGGCATTAGATCGACATGCAAAACAATACGAAGCATTATTCTCAGGAGGCACGGTGAACAACTCGTGATGCCGCATGCCACAACATTCCAATCTCAACTTTGTAATCAAACACAAGGCCTGGCATTACATAGACAATATTCAGAACAAACTCTTAACACAGGAATATCTCAGCAGAGTAACTATTTACTTCTAAACTGAACACAGGAATAGGAAAAAACACTCGACTCTTCTGGCTAACATCAATGAGCAAATTTTGACAAGGTTTTCCAATTCCAATATATTAAACTAACGTCTTCTTGCTAACATCAATGATTAAACTTTGACAAG
The DNA here is from genome assembly GCA_032464435.1 of Aegilops umbellulata. Lineage (NCBI taxonomy): Eukaryota > Viridiplantae > Streptophyta > Magnoliopsida > Poales > Poaceae > Aegilops > Aegilops umbellulata. The sequence continues at coordinate 490,535,583 of CP136057.1, forward strand.
CTTTTCCCATTCAAAATATGTAATGCCTATGATCATGGAGTCCTGTTGCTTCTTGCTAACATCAATGATTAAACTTTGACAAGCTTTTCCCATTCAAAATATGTAATGCCTATGATCGTGGAGGCACTCCACGTGTTGTTAAATTGCCAATGGTCTCTGCAGACTAGTCATATCACCGATGTCTAATAATACTCTGTAAAGCTTCTTAGTCATTCCTTCTGTAATGTAGCGCAAACAGTGACTGCTTCTTTCTGCAAAGTGGAACGACCAATTGGACCCAGTAATGCAACAGTTTGCCTTGGACACATTGGCTCCTCTTGTGTAGTTGAACTAAAATCGAAGTCGGAATAAAATCGAGCTTTAATTTTGATATCCCTGTAAGCAACAAAAGGTATAAGGGAAACAATTACTGAGAAATAACGGTTGATGACTTGTACTCCCAGAAGAAAAACATCTACTGATCTACCTTATCTTAATGGGAAACAAAGCAGGAGAGTAGCAATTCTCAATCAGTGTGATTCATTCATATTAACTGAGACATTATCTTAACAATGCCTTGTTTCAAGATGTATACAGAACGAAAAAGCAGAAAAGTATCATTCCTAAAACAATGCGACTGATTCATTTTAACAGAGACATTATCTTAACAATACCTTGGTTAAACATGTAGAAAGAACTATAAAGAAGGATAGTACCATTTGTAAAACACTGTAAGTCTGTAACTGATATATAATAACAGAGACATTATATGAACAATACATTTCTTAAACATGTACTTCGGCCGACCCCTAACAGAAATGGTACTCCTGCCGATCCCTAACAAGTGTTCGCAGTTTTGAACTAAGATTCAGTAGTTAATTCGGAGGAAGGTCGGTACTGACCATTCAAGACCAAGATTTGAAACAACTCGTGAGGAAGATCTCACAGAGATCTCAACACATATATGGAAATCGGGTCTCATTTTGTGCAGTTCCACCAAAATTAAGCGAAGCAAAATGTTGCAATAGCAACAAGTTGAAAAGATATCCCTGTTTTAACAGAGGCAAAAAATGAATCAATTACTGGCCAATAAAGGAGGATGAAACATGTGGCCACAAAAATGGTAATCCCACCAATCCCTAACAAGTGTTGCAGTTTTGAAATAAGATTCAGTAGTTAATTCTGAGAGTGGCATCAATTACTGGCTTATAAAGGTGGTGATGCTGAATTTGTTGTAACAAAGGAACAAACATCATGTCTGGGTTGGTCCCATTTTTGTTCACTACTTAATGGGAAAAGACAGCAATACAATAGCTTCAATTCAACATTTATTTAAAACAGTACCAATACAAGTAGCACAACATCTCAAAGCACACTGCACAATCATGTGGATGAAGGCCTGTACTGACCTTTCATGAGACCGACACCTATAAAATACGAAGCTGCCAACACGAATAGGAAATCCAATCTCGTTTTGTGCAGTTGCACTGAAATCAAGCAAAGTGTTTCGTGTAGTGAAGCAAAATGTCGCAATAGCAACAAGTTGAATAGATATCCCTGTATAAACAGAGGCAAAAAAGGAATCAATTACTGGCTAATAAAGGAGGATGAAACATGCGGCCACAAAAATGGTAATCCCGCCAATCCCTAACAAGTGTTGTAGTTTTGAAATAAGATTCAGTAGTTAATTCTGAGAGTGGCATCAATTACTGGCTTATAAAGGGGGTGATGCTGAATTTGTTGTAACAAAGCAACAAGCATCATGTCTGGGTTGGTCCCATTTTTGTTCACTACTTAATGGGAAAAGATAGCAATACAATAGCTTCAATCCATCATTTATTTAAAACAGTACCAATACAAGTAGCACAACATCTCAAAACACACTGCACGATCATGTGGATGAAGGCAAGTACCAAACTGTCATGACGCACACAAGATAAAATACGAATCTGCCAACACGAATAGGAAATCCAATCACGTTTTGTGCTGTTGCACTGAAATCAAGCAAAGTGTTACGCGTAGCGAAGCAAAATGTCGCAATAGCAACAAGTTGAATAGATATCCCTGTATAAACAGAGGAAAAAAAGGAATCAATTACTGGCTAATAAAGGAGGATGAAACATGCGGCCACAAAAATGGTAATCCCGTCAATCCCTAACAAGTGTTGCAGTTTTGAAATAAGATTCATTAGTTAATTCTAAGAGTGGCATCAATTACTGGCTTATAAAGGGGGTGATGCTGAATTTGTTGTAACAAAGCAACAAGCATCATGTCTGGGTTGGTCCCATTTTTGTTCACTACTTAATGGGAAAAGACAGCAATACAATAGCTTCAATTCATCATTTATTTAAAACAGTACCAATACAAGTAGCACAGCATCTCAAAGCACACTGCACAATCATGTGGATGAAGGCCTGTACTGACCTTTCATGAGACGACCAAGATAAAATACGAATCTACCAACACGAATAGGAAATCCAATCAAGTTCTGTGCAGTTGCACTGAAATCAAGCAAAGTTGCCGGTGTGACATTTAAGTTTTCTATAGCAACAAGTTGAATAGATATCCCTGTTTTAAGAGGCAAAAAAGAAAACAATTACTGTCCAATAAAGGAGGATGAAACATGCGGCCACAAAAAGAAGCATCTACCTTATCTTGATGGAAAACAAAGTATAGGACAGTAGCATTTCTAAAACGGTTGCATTGATTCATATTAATAGAGAAATTCTCTTAAAACAGATTAGTAGTTAATTCTTAGAGTGGCATCAATTACTGGCTTATAAAAGGGGGTGATGCTGAATTTGTTGTAACAAAGCAACAAGCATCATGTCTGGGTTGGTCCCATTTTTGTTCACTACTTAATGGGAAAAGACAACAATACAATAGCTTCAATTCATCATTTATTTAAAACGGTTGCATTGATTCATATTAACAGAGACATTCTCTTGAAACAACATTCATTAAAAATGTAATTTACTTTTAACAGTGGCATTGCTTCAATTTTCCGGCGGCATTCTTAGATTAACAACAGCAAAATAGCTACATGGGACATGCCAGCACCATGTGCGTCCACACGTATAAATGGGTGATGCAGAGTATGTAGCCAAGCAGCATATATGCGCTGGTCCCATATTTGTTCTCTTTGAACCTTCTTCCTATGTGAGGGCAGTAGTCGTGCACAAACTACCCGACCCCCCAGTTTCTTTCCCTTTTCAACAAAGAGATCGGTTCCTTACAGATGTGTGTACTGGGTTACCCCCTTTTTCCCTTTTCGACCTACAAAGCGGCTGGATAGCCAGTCTATACTACTTTCCGCCCCTCCTTTCCTCTTTGAACCACATCCTAGATTCTTGCTCCAGCCCACCGCACCCTTCTTTCCTCTTTGAACCAAGACCTAGATTCGACTACAGATCGAAAAAGATCCACATGCAGCTAGAGCAACGACGGTTTCAAAGAAACTTATACCTTAGGATCGTCGGGATGTGGCAAGGCGTGCGACGGGAGGCCGGATCTGCCCACACTACGTACAACAGCGAGGAAGAAGGGGTCGGTGGCCCTCCCGCACAGGCGCTGGGTGAAAGAGAACAACACAGCCGACAGTGGATTGCCTCCCTCGCCGAAGGCGATAGGGTGAACGCTGCACCTCCTCCCCTTCCCTGTGCGACGGGATACGAACAACTCCTTCACCAGCTGTGAGGGGGGAGAGAGAGACAAGAAGCCAACACAATCTTGTTTAAATCTGGTGAAGAGAGGGTGAGAGACTGTGAATATATCAAACCCTAGCAAATGAACGCTGAGCCTCCAGCGTGTAACATATATGTAGTGCGGCCAGCGTGTGGAGAGTGCAAACCCTAGCGAACAAGTGCTGAGGCTCCCGCTTATATATATATATATATACTACTGTAGTACGGACTGAGCTCCGGTGCCTTCACTGCACCTGCTTTTGGCTCTATGACAGGTGAGCCAGCCACATTTTGGGCCCACCTATCATAAATCCAAAGGCAGGTCCACTAAGTCAATGAAGCTGCGTCCATATAGTACTCTCGTGTATACGACTAAAATATAGTGGAGTGATTTTCTTATTCTCTCCATGACAATCGTTTTAAATTGTGTAAGTACGAAACGAAACTCTTTATTTAATGTACAGTGAAGAAAACTAGTATTACTTCCGATGAACTAACGATCCACGCCCATGCGTCCTGGTCGCACTTCCTGTCCTTCATGTGTGGTACACTACCCTCCCTTAAGTGAACAACCACACATGCGCCAAATTATCGGAAACAGGTGAGAGTGTGTACAAATAAAGAAATTTAATTTCAATTATGGGAAAGGTTTGAGAGTATTACAAAGTTTGACTAGCTACTGATGGAAGACAACTTGTTTTTCGTCGAAAATCGATCAACTTCACCAGCCGACGCAACCATGAGCATCGATAGGTCATCGTGGTGATGCATCATCCATTTGGCATCAAGTTAGGGTGACGCACCTAAGAAGTTCGACAAATCCTCACTGTGGTCTGTTTCTTCTCAGTATTCAAGCTCGAGGAAGTAATAACCACGTGGCAGAGGACAGTGAGGCGGAACAACAATGACCATCCAATTTTGTGCAGTTCCACTAAAATTGAGGAAGACATGCCCGGGTATGGAGACACGCATCGCTGTTTCCAAAAATATAAAAAAGGGTTAGCAACGACACCTCAATTGTCAATAAGAATTAATGAAAAGTACATCAACAAACAGAAGCATCATAATTATCTTGATGGGAACTAAACCAGGATACCCGAGAAAAAAAGCATTTCTTCATTTAACCAGTGATAGTACTACCACCATATGGACAATGACCGCACAACCACCATGTACTTTTTGTCGAAACAACATGTATACCTCCACCGAGGCATAAATCAGGACAACTTTTTGAGTGACATTTCCTCTAGTAGTAGGTTATGTTGGACCAGCCGACCAACCCTAGCTACTATGCATGGGGAGCTGGGGAGTAGTTGCATAGAAGAAAACCCGCACGCAGCGACCTGGGGAGCTGGAGCAGTACAAGAAGTTATACCTCAGGTGGGCGAGATGTCGTTTAGGCAGGCGGGCGGGATCTGCCCACACGATGGCAGCGAACAAGGGCGCGGAGGATCTTCGTCCACGCCAGCGCCGGCTCCGAGAGGCCGGTGCGCATCGGTTTCCTCCGTCGCCGACGGCGACAACGTCAACGCTGCACCTCCTCACCTCCCGCAACAGACGGGATTTGGCCGGATCTGTGACCACCGGTGAGGAGAGAGATAGAGTGCACACTGTCATCTTGTTTTGATATGGAGAGGGTGAGAGAGCGAGTTGCGAGAAACTCTATCAAACAAGAGGCTATAATGGAGTAAAAAAAATCTCTCCATAGCAGCGGTTTTAAATAGAATACGCGCGTTCCCGGAAAAAAGAAACGAAAACTGGCGGACAATTTTTTTTGGGTCTGTCTAGGACACGTCTAGATGTGACATAGTTATGTCACATATAAGTTGATGTCCCCTCTGTTTGTGGTCTTTTCCTAGTTTTTTTTGTTTATTGTTGCTACATTATATACTTGTGGGAGCTTAGATGTGATATCCTTAAATAACATCTAGATGTGAATTAGACAAACTGATTTCCTAACGTACCAAGAAAGAAAACTCGATCAAAAACACGCCCCCGCTTCCAGGTCGCGAGAGTCGTCGCGCACACACACATAGACATAGACATGCATATCCGTGTTTACGTAAAATTCCATTTCCATCTCCAATCATATTTGTCCAACTGGCACATTATTTACGTTGTTAATTATATACGCAGCAATATTAACGTACAACATCTCTTGTTTGCGCACGTCCGGACCGCTGCCACGGCCGGTCCTGACCAACCCGAACCCTCTTCATCACCCGCGCGTGCTTCCCGCCCGAAACGGTCAGTGCCGCATTCATGCCCGGCCAGAGCGGACGCGACCTCTCACTGGCGCCGGCATTGAAGCGGCGCGCCGCCCGAGAGAGCGTCGCCCGCGCCGCTTCCGGGTGCACGCGGCTGCTCCATTTTATATTGCGTACGTGTCATTCAAGAGTGAAATGATGGTTGCTTCTTCCGACTAACTTACTGTGTGATTTGACTGCTCCTTAGTGGCCCCTACACGTACTCCCCCTACGTGTATGCAACAGTCACACGTACACATGGACGCAAAAACGCGCGCGACGCCCTAATGCATGCATGTCCGAGCACACGACGGAACACACACGGTGGCGCTCAAATGCTCAACCTATACATGCATGCACACACATACTCAGTCAGGGTGACTAGTGACCGTATGAACACCAGAAAATATATATATATTGAGCGCAATGAGTGTATTATGAAGTCCACTGACCGTATTTTTACAAATATACAGTGACAAACAGTGTATTTATCTCGTTTGAAATTAAGCCATGTTAACCGGAGAGGAGGCAGCATGGACTAGCATTACTTTGCTGTGTCCCGTCAACTTGCTGAACAAGGAGAAGGTTGCAGGACGGGAGAAGCTTGCGTGCGGTGTCTCGCAGGACAAGGAGAAACTTTTGACTAATGCAAGCTCTCCCTCGCTCAGGCGGTGGACGCGCAACAGTTAATTCGGTGTCAGATTGCCAGAAGCATACTACACTATACTACTAGGAACCTGATCGAGGAGCGTCTGCACTCTTATTATAATTTTAAAATGTGATAAAGCAATCTTCAACACATTTGGTTCTCTTCGAGGGTTCTCGCATGTGATAATGGAAGTTGATTGCATGGAACACTCGCCACAATTCTCGCTTAATTCTGGCTCATAACCTGTTACAAATAGTAGCGCTCAGTAATATTTCCTCTTTTTTTTGTTATTCAGCATGTAAACAGGTCAGCAAACCTTGCGGCGCATCTTCGTGCGAACCGTGCTTGCTGCACTTTGAATGTGGCCGAGAGCTGGCTTGATGAAACACCTCGCTTCCTACTTCTTTTTTTGGCTTCCTAGTGACCAGTGTCTTGGCTGATCGTCCTAAGAATGCTTATATATGAATAAAACTCTCTCATTTACCCACAAAAAAGATTAAGCCATATTAACCGGAAAGGAGGGAGTATGGACCAGCACTACTTTTTGGTGTGTCCCGTCAACTCGCAGAACGCGAAGAAGCTTGCAGGACAAGGTGAAGCTTGCTTACGCCTTTGACTAATGCAACCTACCCTCGGTGGACATGCATCAGTCCATTCGGTGTCAGATTGTCAGAGGCATACACTATAGTACCCAACATGCGGAGTACCATCATTGTTCGACTTCACGAAGGGGCGAAGAGCCAAGCGCAGTACTAGTACGCGTACTTGGTTTTGCACCTTCATACTCCCGGGATTTAGATTGGGCGATGAGGAGCACCGGCATGAGCTAAACTTCCAATCACAACACCAGGACAAAGGAAAGCAAAATCAGCATTTAATCCCATGCCTTTTCAGCTCTCCATGCAGGCCCACGTACTCCCTAATCAACGCATGCATGCAAAACCGTCTTCAATCTTTTCCCTAATCAACGCACAGCCACAATGCATGCAGTGGTTTCCACTGAGAGGAGAACGAGGCATCGGAGGGAAACGAGGAGGAAAGAGAGCACTCGTGAATGAGCCTAGGAGGGGATCGAGGAGAAATCAATGTTACACGCCTTATGGTTTTGGGAAAATCTGGATTTTGTAAGGTGACTTACTCACCTAGACGGAGGGAGTACTACTCCACCCCCGGTCACAGTTTACAGGGCGCGCTTCATTATGATGCATTTCTCTCAAAGCATTTCCACCACCAGAGAGACTTTAGACGCGTTTGGTTTAATGCTCAATTAATTAGGGCGTGGTAACCGCAATCAAGTCCACAATTTTCTCTCCATGTACTGTACTACTACGGAGTGCATGCATGTGTGTACCCGGGGTGGAAGCACTGCATGCATGTGTGTACGCATTATTCCCTCTAGTAATAGACGCCGTGCTATAACTACCAATGCTATTTTTCAGGCCGATCGCTAGTCGCCTTGCTCCCACAGATTTTTTTTCTAAAGCGCGCTGTATAAACAGTGACGGATGGAGTAGTATGAGCGGATTAAAAGAAGAGCGTATTGATGGTTGCTTCTTCAGAGCAACTTACAGTGGGAAAGGTGGGGCTTATGATTTGACTGCTCATTACTCACTATTAATGCGGCACAACGACCGGGCTGAGTCTCCCATGCGGTTGTGCACTACCCCCTCGGTTCTTAAATATACTCCGGAGTATTTGTCTTTCTAAAATATGTTGAAATCTCTGTTAAGACGAATAGAATATTTAGGAACGGAGGGAGTACACATACGAAGCAAAATGAGTGAATCTACACTCTAAAATATGCCAGTTTGAAATTTGTAAAAAGACAAATATTTAGGAACGAAGGAGTATAATTTCGTGCATGGCACATGGACCCGGATGATGAAGAGGCTTCTGGCAATGCTATCAAGCTTCCATCATTTGTTTACATAATTGATCGTACTATACAAATAATTTTCCAGCGACATGAAATTGTACAATGGTGTGCTTTCAGCTATTGTTTCGCGTGTTTTGCCATCGATGCTCTTTCGAAAACAATAAAAAACTAACTTCCTTGCTAATGCATGTCATTTATTAGCAGATCAGAGGTAATAATTACATCACAACTAAAGAAAAAGTTGTGAGAAGGTGTTAAATTAAAATTGATCCATGCTTTCATTGGCAGCAACATACCCCCAGCTCTGTCTAAATCAACAAGGCATGTTGGGAAAAAAGTAGCTGTCTGGAGCATGCAACATTCCGATCATTTTGTGCAGTTCCACTAAAATAGAGCTGAGCGTCCCTGTTCCAAAGATATCAACTGTGATTACGATAATAGAGGACTGCTGATGAAACAATAAACACACAAATAGAAGCCGGTCACCTTTGCGGTCTCTCTTAAGACTAACTAGTTGGAGAAGATTAGGCTCGGAGTTGGATGAGGAGGATAGAGCAAAACCAATCTCCCTTTGTGCAGTCGCACTGAAATGTAGAGACGTTGCCTGTGTGACATTTTAGTACAACTGCACAAAACACTCTTAAGAAAAAAGTGATTTGTGCAGTTCACCAAAAGGTCGCAATAGCAATGAGGTGAAATGGATAGCCCTATTTGCAAAAAATAGGTAGAAAGGAAACAATTACTGGCCAATAACAGTTGATGACACATGCGACGACAAAAAAGAAGCATATTCCTTGTCCTAAGGGAGATAACAACACGGCTGTGTTTGTCTAAAACGGTGTGAGGTGAGGACGAGAATGCAATACGGAAAGTACGCCGGACGAGCTATGTTTTGGGCAAAGAACTATGGAAGATCCACATGCAGCGACGAGGGAAAACGGGCAGTGGAGCAAGGCCGGAGGGAATACCTGGAGGTCGTCGGGATGTAACTAGGTGAGCGGCGGCGGGCGGAATCTGCGAGCAGGTGGCATAGGCCCTGCCGCACCGGAGCTTGGTCAGAGAGAACGCGTGTACCGCAGATCGGGACGTGCTGCCTCGGTGCCGTCGAACGGAGAAATGATGCACTTCCTTCCTTTCCCCTGGAGGACGGGATGCGGCCGAATAAGTGACCAACGGTGAGAGAGAGAGAGAGGCCACCGCACTCCCTTTCCCCCGGCGGACGGGATGCGGCCGGATCAGTGACCAATGGTGAGAGAGAGAGAGGCCACCGCACTCCCTTTCCCCCGGCGGACGGGATGCGGCCGGATCAGTGACCAACGGTGAGAGAGAGAGAGAGGCCACCAGAGCCTTGTGTGAGATACTCTGAAGAGCGGACTACCTTTTCCTCCATAAAAATCGTTTTATATTCTGTGTACGTGCCATTGAGCGCTATAACTTTATTTAAAAATAACGCGGCAACGCGTCAAGTCGAACGTTCCTTCATGCACGCATGGTACACGACCTCCCTAGGTAAACAACCGCTACAGGCGTTCAAATTAGCACGTGGGCTGCCATTTCGTAAAGAAATGAGCTCCACCGTGTACCCGCGCGGGTGTGGCTGGGCACGAAGCGTTAGTACGTGCACGGTGCACCTATTATCTTCTTGTATACGTACACCACCTACGTGGGGTTGTGTGAGAGAGATACAAACCTAGAGAGATATAGTGTGTGGGTTCTTGAGAGTTTTTTTTTGGGGGGGGGTCAATGAAAAAATTTAACATATGCAATGTGTGTGAAATAGAGTCCTGGATATAACATATATATATAGAGGGGGCGATCCACGAGAAGAGAGTGGAGGTACCATCGGCTTGAGGTGTCCATAGAATCGAAGAGAGGGATGATGTGTGTGTGTGTGCGCGCGCGATTGATAAAGAGTGCCATCGAATTTGTGTGTGCCCACGTCAAAGATATAGAGTGGCTAGCCTACTGGAACGTGAGATGGGACATGTGCAGTTTGTCTCTGTGGCATGGATACCTACCTGCAGCGCTCGACTATCGGTTTGTGGTGGGGGAAGAGGGAAGCCCAATTAACTATAGAGGTACAATGGCTGGTATATGTGTGGAGGAGGAGAGAGGCCTACCTCATGTATTAAGGAGATCGATCTGCCTCATGTATTAAGGGAGATCGATCGGCATCCATGCATATGTGCAGGGGATGAATAAGGTTGGGAGAGAGACAGAGCTAGAGTGTTGGAGGGGGTGGTAGTGGAGTTGCTTCTAACAAATGGTGGGATAGGCTTGCTAGACAAACGGAGGGCACGCCTGCAATATCAATAAGAGAGGAGATGGCTGCTTGTTGTCTGTGCACGTGTGTGTGAGAGACGGGTCAGGAGGCATGCACGAATGATGAGGGGGGACGATGTGGCTGTGGTAAGCAGACGTAACTACATAGGAAGATCAATCGCCCTTTGTAAGAGAAAGGAGAGACATAACTTGTGAGGTACGTCGATCGATGGGGGGGGGTAGTTAAAGTCGATCTAGGTATATGTTGGGAGATCGATCGGTATACATGCATGTGTGTGTTAGAAGCAAATGAGGCACGAGGAGAAGGATAGAGAGAGTGGGATGCATGTAGGAGGTGGTACGAGAGGCATACTATATCGAGGGGGAGGAGTGTGCGAGTACGAGAATGATGAAAAGAGTGGTGGGAGTGAGGCATGCACGGTGACAAGAGAAGAGGGGAAGCTTGTGTTTGTGCTAGGCACACCTGGCTAGAGAGGCATATCGATTGATGTGTGCCGTAAAGAAGGAGCTGGGGGGCCTACACACACCGTGGGTGAACGACCTAAAGTGAAAAGACGAATTTGCGCGATGGAGCTAGAGAATGCTGAGGGAGGGTGAGAGGGATGCGGGCGTGTGCATGCACAAGAGAAAGTTAGCGCTAGCTACAAAGATAAGAGGGTTGTGTGAGTGTAAAAGACGAATAGATATAATATATACTTCATTATAAAAAGTGAATTCAGATATTTGAAGAATTTATCATAGTGTTTCAAACCGACGGATGTGTGAATATATATAACGGTGATACACATGGTGTGGTTATGAACATGGTATACTACATTTAATATATGTTATCTCTACTCTTATAAAAAAACAGAGTTGTTGATGATGGCGTGCCTGCCATCCTGCATTATAGGCCGTCTGATTTATATCTGGCGGATAGCAAGGAAACTATGATGGTTGAGGTTGGCAACAATCATGATTGTAGATTCTTATTGAAATAGAGAAACGAATTCAAATTTAGTTCGAATTGCAGCGGTAGTATAGACATTTGGAATGCACTAAAATGTTGGTATGAGTAGGTTACATGCATTATACAGCAAGCGAAAAAATTTAATCGGACATAACATGGATTCATACTCCCTCCTTCCATCTACATAGGGTGTAATGAGATTTTTAAGACCGCCTTTGACTATTGACAAGATTAATAGTACATGACATGCGCAATGTGAAAATTATATCATTGAAAGAACTTTTCACAGACGAACTTAACGGTGTGCTTTGTGTAAGTTGCATGTCATATATCATTGCTCTAATATTTGACCAAAAGTTAGCATCGAAAAACGCATTAGGCCCTATATAGATGGAAGGAGGGAGTAGCTTTGAATAGCATTTGTATAGTAAAACGGGGCAAGACTCTCTCTTTGTGTGGTGTGAATAGTTTTATTTTTTTTGTTTTCTTTTTGGTTGAGGGAAGTGCGAATTGATTTGGTACGTACAAGTACAATATTACGACACGTTAGGCTTGTCCCTAAAATTCAACCCGCGTCTTGTTATATCCCGAAAATTCAGATATCGTGCTCCCAAAACTGGCGCCTTCACAACCCGTGCCTTGCGATCCCGAAATTACAACCCGCGCGAAAACTCCCTCTAGCTGCCAAATCCCGACACTCGAAATCCCCCTTCTAACCCTGAGCCGAAAGCGCCGCTAGTTCAAATCGGTGGGGGGTACTTTTGTAACACACTCTACATTTTGGACAAGCGCGTTCCTAAGTGATGCTTCACCCCCTCCCATCACCCCCTTTTCGCCATTCGAAATCCCAGGCCACCATAACCTCTCCGCTCCAGCCGCGAAACCCCACCCTCCTCCGTCCGCCACGGCACCGCTGCGCAGCCGGAGCCTCTTCCCCGACGATGTCGTCCACCGCAACAGCTCGACGTCCCTCATCCACCTCCCCGGATGAGGATCCGTCGTCCATCTCGCCGTCCCGCCGGTTCAGCCGCCCCGTCCTCCACCTCCAAGGAGCTGCTCCGACGATCGCCTCGTCTATCGTGGCTGCTCCATCCCCACAGCGCCGCCTTAACCTGCTCCACCGGAACCGCAACATCCTCACCGACTCCTCGGACGAAGCCGAGGACTACTCGGTGCCACCAAAGAGGTTGTACACTCATCGCATCGCACCTTCTCCTTAACTCGACCTCCCGGCGCCGACGGTGCTCCATCCCGCACCCCCATGGAGCGGCTACCTTGAAGCCGGTGCCGCGGGCGACATCTCCATGGTGGCTCTCCCCCAGTGTGAGGCCCCTTCGGCGGTGGCGTCCATACCAGCCGGATCTGCTGCTGCTGCTGCTGCTGCTCCGGCTCTCGCTCGATCGCTCTCTCGCCCAGCTGCTGCTGCTGCTCTCCCCCTCGCTTGTGCTGCTGCTCTGCTCCGATTAAGCCACACTTCAGTCGACTGAATTGACTTTTGGGTCAGTCAATTTTCAGGGGTTGGGGGGCTCGCTGGAGTTAAGTAAGAACCACCCGCAGCGGGGACGGGGGCTCGCCGGAGAGGTACCCCACTATCTATCTCAGGGTTCACGGTGGGGGGGGGGTCCTAGAGGGCTGGCCGGGGCGGCGGTGGCGAGTTGTTTCGGGGCGGCGAGGCGGCGCTGGGGCCGGCGGTTCGACCGGTGGTGGCTGGCGGCTCAGGGGGGTGCAGGTTGCAGATGAACTGCAGGCCCTCCATAAACTACATGTCAAGTGCCTCTCTGCTACCATTGCGTTCAGTTTCGACAGTAGCATTCAGATTCCACAGTAAACTTCAGTTTCGACAGTTAAGTTAAGAGTCAACAGTTTTTACCTCATCTGTTGTAGTTAGGTGGTTTTTGGTGATGTTAATTTTACATCCATTTTACATCACCTATTGGAGATGCTATTAGAATCCCACTTGAGATTGACGATGTCTGTCTTGTGCTGCTTCAGCCTTGACGTCTTACGGCTGACCGGAGCTGCTCCAACGACAGAACGATCCATCACAATAGAGCAGTGCCCTGGACGCCGTCTACAGATTCCTTAGATCTTCCTCCACACCTCCGACAGCCACCTCTGCCTCAACTGCTTCAACGACCAACCCAATGATGCTGAGGTCAACACGGCTACGGCAAAGAGGTCGTACACTTGTTGCATCACTTATTACTATACATTCACGTCGATCCATTAGGGCTATTTTGGTTCAACGGAAAAACATCGATCCACTGGTTGTTACCATCACTCTAAATTTCTGCATGCTCTCCTTACATAATCTCACCATATTTTTTTCGTATGCATGTCAGATATTGTACACAGTCATGCTGAACATGTAGAGAAAAAGAGAAGAGTTTTGCGCGGCAATAAAATGTCATGCAGACATTGCTCCATGGTGGGTTCAATGGCAAACCCTCCCCACCCCTCTCCAGATTGTAATCCAGAGGAAGATATCTGTTCTGAGGCGGATTCGGACGCCGCTGACCACTCCTATTTACCCCCAAGGTGTTTGCTCTACCTTGGCATGATGATGTTAGTCATATCATGCATATGTTGCCTTGCAGTGCCTACTTTTGACATCATATATGTCATCTGCTTAGTTTAGACATGTTCTGTAATGCCACCTGTTTAGTTCCTATATCATATATGGGAATTATGCAGTCTCATGTCTTTTAGCCAGCCATAATATATGTGAAATGTGCAATGCCATCCTGTTTAACCAGGCATCATATATTTGAATGATATCTTGCCCTTCCTTTTCTTCATTACATTTCCATTTGTCGACAATGTTTATACATTAAACTACTCTTCCTGTGAATCAGCCATTTGGGTGGGAGATGGAAAAATCTGGAGTGAAAACAAGGCCTTCAGAGCAGACAGTGCTACCTGTCGAAGCAGATCTCTTGTTGGGTCCCGATAGCTCCTCAGAGATGGATTCAGAGACAGATGACCAGTCCTATTCCCCCACTGAGGTGTATGCTCTAACTTGGCACGGTTATACTGTTCATATCATGCATACAGTGTCTTGCATTGCATAGTTTAGACATCATATACACAATATTCAACACCATGTTCTTAGTTCAGACATCATATCGAATGCCCTCTGTTTAGCATATAAATCACATATGTGAATTAAATGATGCGATCCTTATTACTTAGATAACATGTAGGTGAATTATGTCATGCGATCCTGTTTAGTTATTCATCATATCTTTGAATTATGTTATGCTATGCTATCCAGTTTAGATAGCCATCATATATGTGAAATTATGTCATGCTATCCGTTTTAGTTAAACAATATACATGTCAACTATTTCACGCCCTCTTTTTTTCACACTATCTATTGCATCTGTCTCTCATACAATGTCTGTACATTCAACCATGTTTCCTGTTTATCAGCCATTTGAATTGGAGTGGGTGATGCTAGTATCTACCGGACTAAAAACACGGTCTTCAAATAAAACAGTGCTACCTCTTGGTGGAGACAGCACCCCGGTTGTACATGCACAAGAACCAGCCCTACCACACATAACCCAAACTCTCGCTGATTGTACCCCTACTACGATGGACAGAGAACCAGCTTCACCCAATCTAACCCCAACCCCAGCCGATAGTAACCCAATTCCTGTTGACACAGCACCATCTCCACCACAGAGCTCCCAAACAAGAGCAGTTAGTAAGGCAGCTCCAGTGCCCAAAGGGCCAGTACTATCACGGCGAACCCAACTCCACCAGTTAGTATGCCTATTTTTGTGGAGGAAGCACAACCAGCTAGTCGTAGTTTAGCATCTATCGCATTTGATGTTATTAAATCGTATGTGCGTATCTTCCCATCTTGGAAATATTATACTGAAGATGAAGGAAAATGCCAGTTGTAGGTGTTTGTCCAGGAGTTATGTGAAGTAATGTTATTCATGGCAATTACTTTGCTTCGTCCCATACATCCTACCTCCATGATGGTTATAATACAGCAAATTTTCCCATTTTTCTCTATTGAGAAGGACCGATTTGGAAACTCAGGATGAGGTAACCTGTGCTAATACCTCTGCCATCTTCAAGAATGCTTGGTGGCAGTATTGGAATTACCTGAAGAAAACGTACTTCACCGGCAAAGAAACTCATCAAATCCCCTTACGTTCTCCTGAGACACATTTACTGGACGATGACTGGGAACGCCTTGTTTTGTACTGGTCCCGAACCAAGAATGTGGTAAGGTCTATGAGCTCATTTTCTAGTTTTAAGTATTATATTCTTGCGTCTTACTGCACTCTGTTCATGTAGAACAAGTGCCTAAACCTGAAGAACAACTGTTCTAATTTAAGATTCCATTGCTACCATAGGACATAGATATATGTTTGTTTGATGCTTTTATTATGTACTAGTACTTGGCAATAGAAGACTTGGTAGTTTAATCCTGTCCACCTTACTAATGAACTGGTTCACCAAAATGAGTTTCATATAGTAGTACATGCTAAACTTGTTATGTGTCTGCTTGTTTTTTCTTTTAGAATGCTGATAGAATATTGGGGAAGAGTGCCTTATTAAGCAACGGTAAAGGAAGTAATGCAGATAAGGTTCAGGATAGCGACACGTCCTGTGTTGGTTTATTGTTGGAGTTATTGGCCGCTACCGCTTGCACAAGCTATTCAAACTCACTGTCTGAATCAGTTCGGTTTCTTGAGTCTCAACTACAAGCTGAAAGACATCGATCAGCTATGCTGCAACAAGAAGCGAAAGGACTGCGGAAGTCCCTGGAGCATTCAGATGCATACTCTCTGGTGCAACAGCAAGCGTTGGAGGATTTTAGCGCCAAACAGGACAAAGCTAATCAGCTTGCTAAGCTTATTGCCAGCATGGTGGATACCCAGGATAACGTTTCTTGAGCTCTTCTGAAGTTGTTTCAGTTATGCTCTTGTTTTGCTGCCGCGTTTATTTGCACTGGTGGCCAATTTTGACGGCCAGTGTATATGATATGCTGCTTTGTTCCCTATATTTGCATTGGTGGCGAACTTTGATGCCCAGTGGATGTAATATGTGTAATAGCCGTGATAGCCTGGCGTTAGTTGCTTGCTTATTTATTTCCTTGTTGTCTTGTTTATTTATTTGCCTGTAGTCATTGCAGTTCTTTTTCCGCAGTTAACTGTGGCTGCAATAACCTATTTTTTAAAACTAGGCCACAATAACCATGGGCTAATATTTACTGTAGTGACACTGGGCCTCCTACGGGCCGTAGAAACAGTGGGCCTTCTACGGGCCGTAGAAATAGTAGGCCTTCTATGGGCCATAGAAACAATGGGCCTTCTATGAGCCATATCATCAATGGGCCTTATACGGGCCGTATGATCGATTGGCCAAACATGGGCCAATAACAGGCCGCATTATGGCCATAAACGGTCTAGAGTTGGAATCGTCCGTTCATGGGCCGACCGTAACGGGCCATCGTTAATAGGCCGTATTTGATGACGCTATGAAAACGGCCCAACGTATTAACGGACCACAAATGGGCCGACTGTAACCAAGAGCTGAATTTGGCCCACAAGCAGAAAATGACAGTAACGGGCCGTAAGTAAACGAATGCTGGAAATGAGCCCAAGAATAAATGGGCTCTGAGAAGGCCGGAAGATAATATGGGCTGGAAACGGCCCAACGGAATAATGAGCCATTAATGGGTATAAAGTGATACACTGTTCATTACGGGCCAGTTTCACCACGGGCCGTTAATGGGTGTAAAGTGATACACTGTTCATTACGGGCCAGTTTCACCACGGGCCGTTAATAGGCCAAGAGTTACATAGGGCCTCATATGGGCCGAAAGGCGTCATGGGCCATACATGGGCCAGAAGTGAAAATGGGCTGGAATCATATTGGATGTTCCAGATGATGCTACTGGGCCTAATTCGGATAGGGCGTAACGGGCCTTGGGTTAGCGGGCTGTAAATGGGCTATATGCGAACATGCCGTTAACAGGCTTTCCATGGGCCTACCCGCCAGCTTTTGACCAAGTCAAATGGGCCACCTTTTCACAGGAATGGGCCTCTGTTGGGCTGTGCCACGTGTTGACGTATCATAGGCGCCTATCTGACCCACTGACGAGCCGACATGTGTTTCGTCCGGCCAATAAGAATTTTACACGTGGAAATTTCCCATTGGTCGGGGCTGTTAACGGGTTATCGGATCCAAAACCCGACCCGATAGCTTAATGGCGTTCTGTTACGGTGGATTCCACGTGTCGGTCACCCTTGACAAAATCACTTCTGTGACGTGTGATTTATCGTCATGGAAGTGGACACTTCCGTGATAATAATTTTGGTAATGTCATGGAACACTTCTACGACAGCACATGTATGACTATCTTGATTCTGTCATAAATTTGTCATGGATGTACATGCATGACAAAAAAAGCGACCTACTGTGACAAACACGTATCATCACGGAAGTGTATTTTTTTTGTAGTGTAAGTTTGTTTTATCTTGTGACGAATGCCAAAGAATTGGTAATATTAGTAGACGTCAAGAAATGCCTATGAATTATTCACTTGTTATTGAACCATTTGACGTTTGGGGCTTTGATTATATGTGACCTTTTCCTGCCTCCAATGGATATACACATATTTTAGTTGTTGTTGATTATGTTACTAAGTGGGTAGAAGCTATTCCAACTAGTAGTGCTGATCATAACACTTCTATTAAAATGCTTAAGGAAGTTATTTTTCCGAGGTTTGGAGTCCCTAGATATTTAATGACTGATGGTGGTTCACACTTTATTCATGGTGCTTTCCGTAAAATGCTTGCTAAATATGATGTTAATCATAGAATTGCATCCCCTTATCACCCATAGTCTAGTGGTCAAGTAGAATTGAGTAATAGAGAGCTCAAATTAATTTTGCAAAAGACTGTCAATAGGTCTAGGAAGAATTGGTCCAAGAAACTTGATGATGCATTATGGGCCTATAGAACTGCATATAAAAATCCTATGGGTATGTCTCCGTATAAAATAGTATATGGAAAAGCATGTCACTTACCTCTCGAACTAGAACATAAGGCATATTGGGCTATTAAAGAGCTCAACTACGATTTCAAACTTGCCGGTGAGAAGAGGTTATTTGATATTAGCTCACTTGATGAATGGAGAACCCAAGCTTATGAAAATGCCAAGTTATTTAAAGAAAAAGTTAAAAGATGGCATGACAAAAGAATACAAAAGCGTGAGTTTAATGTAGGTGATTATGTATTGCTATACAACTCTCGTTTAAGATTTTTTGCAGGAAAACTTCTCTCTAAATGGGAAGGCCCCTACGTTATTTAGGAGGTCTATCGTTCCGGTGCCATAAAAATCAACAACTTCGAAGGCACAAATCCAAAGGTGGTAAACGGTCAAAGAATCAAACATTATATCTCAGATAATCCCATAAATGTTGAAACCAATATTATTGAAACCGTAACCCTGGAGGAATACATAAGGAACACTTTCCAGATCGTTTCAGACTCCGAAAAGGAATAGGTATGTGTTACGGTAAGTAAACCGACTCCAAAACAATTTTTAAGGCAATATTTCTCTGTTTTGGAATATTTAGAAAAATAGAAAAACAAGTAGTAGTCCGGAAAGGACACGAGGGCCCCACGAGGGTGGAGGGCGCGCCCTACCCCCCTGGGCGCGCCCCCTACCTCGTGAGCACCTTGTGTGCCTTCCGGACTCCATTTTCTTGCACGATACGTATTTTGGTTGGTAAAAAAATCATTATATATTCTCCCGAAGTTTTCGACTCCCGTATCACGCAAATATCTTCTGTTCTTTTTTCGAGCTATTCTCTGCCAGGGTTGTCAAGGCCAGGCATCATGTCGTCCCCCTCCAACAATGGTGACAAAGATGCTTGGCTAATGAAGATAGAGCTGAAGAGGGAAGAACCCATGGAGATCAACAAGGATGAAGGGATCAAGAAGGCCATGGAGAACCAAGCTCCGGCAGCAGAAGACATCCTTCAACTTGATCACAATCTTCTTACCCCAACTGAGATCGAAGCTTTCAAGATGACTGAGTTAACTCGTATCCAAAACAAGTATCTAACAAGTGAAAATATTTTGTTGAAGGAGCATATTGTTGCACTCAAGGGAATTATCCGCAAGCTGGAGGACCTCTTACGCTCGATGTGCGACTATCTGTCACCTCCACCTTCTTCACCAACCAAGGAGACATAATCACATGGGTAAGGACACTCCCCTTGGCAACTGCCAAGCTTGGGGGAGGTGCCCCGGTATCGTATCACAATCACAACTCCTATCTTTACCGTTTTCCTTAGTTCGATCCTATTAGTAGTATCTTGATCTAGTAGAATAAAGTTTATGGCATGATCTAGTTTTGAGTTTTGCTTTATGATGTCTCTATGTAATCGAGTCCGTGAGCTATATAATAAAGATTAGTGTTGAGTCAAGGGCTTGATTTTCTTGCTATGATCTTAAGTGAATAAAAGAAAAGAGAAAAAGAATAAAAAGAAACAAAGAGTTCATATTGATCTTATTGAAAGTACTGACTTCACATAGAAAGAGTATGATGATTAAAAGTTGTTGGGAGTTGGTAGACATAGCTATCGTCATCGTTGCAATTAATAGGAAGTAATAAGGAAAGAGAGGTCTCACATATAAATATATTATCATTGACATCTTTTATGATTGGGAGCACTCATTAAAATAGGACATGCTAAAGAGTTGATGTTGGACAAGGAAGACAATGTGATGAGTTATGTTTTCTTATATCTGAGATAAAGTATGTTGTCATGGATCCTCCAACATGTTGAGCTTGCCTTTCCCCCTCTTGCTAGCCAAATTTCAGCACCAAGTAGAGATACTACTTGTGCTTCCAAAAACCCTTAAACCAGTTTTGCCATGAGAGTCCACAATATCTACCTATGGATTGAGTAAGATCCTTCAAGTAAGTTGTCATCGGTGCAAAGCAATAAAAATTGCTCTAAATATGTATGATTGATTGGTGTGGGAGAAATAAGCTTTATACGATCTTGTGATGTGGAAGTAATAAAAGCGACGGACTACATAATAAAGGTTCATATCACAAGGGGCAATATAAAGTGATGTTCTTTCACATTAAGATTTTGTGCATCCAACCATAAAAGCGCATGGCAACCTCTGCTTCCATCTGCGAAGGGCCTATCTTTTATTATTATCTTCTACCTTATGCAAGAGTCATGGTGATCTTCACCTTTCCTTTTTATTTTATCTTTTGGCAAGCACAGTATGTTGGAAAGATTCTGATATATGTACCTAATTGGATGTAGGGGAGCATGAGTTATTATTGTTGACATTACCCTTGAGGTAAAAGGTTGTGGGGAAAAATTATAAGCCACTATCTTTCTCTGTGTCCGATTAAAACTTCATAACCACAAGTATTGCGTGAGTGTTAGCAATTATGAAGGACTAGATGATAATTGAGTATGTGGACTTGCTTTTAAGCTCTGACATAGACTCTTTCTGATGTTATGATAAATTGCAATTGCTTCATTGACTGAGATTGTAGTTTGTTGGTTCTCAATAAAGTTTCTGATTCATACTTTTGCATTGTGAATAGATCATCACTTGATCATAAGAAATCATATGACAATATCTATATATGTTGTTGTTATGAGAATAATCATGATGCCTTCATGTCCATATTTTATTTTTTATCAACGCCTCTACCTCTAAACATGGGGACATATTTATCGTTATTGGCTTTCGCTTAAGGACAAGCGAGGTCTAAGCTTGGGGGAGTTGATACGTCCATTTTGCATCATGCTTTTATATCGATATTTATTGCATTATGGGCTGTTATTACACATTATGTCACAATACTTATGGCTATTCTCTCTTATTTTACAAGGTTTACATAAGGAGGGAGAATGCCGGCAGCTGGAATTCTGGGCTGGAAAAGGAGCAAATATTAGAGACCTATTCTGCGCAACTCCAAAAGTCCTGAAACTCCACGGAAGTTATTTTTAGAATATATAAAAAATATCCAGCGGAAGAAGTTCACTAGAGGGGGCCCCACCTGGTCACGAGGGTGGGGGGCGCGCCCTACCCCCTGGGCGCGCCCCCTACCTTGTGGGCCCCCTGTTAGCCCTCCGATGCCCATCTTCTGCTATATGAGGTCTTTCTTCGAGAAAAAAATCCAGAAGCAACCTTTCGGGACGAGACTCCACCGCCACGAGGCGGAACCTTGGCGGAACCAATCTAGGGCTCCGGCAGAGCTGTTCTGCCGGGGACACTTCCCTCCGAGAGGGGGAAATCATCACCATCGTCATCACCAATGCTCCTCTCATCGGGAGAAGGCAATATCCATCAACATCTTCACCAGCACCATCTCATCTCAAAACCCTAGTTCATCTCTTGTATTCAATTCTTGTCTCCAAGTCCGGGATTGGTGCTAGTAGGTTGCTAGTAGTGTTGATTACTCCTTGTAGTTGATGCTAGTTGGTTTATTTGGTGGAAGATCATATGTTCAGATCCTTTATGCATATTATTACCCCTCTGATTATGAACATGAATATGCTTTGTGAGTAGTTACGTTTGTTCCTGAGGACAAGGGAGAAGTCTTGCTATTAGTAGTCATGTGAATTTGGTATTCGTTCGATATTTTGATGAGATGTATGTTGTCTAGCCTCTAGTGGTGTTATGTGAACGTCGACTACATAATACTTCACCATTATTTGGGCCTAGAGGAAGGCACTGGGAAGTAATAAGTAGATGATGGGTTCCTAGAGTGACAGAAGCTTAAACCCTAGTTTATGCGTTGCTTCGTAAGGGGCTAATTTGGATCCATATGTTTCATGCTATGGTTAGGTTTACCTTAATACTTTTGTTGTAGTTGCGGATGCTTGCAATAGAGGTTAATCATAAGTGGGATGTTTGTTCAAGTAAGAACAACACCCAAGCACCAGTCCACCCACATATCAAATTATGAAAGTACCGAATGCGAATCATATGAACGTGATGAAAACTAGCTTGACGATATTCCCATGTGTCCTCGGGAATGTTTTTCCTTATATAAGAGTTTGTTATGGCTTGTCCTTTGCTACAAAAAGGATTGGGCCATCTTGCTGCACATTATTTACTTTTGTTACTTGTTTCTCGTTAGAAATTATATTATCACAAAACTATCTGTTACCACTTATTTCAGTACTTGCAGAGAATACCTTGCTGAAAACCGCTTATCATTTCCTTCTGCTCCTCGTTGGGTTCGACATTCTTACTTATTGAAAGGACTATGATAGATCCCCTAAACTTGTGGGTCATCAGCTCTCCACTCTACTACGCGTGTTGATAAAGAAGAATATCAAGGAGTGGGAGGAGTGCCTACCTATCGTCGAGTACGCCTACAACCACGCAAGACATAAGACTACCGACAAGTCCCCCTTCGAGGTCGTCTATGGCTTCAACCCATTGTCACCATTGGACATTCTCCCTCTACCACTATAAGAGCGCACAAATATGGACGCGAGTGCCCGAGTCAACTACCTCAAGAAGATGCATGAAGATACAAGGCACACCATCAAGCGCGAAGTACAACGACTCGCGACCAAGCTCAACGTCAACAAGCAACCCATGATCTTCAACATTGACGATCTTGTGTGGCTACACCTTCGCAAGGACCGCTTCCCCAACGAACGCAAGTCCAAAATCCTACCTCGCACCGATGGACCCTTCAACGTGCTAGCACGCTACAACAACAACGCTTACAAGATCGACCTACCAAGCGACAAGTACAACGTGAGCGACGTCTTCAACGTCTAGGACCTCTCGTGCTACCATGGTGATGAAGATTTCGATCCAAGGTCGGATCTTTCACAAGGGGGGGGGGGAGATGATGCGGAGCATCCCAAGGCCATCCCCATGGACCTACCTACATCTCCCATGACACCACTTGGACCAATGACAAGAGCCCGTGCGAGAGCCATCGAGAACGAGGTTAACTCTCTCCTTGGTGAACTCCCCTTTGACCCACTTGAGACATGGCTACTACCTCAAACGGAGATGCTTTGTGTGCTTAGGTACCATGTAAGCAACCAAGGAGAAGGAATGGTGCAAGATGGACATCAAGAGCATGGAGACAATCTGCCCAACCCAGAAGGACCGGAACAACCGCCCAACTATCGCCCGGGCGGAACAACCGGCCGACTACCGGGTTCAAGGCCGGTGCGTAGTGAGTTGGGCGGTAGTCGGCCGGTTGTTCCGCCCGGGCGGTAGTTGGGCGGTTGTTCCGGTCCTTCTGGGCTGGGCAGATTGTCTCCATGCTCTTGATGTCCATCTTGCACCATTCCTTCTCCTTGGTTGCTTACATGGTACCTAAGCACACAAAGCATCTCCGTTTGAGGTAGTAGCCATGTCTCAAGTGGGTCAAAGGGGAGTTCACCATGGAGAGAGTTAACCTCGTTCTCGATGGCTCTCGCATGGGCTCTTGTCATTGGTCCAAGTGGTGTCGTGGGAGATGTAGGTATGTCCATGGGGATGGCCTTGGGATGCTCCGCATCATCTCCCTCCCCCTTGTGAAAGATCCGACCTCGGATCGAAATCTTCATCACCATGGTAGCGCAAGAGGTCCTTGACATTGAAGACGTCGCTCACGTTGTACTTGTCGCTTGGAAGGTCGATCTTCTAAGCGTTGTTGTTGTTGTAGCGTGCTAGCACCTTGAAGGGTCCATCGGTGCGAGGTAGGAGTTTGGACTTGCGTTCGTTGGGGAAGCGGTCCTTGCGAAGGTGTAGGCACACAAGATTGCCAATGTTGAAGATCATGGGTTGCTTGTTGATGTTGAGCTTGGTCACGAGTTATTGTACTTGGCGCTCGATGGCGTGGCTTGTATATTCATGCATCTTCTTGAGGTGGTTGACTCAAGCACTCGCGTCCATATTTGTGCGCTCTTGTAGTGGTAGAGGGAGAATGTCCAATAGTGACAATGGGTTGAAGCCATAGACGACCTCGAAGGGGGACTTGCCGGTAGTCTTATGTCTTGCATGGTTGTAGGCGTACTCGGTGATAGGTAGGCACTCCTCCCACTCCTTGATGTTCTTCTTTATCAACACGCGTAGTAGAGTGGAGAGCGTACAGTATGTCACCTCCGTTTGGCCGTCGATTTGTGGATGATATGCCGTGGAGAATAGTAGTTTGATTCTGAGCTTGGCGCATAAGGTTTTCCAAAAGTAACTCAAGAACTTGACGTCGCAGTCCGAGACAATTGTCTTTGGCACTCCATGTAGGCGCATGATTTCCCTACAAAATAAATTTGCAACATGTGAAGCATCGTCTATCTTGTTGCATGGTATGAAATGTGCCATTTTAGAGAATCGGTCCACAACAACAAACACGGAATCCTTGCCATTTCTAGTCCTAGGCAAAACAAGCACAAAATCCATGCTAATATCTTCCCATGGTTGATATGGAATTGGAAGTGGCATGTAAAGGCCATGAGATTGAGCTTTAGACTTAGCTTTGCGACATGTAGAGCATCGGTTGGTGAAGCATTTAACATCGCGAAACATCTTAGGCCAAAAATAGTTCTTGGAGAGCGTAGCAAGTGTCTTGTCGCGTCCAAAGTGTCCCATTAGTCCTCCTCCATGAGATTCTTGCAAAAGCAACAAACGAAGAGATTATTCGGGGATGCAAAGTTGGTTAGCTCTCATAAGATATCCATCTTTGATGTAATAGCATTCCCAAGATGTATGCGTCAGACATTTGGCATAAGGAATGGCAAAAGTAGGATCATGCTTATACAAGTCTTTTATGTGCTCAAAGCCAATGACATTCAATTCAAGTTGAGTAACAAGCATGCATATACGGGAAAGTGCATCCGCCACAACATTTTCTTTACCTTTAATATACTTGATGACATAAGGAAAAGACTCAATAAATTCACTCCACTTAGCATGACGCTTGTTCAACTTAGTTTGACCCTTAAGATATTCAAGTGTTTCATGATCGGTGTGGATGATGAATCATGAGGGCGGAGGTAATGTTCCCATTCATGCAAAACTCGCACTAAAGCATATAGCTCTTTGTCATAAATGGGGTAATTGAGTTGCGCTCCGGAAAGTTTCTCACTAAAATATGCTACGGGGCGCTTCTCTTGCGTTAATACACCTCCTATGCCATTACCACTAGCATTGCAATGAATTTCAAAGGGTTTGTCAAAGTTGGGTAATGCAAGCACGGGAGCATGAGTAAGAAAATTCTTAAGCTCATTGAATGCGCTATCTTGAGATGGTCCCGAAACAAAGGGTGCATTCTTCTTGCTCAAAGCATGTAAAGGAGACGCAATAGTGCTAAAATCCTTCACAAATCTACGGTAGAAACCGGCAAAACCAAGGAAACTACGCACTTGTTGCAAATTGGTTGGTTGGGGCCACATTTTAATAGCATTGATCTTAGATTCATCAACATGTACACCCTTAGAATATACTACAAAACCCAAGAAAATAAGCTTATCAACACCAAGAAGGCATTTTCCATATTAGCATAAAGTTGCTCTTTTCGAAGAGTTTGTAGCATGGTGCAAAGGTGGGTGACATGCTCTTTGAGAGATTTGCTAAAAACAAGGATATCATCAAAGTAGACAACAACAAATTCACCAATATAAGGTCGAAACACATAATGCATAAGACGCATGAAAGTACCGGGTTCTTCCAATAAACCCATAGGCATGACTAACCACTCATACAAACCAAACTTTGTTTTGAAAGCGGTTTTCCATTCATCACCGTCTTGTTTGCGTATTTGATAGTAACCACTCTTAAGATAAATTTTGGAAAAGATAGTGGCACCTTAAGTTCATCTAGCATATGTCAAGGCGTGAAATGGGGTACCTATAGCGAACGGTGATAGCATTGATGGGTCTATAATCGGAACACATGCAAAATCTACCGTCTCTTTTTGGCACAAGAATGACCGTTACGGCACAAGAACTCAAACTTCCGCGCACATGTCCATGGTTTAAGAGATGCCTTACTTGCCTTTGTATTTCTTTGGTTTCTTCGGGGTTGACTCGGTAGGGAGCCTTGTTTGGAAGTGGCGCTCTGGGGATGAGGTCGATGCGGTGCTCGATGCCTCGTAGTGGAGGTAGACCCGGAGGTAGCTTGTTGGGGAAATCATCTTGGAATTCTTGCAATAAAGAAGATAAAACTAAAGGTAGATCATGAGAGGTGTTAGCTTTTGGTGCTTCGTCCTTGCACAAAAGGACATAGTGTAGGACACTAGATGGGTTCTCACACACTTCCTCTAATCTGAGGCTTGGTGGCAAATAGAACTAAGTTTTTCTTGTCGCTCATCGTGGAGGCACTCAATTTGGGCTTGTGGCGCTCACTCTCTTTTTGGTGGGTCGCTCTCTCACTATTTTCTCCACGATGGGTTGCTTGCTTGTTCGTGATCACTTGGCTTGGAGACATAGGTCGTAGTACATACTCCTTTCCTTTTATCTTGAAAATATAGTGGTTTGTACGCCCGTTGTGGATGACACCTCGGTTAAATTGCCATGGCTGTCCAAGAAGGAGGCGGCAAACGGTCATCGGAAGGACATCACACTCCAAGGTGTCTTCGTAAGCTCCGAACTTGAAAGAAACTTGTACTCTATGCTCGAACTGGATGGTTCCGGTGTCGCTTAGCCATTGAACCTTGTAGGGGTGCGGGTGCTTCATCTTGACCAATTGAAGCTTGGAGCATAGTTCTTCACTTGCTAAGTTATGGCAACTCCCTCCATCGATGATGACCTTGACGGACCATCCATTGATGCCGGCCTTGGTGTGGATGATATGGCATCTTTGGTCTTCATCTTGTTAATGTTGAAGATTCAAGACCTTGGAAACAACAAGAGCGGGGCTTGAATCTTCCTCACAAAAGTTTTGATCATCTTCATCTTCGTTGTTCACTTGCCGGTGCATATCCACTTGCTCTAGGGCTTCCATTTCTCCTTCACTCATTGAGTCATAGGTTCCATCGTCGTTGAGGATCATGGTGCGCTTGTTTGTGCACTCGAAGGACTTCTGGCCTCGACCGCCGCATGTGAAGCATTTGAAGGAACTTGTCTTGATCGTCTCATCGGTTGGGGTAGATGTTGATGAAGCTTTCGGCTTGAAGTTGCTTGTAGTAGGTGGACGACTTGAGCTTGTCGAAGTTTTCTTGTAACGTGACTTGTTGCCGTTGCTTGTAGATGGTTTGGTTGAGGTAGGAGGTGTTGGAGTCGTTGAAGCTTGATTTTTGGAGGAGCCGTAGGACTTGGATGAGTACTTGGCGTACTTGAAGTCATCTTGCACTTGACGTTCCGCCTTTGTAGCTTGATGCACTAGCTCGATGAGGTTCGAGTATGGTTGGAAGTCATCGATCTTCTTAATAGGATGATCGAGTCCATTCAAGAAACATGCCATAGTTTGCTCATCATCTTCCGTGACATTGGCTCTTATCATGGCAATCTCCATTTCCTTGTAGTACTCTTCAACGCTCTTGGTTCCTTGCTTGAGGAGTTGGAGTTTCTTGAAGAGGTCGCGGTTGTAGTAGTTTGGCACGAATCGTGCTCTCATGACATCCTTCATTTGTGCTCAAGTAGTGATGGGTGGTTCACCTCTTGCCTCTCGGCGCTCAATGACTTGTTCCCACCAAATGAGGACGTAGTTTTGGAATTCAAGGGATGCCATCGTGATCTTCTTCTCTTCTTCATAGTTTTGCACGCGGAAGATTTTGTCAACCTTCAATGCCCATTGAGGGAGTCCTGGATTAGGGGGTATCCGGACAGCCGGACTATATCCTTTGGTCGGACTGTTGGGCTATGAAGATACAAGATTGAAGACTTCGTCCCGTGTCCAGATGGGACTCTCCTTGGTGTGGAAGGCAAGCTTGGCAATGCGGATATGTAGATCTCCTACCTTGTAACCGACTCTGTGTAACCCTAGCCCCCTCCGGTGTCTATATAAACCGGAGGGTTTAGTCCGTAGGACAACAACAATCATACCATAGGCTAGCTTCTAGGGTTTTGGCCTCTACGATCTCGTGGTAGATCAACTCTTGTAATACTCATATCATCAAGATCAATCAAGCAGGAAGTAAGGTATTACCTCCATCGAGAGGGCCCGAACCTGGGTAAACATCGTGTCCCCTGCCTCCTGTTACCATCCGCCTTAGACGCACTGTTCGGGACCCCCTACCCGAGATCCGCCGGTTTTGACACCGACATTGGTGCTTTCATTGAGAGTTCCACTGTGTCGTCACCGTAAGGCTTGATGGACTATTCGATCATCTATAACGATGCGGTCCAGGGTGAGGTTTTCCTCCCCGAACAAATCTTCGTATTCGGCGGCTTTGCACTGCGGGCCAACTCGCTTGGCCATCTGGAGCAGATCGAGAGCTACGCCTTTGGCCATCAGGTCAGGTTTGGAAACTTTAACTACACCGTCGACATCCGTGGAGACTTGATCTTCGACGGATTCGAGCCCATGTCAGGTGCGCCGCACAATCACAACGAGCATGATTTAGCTCTGCCGTCGGACAGTGTTCGGGAGATCACGCCTGCAACCGCTCCGGCCCTTCATCCGGAGCAAATCGCGCCATCCGAGGACGAGGGGGTAGACCCACCATGGAGGCCGCACTCTCAGTGGTGATCGATCCGGATACTGACTTCACCCCTTACGAGAGCCGTGCTGCCGAATCACGGGATTCATCTCCGGCCACGGACTCTGAGCCGCTTGCGTCCGCGCCTATCGAATCCGATTGGGCACCGATCATGGAGTTTACCTCCGTGGATATCTTTCAGCACTCGCCTTTCGGCGACATGCTAAATTCATTAAAGTCTCTCTCTTTGTCAGGAGAACCTTGGCCGAACTATGTTCGACTAGAATGGGATGCGGACGATGAAGAAATTCACTCCCCACACACCACCCACTTAGTATCCACTGTCGAAGACTTAACCGACATGCTCGACTTCGACTCCGAAGACATCGATGATATGGATGATGATGCAGGAGACGAACAGGAACCACTGCCCATAGGGCACTGGACCGCCACCTCATCATATGATATATACATGGTGGATACCCCCAAAGAAGGCAATGGCGACAAGACGGTGGAAGATGACTCCTCCAAGAAGCAGCCCAAGCAGCGATGTCAGCGGTGCCGCTCTAAGTCCCACCATGGAAAAAGCAGTGATACCGGCACAAGCGACAATAACACTCCGGATAGTGCCTAAGACAACAATCCCCTCCAGCACGATTTAGATCGGGAGGGTGAACAAGCTAGCCCTCCAGAACAGGCAGCAGAGGGAGAAACGGAGGATGACAATTACATGCCTCTCTCCGAACAGGAGCGCTTCAGGCGCCGGCTTATTGCCACATCAAATAGCCTGAAGAAAAAGCAACAACAACTTCGAGCTGATCAAGATTTGCTAGCAGACAGATGGACCGAAGTCCTGGCGGCCGAGGAATACGAACTCGAACACCCCTCCAAGAGTTACCCAAAGTGCAGGTTGCTACCCCGACTCGAGGAGGAAGCATTGAAACCTACATCACCAGCGTATGATGCAGCGGACCGGCCACCTCGTGGCCGAGACAGAGAGGCGTTTCAGCCTGAAGTTCAGCATACACCCCGCCGCCACTCAAACAAAAATACCAAGACCCGGGGCAACACGCGTGACCTGCGAGACGTCTTGGAAAGCAAGGTAAAACATGCAAGATCGATATACGGGTCACGGGGGCGCGCACCAGCACGCGATGATGACCGTCACGCCGGATACACTAAAAGTAAATCCGGCCGGGCCGAATATAGCAGACAAGACTCATACGAACTACGTCGTGATATAGCCCGGCACAGAGGCACCGCACACCCCCTATGCTTCACTGATGACGTTATGGATCACGAATTCCCAGAGGGTTTTAAACCCGTAAACATCGAATCATACGATGGTACAACATATCTCGTGGTATGGATTGAGGATTTCCTCCTCCACATCCACATTGCTCACGGTGATGATCTACATGCCATCAAGTACCTCCCACTAAAACTCAAAGGACCAGCTCGTCACTGGCTGAATAGCCTGCCAGCAGACTCCGTTGGCAGTTGGGAGGATTTGGTAGATGCATTCCTCGACAACTTCCAAGGCACTTATGTGCGACCGTCGGATGCTGATGACTTGAGCCATATAACTCAGCAGCCAGGGGAATCAGCCAGGCAATTTTGGACACGGTTACTAAATAAGAAAAACCAAATAGTCGACTGTCCGGACGCAGAGGCCTTAGCGGCATTCAAGCATAACATCCGTGACGAGTGGCTCACCCGACACCTCGTCTAGGAAAGGCTGAAGTCGATGGCAGCCCTCACAACACTCATGACCCGCTTTTGCGTGGGCGAAGACAGCTGGCTTGCTCGCAGCAACAAGACATCACGGAATCCTGGCACTTCAGATACTAAAGATGCCAATGACAGACCATGTCGTAACAGACACAAGCGCCGCAACAACGGTGATAACGCCAAAGATACGACAGTCAATGCCGGATTGAGAGGCTCTAGATCCGGTCAGCGGAAAAAGCCATTCAAAAGAAGCACTCCGGGCCCGTCCAGTTTGGACTGCATACTCGATCGCTCGTGTCAAATCCATGGCACCCCCGATAAGCTAGCCAATTACACCAACAGAGAATGCTGGGTGTTCAAGTAGGCCGGCAAGTTAAATGCCGAAAACAAGGACAAGGGGCTACATAGTGATGATGATGAGGAGCACAGGCCGCCAAACATGGAAGGACAGAAGAGGTTCCCCCTGCAAGTTAAGACGGTGAACATGATATACGCAACCCACATCCCCAAGAGGGAACGGAAGCGTGCACTAAGGGACGTCTATGCGATGGAGCCCGTCGCCCCAAAGTTTAACCCATGGTCCTCTTGCCCGATCACCATTGATCGCAGGGACCACCCCACCAGTATCCGTCACGGCGGATCCGCCGCATTGGTCCTAGACCCCATCATCGACGGATTTCACCTCACCCGAGTCCTTATGGACGGCGACAACAGCCTGAAACTGCTCTATCAGGATACAATGCACAAAATGGGTATAGATCCCTCGAGGATAAAACCCACCAAACCCACCTTTAAGGGCGTCATTCCAGGTGTAGAGGCCCATTGCACGGGCTCAATCACGCTGGAAGTGGTCTTCGGATCTCCGAACAACTTCCGAAGCGAGGAGTTACTCTTCGATATCGTCCCGTTTTGCAGTGGCTATCACACACTGCTCGGGCGAACCGCATTTGCAAAATTCAATGCGGTATCGCATTACGCATACCTCAAGCTCAAGATGCCAGGACCTAGGGGGGTCATCACAGTCAATGGAAACACAGAACGCTCGCTCCGCATGAAGGAGCATACTGCGGCCCTCGTAGCAGAAGCACAAAGCAGCCTCTTAAGGCAAACCGCCAAGTCGGCGATACAGCCCCCGGACACCGTCAAGCGAGTCCGGAGTAACCTGCAACAGGATCGTCTGGCATGTCCAGAGCTCGCCTAGCAATTCGGCCCCCGTCCTGGTCCTAGTTAAGCGGCGAAATCTGTGCCACACGTACATAATTACACACTAAAAATACCATGGGCATAGGCGGGGGCACAATCGGGGCATGTCCCATAATACGGCTTAGCCGCCCTAGGGGCTGCATACCTTTATCACTTCTTCTCTTTCAGGACTGTCGGGGATATACCCCGCGGTATGACCCGGCCGGAGTTGTAAACCGGCTGGGACTTGGTAAACCGGCGGATGTTAAACCGGCGGACAGTTAAGACAGACAGTTAAGAAAGATGGTTATGACAGACGGTAAACCGGCAGGTGGTAAACCGGCAGGAGTTAAGTCAGACCATGTTAAACCGGCGGACAATGTTAAACCGGCAGACAATGTTAAACCGGCAGACAATGTTAAACCGACAAACAGTGATAACTGGGTTGCCAGGGGTTATGAAGCCCAAGACGTTATGAAGCCCAAGATGTTAAGAAGCCCATGAAGATAAGTTAGAATAGTTAAGTCTTAAGTTCGAGTTGGACTCTACATGTAACCCGCCTCTTCAACATATATAAGGAGGGGTAGGGCTCCCCAAAGAGGGACAAGCAAGAAGAAACAATCTTAGGGCTAACACAAAGAGGAGAGCCGGTTTACGACGACTTCCTTGTGATGATAATGAGACCTAGCCTCAAATAGCATGTAGGGTTGTTACCAGATGATATTTCCCGGGGCCCAAAGCTGTCTAAATCCCTGTCTTGTATTGCGTATCTCAATCCGCTCAACCCCTCTCAAGCTACCACATAGATGCGTTGGCCTCACGACTAAGTCCTCACCCTAGGACATCTGACGTGACAATTCCACGACAAGGACCTTACTCTCTGGAAGCCCTTTCCGGCAGTATAATAGCCGGACACATTACGGGAAGGAACAACCAAGAAGTCAAGAAGCTAAGACGTACAAGGGAACCCCCAGGTGGTCTCTACTAACAATCGACACACCAATTTTTTTACACCCATACGCAGCTTGCCCTTGGATAGGACATGTCAAATAGTCCTATTTTTCTGCTTATTGCACTACTTGTATCAGTATGCTCCGACGTATCATCTCAATAACAAAGCATAGCATTAGTGTATTATTGCATTTTCCATCCTTTTCTATTATATGTCTATTTACGACAACTTGCACCCATACATTCTGGTACGGTCAGTACGCCAGGGGCTCTTTTGTGTGCCCCAGAATACGGCGTGAGAAGTCCGAACACTTTCGACAGTGCGGCACCCCGAACTTATAGCATTATATGCATCAGCTTCGAATCATGTCTTGGGTCAATAGTTGGGTTTGCCCGGCTCCCATGTTTTGGTACCTTACGTTCCGCTATATCGGCTAAGGTAGCGCTGGGAGAACTACTGCGATTGTGTCCCGGTACGGTCAGTAGAGAAAGCCGAAAACTGACTGTCATGATAAGGCGAGAGCTGGTCGCTGTTCGAGAGGTCTCAAGTCCTTAATGACTTTTTCCGCTTCGGGCGAGTAGTCGGCCTTGCCCGACTTAGGCGTATATAGCGCCCCAAATTCGGCCTTCCGAATACTAGGGGCTTCGCCAAAATTTCAAATTGTATACTTCTATGGCTAAGTGAGAGTGATAAAGCCTTATAGTCCGATTGCCTGGTTCGTTGTGCTGAACACCTCCCTCGAAGGACCCAAAATTGGGGTAAAGAGTGCTCAGGTTTATCCCGAACACCCCAGTACTAGTTACATGAGGGCAGAAGCCGACGACTGGCCAACTCTCAGATTTTATAAACGGCCGCACAGAAGATAATATTTTAAATTCAAAAAGCGTTGCATAGCACAAATGAACTTGTTTCACATTACAAGATCGCATGAGCATGTTCATTCAAAAATTACATCTCTAGCACACTCCTCCACCACAAGGCGGGAACCCTTCAGGACACTGTCATAATACATTTCGGGGCGGCGATGCTCCTTGCCCTCCGGCGGCCCCTCCTTCACCAGCTTCACGGCGTCCAGCTTCGCCCAGTGTACCTTTGTCCGGGCAAAAGCCCTGCGCGCACCCTCGATGTAGACGGACTGCTTTATGACTTCAAGCCGTGGGAAGGCATCCACAAGCCGCCTCACTAGGCTGAGGTAGCTGTTAGGAAGGGGCTCGCCAGGCCACAGCCGGACTATGAGACCCTTCATGGCCTGTTCGGCGGCCTTGTGAAGCTCGACCAGTTGCTTCAGCTGGTCGCTCAAGGGCATCGGGTGTTCGGTCCCAGTATACTGAGACCAGAACAACTTCTCGGTCGATCTCCCCTCCTCAGCTCGGTAAAACTCTGCGGCATCCAACACATTGCGGGGAAGATCTGCGAGCGCTCCTGGAGAGCTCCAAACTCGGGTTAGTAAAAGGGAAGTTTCCCTCACATGCTTGCTTTGCATAATGAATGCCTTACCCGCTGCTATCTTCTTCACCGCATCAATCTCCTGGAGGGCCTTGTGGGCTTTAGCCTTGGCGTTCTATGCGCTTTCGCAAGCTCAGACTCTCGCGTCTTAGAGTCAAGCTCCAAGGACTCGTGCTTTTTGGCGAGAGCCTCGAGTTCTTGCTGCACCTCTCCTACCCGGGCTTCTTGCTTTTCTCGCTCAGTGTGCTCCTTGGCGCTTTGTTTTCGGCCTCGGATGACGCCTTCTTGAGGGTCGCCGCTTCGGTCGTGGCCCTTGGCAAATTCATGATGATCCTATTATTCTACAACCAACTTTATTTTTAACATATATGGACAAGGTATTGCTTACCTTTTCTCTCCTTGACCTGCCTCTTGGCAAGGCCGAGCTCTTCCTTGGACCGCTCAAGGTCCTGCTTCAGTGCAGCGACCTCCGCAGTGCATGCGGTGGCGGTCAGCAGCGATGCCTGCGTATGCACATAGGCATATTCTGATTAATCTCCTGAGTCATGATTTGATCCTCTATTCGGCCTTTCTTCTCGAACGCCAAACAGAGCATCAGGGGCTACTGTCTATGCGGTAATATTTTCCTATATTTTCAACTCACCTCAAATCCTGTTAGGAGGCTAGCACAAGCTTC
Organism: Aegilops umbellulata; assembly: GCA_032464435.1. Classification (NCBI taxonomy): domain Eukaryota; kingdom Viridiplantae; phylum Streptophyta; class Magnoliopsida; order Poales; family Poaceae; genus Aegilops; species Aegilops umbellulata. The sequence continues at coordinate 490,570,839 of CP136057.1, forward strand.
AGTTAGTCCGCTCTTGGCGGACTGAACCTTCTCAATCACCGCACTCATGATAGTGTTGTGCTCTTCATCGATGGAAGCGCCACAAAGCGCTTCCAACAAGTTGTCAGGTACCTATGGATGGACAGAGGTCACCGGCAGGGCGGCTTGCCCCTCTTAACGGGGGGTCGCCTGCCGGAGTCCGGAACCACTGGAGGTTCCGGCGCAGTGTTCGGCCGAGGGCCGAACTTGGAGCCCGTGGGAGTCTTGCTCCCTTTACGCCCAGGGTCCGGAAGGTCGCCTCGAGGCGCCCCCAGGACTACCTCCCCTCGGCTTGGTGCCTTCTGAGACAACACCTCGGCGTTGTTCGTAGGGCAAGGGGTGGAGGCTGTCGGAAGTGAATCACTGTTCATATCCGACGAGTCCAAAGAACCATCCGACGAAGATACGTCGATACGGGCTCGGGACGGACTGCATAATCATATTCGTCGTAAGGAGAAGCAGTGCAATATAAGCATACTATGAATTACTATGGTATCCGGATACTTACAACTTTGCCAGGGGCTTGTCCCTGAGCAACCACTCGTCGTCACTATAGGCGGCGGTCGTGGAGCAGTCCGCAAGGAGGGTCCTTCCCTTCTTGGACCCTTCGGCCTCTGTGGTTGGGGCGTCCTTCCTTTTCTTGTCTCCCCCGACTGGGGGGGGAGAACTTTCCTCTTCCTCCTCCTCGTCTTCATGGGAGGAGTGCGCCTCGGAGTATTCGGACAATGAGTCCGACACAACCTTGCGCCGGAGACCCTGTCGGGTCCCCGTGGCCTTCTTCTTGGCCTTCTTCGCCGACACCTCGTAAGGCGCCGGAACTAGCATCACCGTCAGGAGAGCATCTGCTGGATCCTTGGGCAGGGGGGCTAGGCAATCGACCAGCTCTGCCGTCTCTACCCAGTCCTGTTAAGTGGCATAAAGGCTTAGATCCCGCACATGATTAAACTGGGGAGAATAGACACCCTATGAGAAATAGGACACTTACCGGATTGGCGTGGCGCTTTGCGCAGAGCCCGCGGTCCTCGGTAAGGGGAGGAGGTACCTCGGCGCCCTTGAACAGTACCTTCCAGACGTCCTTGTGCGTCGTGTCATAGAGCTCGCGCAGCGTCTGGTGCTCGGCCGGGTCAAACTCCCACAAATTGAATGCCCGTCGTTGACACGGGAGGATCCGACGGAAGAGCATGACCTGGACTACATTGACGAGCTTGATTTTCTTGCTCATCATGTTCTGGATGCATTTCTGGAGTCCGGTCAGCTCCACCGATGAGCCCCAGGACAGACCCTTCTCTTTCCAGGAGGTGAGCCGCGTGGGGATTCCGGATCGGAATTCGGGGGCCGCCACCCAGTTGGTGTCGCGCAGCTCGGTGATGTAGAACCACCCTGATTGCCACCCCTTTATGGTATCAACATAGGAGCCTTCGAGCCAGGTGACATTAGGCGTTTTGCCCACCATGGCGCCTCCGCACTCCGCTTGCTGGCCGACCACCACCTTCGGTTTGACATTGAAGGTCTTAAGCCACAGGCCGAAATGGGGCCTGATGCGGAGGAATGCCTCGCACACGACGATAAACACTGAGATGTTGAGGATGAAATTGGGGGCCAGATCATGAAAATCTAGCCCGTAGTAGAACATGAGCCCGTGGACAAATGGGTGGACGGGAAACCCTAGTCCGCAGACAAAGTGGATAAGGAAGACTACCCTCTCATTGGATTCAGGCATAGGGATGATCTGCCCCGCATCCGGCAGCCAGCGCGCGATGTCCGCGGCCAGATATCCGGCTTCCCGTAGCTTGGTGATGTTCTCCTCCGTAACGGAGGAAACCATCCACTTTCCTCCCGCTCCGGACATGCTTGGAGTGGTTTGAGGAGAAAGACGCGAACTTGGGCGCTGAGCTCGAGTGCGCGAGAATGGATAAGCAAGGGGGAAGAAGGCGTGGGTAAAAACCGGGAATCCTTGTTCCTTTTAAGGATGGAAGAGGCGATACGCCTCCCCACTTACCTGGTAAAATCGCTTATTCCCCAAGCGTCGTAATCGATGGCGTGGTTGGGTTACCCACACCCGTATTGATGAGAATCCCGTGATAAGGGGACACGATCTCTGCTTCGACAAGATGTACCAAGAAAACCGCCTCGCGATATGTGCAATGCTGGTTGGGAAAAACGGTTCGGATAAAGACCGGGCCATGGCATAATGTTATGCTACTAAGCGTGTCAGCAGATTAGATTTTTGGAAATATTATTCTCTCTATGGTGGTATGTGGAATTTATTTTGCAGAGCCAGACACTATCTTTGTGTTCAAAATCTTCTATGGAGTATTCGGGGGAAGAACCCGCCTTGCAATGCCGAAGAAAAATCTGCGCGCCGGACTCATCATCATTGAAGCCTGGTTCAGGGGCTACTGAGGGAGTCCTGGATTAGGGGTATCCGGACAGCCGAACTATATCCTTTGGCCGGACTGTTGGACTATGAAGATACAAGATTGAAGACTTCGTCCCGTGTCCGGATGGGAGTCTCCTTGGCGTGGAAGGCAAGCTTGGCAATGCGGATATGTAGATCTCCTACCTTGTAATCGACTCTGTGTAACCGTAGCCCCCTCCGGTGTCTATATAAACCGGAGGGTTTAGTCCATAGGACAACAACAATCATTCCATAGGCTAGCTTCTAGGGTTTAGCCTCTACGATCTCGTGGTAGATCAACTCTTGTAATACTCATATCATCAAGATCAATCAAGCAGGAAGTAGGGTATTACCTCCATCGAGAGGGCCCGAACCTGGGTAAACATCGTGTCCCTTGCCTCTTGTTACCATCCGCCTTAGACGCACAGTTCGGGACCCCCTACCCGAGATCCGCCGGTTTTGACACTGACACCCATGATATGTACTCTTCGGGGTAATTGCTTCCGGTGAACTTGGGCATGGTGTACTTTATCTTGCCGTATCATTGCTCTTCATTGTGTTGGGTCGAGGATGATGACGCCCATGTCGTTGAGGATTGACAATCTCATGTTGCTCTTGGCGAGGAGGGTTGTCGGACTCATGTTGCTCTTGTCTTGGAGGATTTCCATTGTCTTCAGGTGCTTGGCGAACTTCATGTTCTTGTCTAGCTTGAGGAGGCGATTGTCGATCTTGACGAGGAACTTGACGATGCACACGTGATTGATAAATCCTTTCTTGAACTTCATCGCGAAGTGCTTCTTGTTGTTCACGAGCTTGCCGGTTGTGTGTGGCTACGGCTCGACTTGAATCTCGGAGGGCACGTTACGCCTCAAGTGCTTGAGCTTCACGAAGTTGTTGTTCTTGATGTTGTGCCTCGGCATCTTGTGCATCTTGGTGTTGTCGCGCTCGCTCCTCTTGTTCTTGTTGTCGTCGGCGTCGCTGTTGTTGTGCTTGCACGAATGTAGGTTGGTTTTGATGATGTCTATGCTCTTGAGAGTCGGTGTCATGTAGAGGATTGCGGTTGGCTTGACGATCTTGACGCGCGGCATGACAAAGAGTGTTCGATGTCGGTGTAGTTGAACCGGAGATAGTGTCGTTGGAGTGTCGACTCGAGCGGCTCCTTCTTGAGTAGGACGAAGTGGTAGAAGATCGGTTGACCAACAAGGCATGAATCTCGTCCAGTCTTGAGTCATTCTCATGCTTGTGTTTGTCGAGCTTGTTGTCGAAGTAGTATCGTGTACGTTGCTCGGAGAGTCGCAAGTCGGTGGCGAGGTTGTCGATGCGGTCGCTCATTACTAGTTGCTCTTCATGCAAAGCTCGTTGTGTACCAAATAGGTGTAGCTTGGTGACGTAGTTGTTTGGGTCATCGTCTTGCTCAAGGAAGAGTGGGTTGGTAGAAGTACTTGGCCTATCCATCATTCCAAACAAAAATATGTGAGTGGGAGAAAGAGAAGAACCTATACCAAATATACCTTGGCCGATGTTGAAGATGGATCAATGATCACTCAATGTGTAACAAAGGAAATGGCACAATTGGTACCAATTCTTGTCGGTTTCTCACACCTACACAAGTAAAAGCTTTTGGTTGAGCTTGGTTAGGATGGTGGCACAAAATTTGATGCAATTGTAAGTGAGACTCAATAATGTTGGAAAAGATTCGCAAATTTGCAAATGTAACAAGTAGACCAATAGCAAGATGTGGTACACGGAAGCGCACACGCAAATAGATAAGTGGGGTCGTGCAACCAAGGTATGAGCCGCAGTGTGGAATCCACAAAAATGCTCTTGTTTCACAACACTAGAGATATGCTAGCACGATTGCACAATAGGCGGATACGAACTTGTGCACAACTACTAAGCAAAAATGCAACGACTTCTATCCCAAGTATGCTATATGTATGGTATTCCGATGATATGATCCAACATGATAGAGTATGACAATCTTAATGTTGTATGATGATATGGTTCTTGCTTATAAGCTCTTTGTTTATCTTTCCTCTTTTGCTTAAAAGCTTGTTTGGCTCTTTGTTGTTTGAGCTCTTTTCTCATGCAATGCTTCACGAACCAAGATATCAATTGAGTATATGTGATGACAATTTTGTGACACAAGAGATGATACCAAGGTATGCAACACGATGATATGGTATGTATGCTATGGGAAGTATGATCACCAATGTGCAGAAGTCACGTTGCCGAAAATACTCAAAGGCTAGTCTCGATGGGTAAGCTACGCAAAATGGTCTATGGGGTTATCAATGCAATTGCAAGAATGTATGATGATATCACGATACCAAGATGAGCTTACCGTTGATGACGAGTCCTATGTGAAGATGAGCGGCGGTGATGTCGATGTCGAACCGTCCCTAGTTAGCCGAAACACCCTAGGAAATGATGAACCACAACTCAAATTCTCAAAACCAAAGTCAAAATGGTGGTATCAAAGTAGGCAATGCGGAAGTGAGATTGTTTGCGGAAAGTGGTGGTGGTATACAGATGATATGGTGGAGGGCCTAGGCAAAGATGCCAAAATAACAAAAATTTGAAAGTGTCAAATTGTGTTGGAACCTATCTATGTGGACGGGGAGTGTCAATAGCTAGTCAACGAGCTAAAGAACGCGAAAATGGGACTCCGAATGTGGAAGTTATGCTCAAAACTGTCAATCAGCCAAGGCTGAACTTGGGAGGGGCGAAAGCACCGCTTGGGAGGGCGGTTGTACCGCTCCTGAAGCTCAGCGGTAGTACCGCTTGGAAAGGGTGGAAGTACCGCTGGTGTCGGGACAAAATTGTGGCGGAAATGGATGATTTCGGGGGTAAAAATGGATGGATTTCGTGGATGAGAAGTGGTGAAACTTGGGGAGATGCTAGATCCACTTGAAACCAAGCAAATCCATGGATCAAATCCAACAAAACTTCATCACACCAACAAATCACAAAAAAAATTGGGGCTATTTTTGGTGAGGATTTCCGAATTTAGGACAAAAACAACAAAATCAAGCTAGAAAATGAAGAGGGGAGGCTCAGAAATCGTGATCAACGTGGCTCTGATACCAAGATGATGTAGGGTGAGACCCTAAACGGCCGATCTTTCACGAAAGGAGTGGATCCTGACTAAGAACACGAAGAACACGAGAGGGAAACGAGGGAAAACATAAGAGGAATCACTAAACCAACAAGATATAGTCACACATATGCTAGATCCTCGAAACACGAGAGGGTATCCAAGATTCTAATCCAATAAGGGACGATACAAAGGGTAACCGGTTTTTCTCCTATAGGAGGTCTTGATGGGGCCGCCCAAAAGGGGGTCTTGAATCCAAGGGGATCTTCTCCGTAGAGGGGCCGCGGTCTCTCTCGAGGAGATGATCCGTATGGATGAGCAAAAGCTATCCTCACATATGAGCTAAACCAATGCTGACGCTAATTCGGAGCTAGGGGACGAGTACTTATAGACCAAGGGGTAAGTTGGGGTTACACGGGTCGTTGACCCTCTCACTGCGCACAGGTAGGCCGGTAGTCCCGGTCATGGGGGCGGTAGTACCGCTGGGAGCTCATGCAGGGCGGAAGTACCGGACCTGGAGGGCAGTAGTTCCGCTGGGAGGTCAGGCGCTGGCTTCTGGAGGTGAACGTCAAAGGGGCCAGTGGTTGTACCGGATGTCGGGGCGGTAGTACCTGTCTTTTGGTAGTTACCGGTACATCCGGTGCAGTACCGGCCTTGCACCGCTCGATCACAGAAGGTGGACCGGTTATTGGGCGGTAGTCGGCCGGTTGTTCCGCCCGGGCGGTAGTTGGGCGGGTTTTTCGGTCCTTCTGGGCTGGGCAAATTGTCTCCATGCTCTTGATGTCCATCTTGCACCATTCCTTCTCCTTGGTTGCTGTAACGCCCTCGATGCGGCTATATCTCCCACGTGTCGAAGCACGACTTAGAGGCATAACCGCATTGAAAGCAATGTCGCAAGTGAGGTAATCTTCACACAACCCATGTAATACATAAGGGAAAGAGATACATAGTTGGCTTACAATCGCCACTTCACACAATACATGAGTAAAACATTACATCATACAGATACAATCAAGGTCCGACTACGGAACCAAAATAAAAGAAGACTACCCCAAATGCTACACAGATCCCCGATCGACCCGACTGGGCTCCACTACTGATCAACTGAAACGAAACAGCACAAAGAAAACAAGATCTTCATCGAACTCCTCCTTGAGCTCGGATGCGTCACCTGCACAGTTTCATCGGCACCTGCAAACTGGTTTTGGAAGTATCTGTGAGTCACGGGGACTCAGCAATCTCACACCCGCGAGATCAAGACTATTTAAGCTTAAAGGTAGGACAGGGTAGTGAGGTGGAGCTGCAGCAAGCGACTAGCATATCTGGTAGCTAACATACGCAAATGAGAGCGAGAAGAGAAGGCAAAGCACGGTCGATGAACTATGATCAAGAAGTGATCCTGAAACTACTTACGTCAAGCATAACTGCAACACCGTGTTCACTTCCCGGACCCCGCCGAGAAGAGACCATCACGGTTACACACGCGGTTGATGTATTTTAATTAAGATCAACTTCGGGTTTTCTACAACCGGACATTAACAAATTCCCATCTGCCACATAACCGCGGGCACGGCTTTCGAAAGATCAAACCCTGCAGGGGTGTCCCAACTTAGCCCATGATAAGCTCTCGCGATCAACGAAGGATATTCCTTCTCCCCGGGAAGACCCGACCAGTCTCGGAATCCCGGCTACAAGACATTTCGACAGTAATAAAACAAGTCCAGCAAAGCCGCCCGGATGTGCCGACAAATCCTGATAGGAGCTGCACATATCTCGGTCTCAGGGCACACCGGATTGTCCAAACTTCCGGTAGGCGAACCCAGAGTTGCCCCTGGTGGCCACCGCCGGCTGACGGTTTGGACTAGCACTCACGACGAGCACTGGCCCGGGGGGGGGGGGGGGTAAAATAAAGATGACCCTTGAGAGCGCGACTCCCAAGGGAAAAAAGGCTAGGTGAGGCAAATGGTAAAACCAAGGTTGGGCCTTGCTGGAAAAGGTTTATTCGAAGCGAGCTGTCAAGGGGGTCCCATAAATCACCCGACCGCGTTAGGGACGCAAAATCCGGGAACATAACACCGATATGACGGAAACTAGGGCGGCAAGAGTGGAACAAAACACCAGGCATAAGGCCGAGCCTTCCACCCTTTACCAAGTATATAGATGCATTAATTAAATAAGAGATATTGTGATATCCCAACAAGTAAACATGTTCCAATCAAGGAACAACATCTCCATGTTCCAACAAATAACAAACTTCAGCTTCACCTGCATCTAACAACGCTATAAGAGGGGCTGAGCATAGCGGTAACATAGCCAAACAACGGTTTGCTAGGACAAGGTGGGTTAGAGGCTTGGTTTAACAATATGGGAGGCATGATAAGCAAGTGGTAGGTATCGCAACATAGGCATAGCAAAAGAGCGAGCAACTAGCAAGCAAAGATAGAAGTGATTTCGAGGGTATGGTCATCTTGCCTGAGATCCCGCAAGGAAGAAGAACGAGTCCATGGAGAAGACAAACGGACGTAGTCGAACGAATCCTCACAACTCCAGGACGAAACCGAAGCTAACGAGAGAAGCAACCCGGAAAGAAACAAACAACATAGTAAACAACCACCACATACACATGGCATGATGCACAACCAAGTATGATGCATGTCCGGTTCAATGAGCATGGCATGGCAAAATGCAACAAACAACGCTACAAATTAAGTGGAGCTCAATATGCAACGAGTTGCATATTGACGAAACACCACATCAATTATTTAGTTCTCTCCCATTTATGAACACAACAATATTAAATGTTGTTAAACATGGCAAGGGGTGAAGCATATGAAAAACTACCTATCTAGGCAAATTTAAATGAGGCCGGAACAACAAACAACAAGTCCGGAAGAACATCATGTGCATATTTTAGATTTGGTACTGATCTTTCCTAAAGCATATTTTAATGTTGTAAAACAGAAAAATAAAGTGCATCATGTTAAACTATGCATTTTTCTACCCCATTTACATATAAAGTTTATTAAAATCGGAGTTACGGTTAATTAGTTATGAAATAAATCATTTTAACATGGCATCTATGCAAATTAATGCAAACAGCAATTTAAACATTTTAAACATAGATGAAAGTTGGATATTATGAAACTAGACAAAATTCTAAGCATTTTACATGTATACATTATTTACATATGATGCACAGTTCTAGAGTTATTAAAAGCATGAAGTTTAGGGTCCAATCTGTAAAAAAGCAGTTTTTCTGGATAATTAACAAATTCACAGCACGAAAAAACAACAACTCTGGGCCGAATCTCGGGCGGACTGGGCCTCACCAGAGGGGCTCAGCCCACACGGTGGAGAGGAAGGCCGGAAGGGGCGGCTGGACCTTAGAGCCGCGGCAGCCCACGCGGGCGAGCAGGCGGTCAACGCGCGGCGGGGAGCTCGTCTTCGATACAGAGGAAGCAGGGGCGCGGCGGCACGGGTGGATAGCGGCGAGGCAGCATCGGAGGGCGGCGGCGAGCGAGCGAGGCCTGGCGAGGGGCGGATCTTGACGGATCCGTCCGCGGGACACCAGTTCCTGGCGGCCGCGTGACGAACCGGAGCTCGGGAGGCATCCATGGCGGCCATTGGCGACGGGAACCTGCGGGGGTTCTCTGTTTCAATGAGACAGAGAGAGAGGGTGAAACACGGGAGAGAGATGGGGAAGAAAGGAAAGGAGAGCAGGAGAGAGGCCGAGGGAGTCTGGCCTGGCGACTCGGGATCGAGCTCATCTTGATCTGGAGGTCGGGGCGCCATGGGGCTGTACAAGCTCGGGGACGGGGCTCATGGCTGAAGACGGGAGCGAGGAGTCCCGCGAGAGGCGAGCGAGGCAGGGGGAGCTCGGTGCCAACAGCTTCGGGAACGAAGCAGGGAAGGATGGGCATGGGTGGAGCTCGAGGGGAGCTGCTGTTTCGATCGATGGAGGGATTGGGTGGATCTGAAAACGACGAAGAGATTTTGGATCGGGGGAGGATCCCAATGAGGAAGAGACAGGAAGAGTGGCGGCGCTCGGGAGGATCCCTAGAAATTAGGGGGTGTGTCTAGAGGTTAGGGGTCTATATATATAGCAAAGTGGGATTTGGATAGGGACTATCCGGTCCGTCCGATTATAATCGGGCGATCGTAAAAGAGTAGCTTAGAGAGTCCACTTAATAAAACGGAGATATTTTGTAGACGTTAGGGGATGATCCGGACACAACGGTAGCGACAGTCTGGTTCGGGTCCGGGACAACTTTCAGACGCGCGCGCAAGGAGGTCCGCGGGCTGAAGAGAGAGGTTAGGTTGGGTCTGGCGGATTGTGAAGAGCGGGTTGGTCTGAGAGAAGAGGGGAGAGATGCAGCCCGACACGGTTTCCGAAGACCAAAAACGTCCGACGTTAGACCGACTATAATGCCGCTATATTTATTCGTTGGGGCGTCAAACGGACTCCGAATGCGATGAAACTTGGCAGGCGGTCTACTGACACCAAAACAACACCGCACACCAACTTTCATCTCATTCCGAGAACATTTTCCGGCCACTTATAAAATACTATTTCGGACATGCCGCGGGCGCGTGCAAGTGTGGTTGGTCTCAGAACGGACAAGGGAGAGAACTCGGAGAACCCGGACGGATGCAAGTTTCGAAAACATGATGATGCAATGCGGATGATGACATGGCAAGATGCGACACGCAAGCAAATGACAAAGCAACAACAGCGAATAACTAGCGGACATCTGGCGCATCGAATCCGGGGCGTTACAGTTGCTTACATGGTACCTAAGCACACAAAGGATCTCCGTTTGAGGTAGTAGCCATGTCTCAAGTGGGTCAAAGGGGAGTTCACCAAGGAGAAAGTTAACCTCGTTCTCGATGGCTCTAGCACGGGCTCTTGTCATTGGTCCAAGTGTTGTCATGGGAGATATAGGTAGGTCCATGGGGATGGCCTTGGGATGCTCCGCATCAGATTGTACTATAAAAATAATATGCCAAGATTTACCTTTAGGATGATTAGATTGCTTGTTTGGTATGTGCGGTGTAAAAACAGAAACTTTTTTCCCAGAAACAGAATTGTTTAAATTCACTAGAACGTGATAAAATTCTGAAGTTTCTACATGGTACTGCTATACAAATTTTTTATTTTGTCCTAATTTTTAAGAATTTTTAGAGGTACATAAGTATGGTGAGTGTTCAGATTACTGCAGACTGTCCTGTTGTTGATAGATTCTGTTTTTGCTGCATTGTTTTCACTACAAAAAAAGATACATCCGTGACATTTTGGGCCGAACGAGTTTTTTTGTCATACATATGACACTTCTATGACGATAATTGCGACAAAACCCGGTATCATCATAGATGTGGTGGGCTCCTACTTCTATGACAAAAAATCATGTCAGAAAATGGGCTTTTCATCCTGGGCGGGCCGGAGACGCAGCTGCATGACATTCTTTGGGCTGTCCATGACGGAAAAAACCGTGGTAGAAGCGAGGGCGAGGAAAATTTTGGGGAGTTCCCGATTACGGTGGGAGGTCGGGTGTCGAGCGATGCGCATTTCTCTCATACACGTACGCGCGTGTGTGCGAGGCGTTGGCTCTACCTGAACTCGAGCGAGGCGTTGGGCTCTAACTGAACCCGAGCGATTGCACTGCAGTCTACACGTTACTGAACCCGAGCGGTTGATCGATGGCTGTTAACTGAACCCGATCGAGCAATTCCTTCGCTACTGCTGCTAACTGAAGCCGATCGATGCTGCCTCTGGGATGAACAGTGAACGTTGGGGGGGGGGGTTGGGTGAACAGTGAGCGGTGGCGTTGCCTCTAGATGAACAGGGCCCCGTGGTGTGGTGGAGAGCTGGATGAACAGTAGATGGTGGAGGGGTGCCCGTGGAGGGGTAGTTGAACAGGCCCCGTGGTGTGGAGGGCTGGATGAACAGTAGACGGTGGAGGGGTGCCCATGGAGGGGTGGTTGAATAGGACCCCATGGTGTGGAGGGCTGGATGAACAGTAGACGGTGGAGGGGTGGTTGAACAGTAGCCGGTGGAGTAGCGCACGGTGGAGGCTGGACGAACAGGAGCCCGTGGAGGCTGCAGGAGGTCGACGGTGGAGATGAACAGTATCCCGCGGAGTCCCGTTTTGTGGTACGCCACACCCCTCCCGATGAACAAGACCCCCGTTTCGACCGTAGGAGGTCCGTTTCGTCCGTTTTGCGGTACGCCACACCCCTCCCGATCAACAGGACCCTCGTTTCGACCATAGGAGGTCCGTTTCTTCCGTTTTGCGGTACGCCACACCCCTCCCGATCAAGAGGACCCCCGTTTCGATCGTAGGAGGTCCGTTTCCTCCATTTTGCGGTACGCCAGACCCCTCCCGATGAACAGGATCCCGTTTCGAACGTGGCCGGTCGAACACAAGGTCGTTTCCTCCGTTCTGCGGTACGCCAGGCCTCGTTTCCATCGCCTATTCCGTCCAAGCCCTCCCGATGAACACGACCACGCATTCCGTTCCGACCCAGCCGGTTGGCTCCCATGCGTTCCGTTGCCTCCCGATGAACAAGACGCATTCCGTTGCCTCCCCATGAACATGACGCATTCCGTTGCCTCCCCATGAACACGACGCATTCCGTTGCCTCCCCATGAACACGATGACGACGCTGTTTCTCTGTTCCGACCCAGCCATGTACATGAGCCCTCGCCGTACGTATGCGTGAGTAGGCGTTTGAGACCCCGCCCATATGTACACATACGTGGCCGTATTTTCTTTCTTGCACCCTGGCCGCTGTATGTACGTGTACATGCTACGTGCGCGCCTCTACTATGACACGTGCGCGCCTCTACATCCACCAGTATATATGTACGTACACGTTCGCGACCAGAATGACAACGCTACATACGCTTCGACCAGGTGGGTCCCGACTGTCAGGCACTTCCTTGCCTGCGAAGATGTAGCTGGTGGGTCCCAGCAGTCAGTAGGGCGAATTGTTTTTTTGCTCGGACGCACTTCCTTGCGTGCGAAGATGTAGCTGGTGGGTCCTAGCAGTCAGGGGCAAACGTTTTTTTCGCGAAATACGGTGGCCCGTCCGGTGGGTCCCCGCTGTTAGGTGGAGGAATAATTATTTTGCAAGTAATAAGGAGGCACTACCTTGCTGCAGCCGTGGACCCAGCTGTCAGCCTCTCTACGTACAGTCCACGTCCAATGGAAGCCATTTCTTGACCACGTTGACCATGCCGCGCCGAGAGCACCAGGGCGGTGGACGACGGTGAGGCCTAGGAAGGGGACGACGTGGAGCCGGGGAAGACGCGGCAGTGGATGCACACGCGGAGAGGAGTACGAGGGTTCACTGGTTTGGCTGCGCTACCGTCGCCGCAGAATAACAGGGGGTGTGGGTGAGTGGAGGGATGGCTTGGCCAGCGGTGGGAGTAGTAGGGGGCGGTGAGGCCTCCGCGGCAGCACAGCCGGCCACGGGAGGCAGGAGCAGGCGGCATGACCGCCGCTGCTTTGGGCGGCTGGAGCAAGTAAACCAGAGGTTGAAGAAGCACGACGGCCGTTGGATGGACATCGTACAGTCACTGCAGCTAGAATCGTTTATATTGACTAAGTTGACAAAGCCCTTGGTACGTCAACTTAGTAGGCCCATAGGTCATCTTCCGAAACGGTGCGCCCCAGATGTCAGGGGGAGGAATCATTTTTTGGGCGGGTGAAGCTGGAATATCCGAGATTGAAGAAGAAGCACGGCATCCGTTGGATGGACATCCAACGGCCACTGCTGCTAGAACCGTGTGTTGACTATAAGTTGACAAAGCCTTGCATACGCGTCAACTTTGTTTTTTTAGGGGACGCGTCAACTTAGTAAGGCCAGAAGTGTGTGGAAGAGAACTTATAGCCCATTTGAGATTTGTAAGAATGTGTAGCCCATTTTTGAATTCTAATAGAATTTACTACAGCTCATTTACAGTTTGTTAAAAGTACAGCCCATTTCAACCAAGCGTTCAAAACAGAATTCAATAAAATTTCCCACATTTTGATGGGATCCGAAATATTTTTATCCCAAAATTTCTAGTCAGATTAAATACAATTTCATAATAAATTTATATTACGTAAAAATCCAACGAAACACTGCGCTCGCAACAATTAATGAAATTAAATTTTCAATATCCAAAAATAATATTTTATAAAGTAATCACATGTTTGGTGCATTTTTTTATAATCACTGCCCAATTTTTTTAATTACATCCCATTTATTATTTCTTAAAGCCCATTTTCTTGTTAAGCCTAATGCATCCCTCCTAGGAAAGATTTGCAGCCCAGCGGGGCGGAGAATAACAACTTGACCTTGCCTGGGTATTCCTTAAAAAAAGTATAGCTGGGCTAGCCATTTTCAGCTTGAAAAAATGGGTTAATTTGACAAATGCCACTCCAAATTTGGCGATTCCGAGAAATGCCACTGCAATTTCCAAACTTTGAAAAATGCCATTTCATACCATTTCAAGTGGCATTTTTCGAAGTCTGCAGTGGGGTTTTTCAAAGTTTGCAAAAATTGTAGCAAAATTTTCAAAGTCTGAAATTGCAGGGGCATTTTTATGAATCACCATAATTGGAGTGGCATTTATCTAATTAACCCAAAAAATTAATATCTGGGCTGGATATCTGGCCTGGGCTAGACGGGCCACAACCCGCCCAGTTAATACCTGCAGCGATGTTTTCGTTGTTGTTCAGAGGAGAAAATTTAATATCTGGGCTAAACATCGAAAAACTCTGTAGTGCTCACACCTCAACAACACAAATACTGCTCGAGCTGCTTGGTCCCAGCTGTCGGCCGCTTCTTGTGCAATTCTGTCATTTATTGACTACTACATAGGTTGACAATGGTGTGGGATCGTGATGTCAGGAAACCAGGAGGAAGCAAAATAAATTATAGTTATATATATATATATATATAAAATAAGGAGGCACTTGCGTACATGAGGCTATGGACCTGGTGGGTCCCCATTGTCATCCTCTCCAAGTAAAGTCATCTCCTCGCCCCCGCGCGCTTTCCGCCCGAAACAGTCAGCGCCGCCCGCCCCGCTTCCCGGTGCAGGCGATTGCTCCACCTTCAAATGACACAAGTGCCGTCCGTCCGTCCATCTGCCGCCCACATTAATGATACACGGTTGCTGAGGCGGCTACTCCAGCGCCACACGTCCGTCCCTCCGCCCGCCCACCATTGCTATATATATGGCTGCGCCGGCTGATACGTCTCCAACGTATCTATAATTTTTGATTGCTCCATGCTATATTATCTACTGTTTTGGACTATATTGGGCTTTATTTTCCACTTTTATATTATTTTTGGGACTAACCTATTAACCGAAAGCCCAACCCAGAATTGCTGTTTTTTTTGCCTATTTTAGTGTTCCGAAGAAACGGAATATCAAACGGAGTCCAAACGGAATGAAACCTTCGGGAACGTGATTTTCTCATCAGATATGATCCACGAGACTTGGACCCTCCGTCAAGAAAGAAGAGAGGCGGTCACAAGGGTGGAGCGCGTCCCCCTAGGGCACGCCCCCTGCCTCGTGGCCCCTCGAAGCTCCACCGACGTACTCCTTCCTCCTATATATATCCACGTACCTCCAAACGATCAGAACAGTAGCCAAAAACCTAATTCCACCGCCGCAACTTTCTGTATCCACGAGATCCCATCTTGGGGCCTGTTCCGGAGCTCCGCCGGAGGGGGCCATCATCACGGAGGGCTTCTACTGAAGGAAATATGCCCTAGAGGCAATAATAAAGTTATTATTTATTTCCTTATATCATGATAAATGTTTATTATTCATGCTAGAATTGTATTAACCGGAAACATAATACATGTATGAATACATAGACAAACAGAGTGTCACTAGTATGCCTCTACTTGACTAGCTCGTTAATCAAAGATGGTTAAGTTTCCTAGCCATAAACATGAGTTGTCATTTGATTAACGGGATCACATCATTAGGAGAATGATGTGATTGACATGACCCATTCCGTTAGCTTAGCACTCGATCGTTTAGTATGTTGCTATTGCTTTCTTCATGACTTATACATATTCCTATGACTATGAGATTATGCAATTCCCGTTTACCGGAGGAACACTTTGTGTGCTACCAAACGTCACAACGTAACTGGGTGACTATAAAGGTGCTCTACAGGTGTCTCCGAAGGTACTTTTTGAAGTTCCCCTTTTTCTTCCCTTTGCCCTTTTTCTTGAAACTAGTGGTTTTGTTAACCATCAACACTTGATGCTCCTTTTTGATTTCTACCTCCGCGGCTTTTAGCATCGCGAAGAGCTCGGGCATAGTTTTGGTCATCCCTTGCATATTATAGTTCATCACGAAGCTCTTGTAGCTTGGTGGCAGTGATTGGAGAATTCTGTCAATGATGCAATCATCCGGAAGATTAACTCCCAGTTGAATCAAGTGATTGTTATACCCAGACATTCTGAGTATATGCTCACTGACAGAACCATTCTCCTCCATTTTACAGCTATAGAATTTATTGGAGACTTCATATCTCTCAATCCGGGCATTTGCTTGAAATATTAACTTCAACTCCTGGAACATCTCATATGCTCCATGGTGTTCAAAACGTCGTTGAAGTCCCGGTTCTAAGCCGTAAAGCATGGCACACTGAACTATAGAGTAGTCATCAGCTTTGCTTTGCCAGACGTTCAAAACATCTGGCGTAGCTCTTGCACCAGGCCTGGCACCCAGCGGTGCTTCCAGGACGTAATTCTTCTGTGCAGCAATGAGGATAATCCTCAAGTTACGGACCCAGTCCGTGTAATTGCTACCATCATCTTTCAACTTTGCTTTCTCAAGGAACGCATTAAAATTCAACGGAACAACAGCACGAGCCATCTATCTACACAACATAGACAAGCAAGATACTATCAGGTACTAAGTTCATGATAAATTAAAGTTCAATTAATCATATTACTTAAGAACTCCCACTTAGATAGACATCTCTCTAATCCTCTAAGTGATCACGTGATCCAAATCAACTAAACCATGTCCGATCATCACGTGAGATGGAGTAGTTTCAATGGTGAACATCATTTATGTTGATCATATCTACTATATGATTCACGCTCGACCTTTCGGTCTCCGTGTTCCGAGGCCATATCTGTATATGCTAGGCTCGTCAAGTTAAACCTGAGTATTCCGCGTGTGCAACTGTTTTGCACCCGTTGTATTTGAACGTAGAGCCTATCACACCCGATCATCACGTGGTGTCTCAGCACGAAGAACTTTCGCAACGGTGCATACTCAGGGAGAACACTTCTTGATAATTTAGTGAGAGATCATCTTATAATGCTACCGTCAATCAAAGCAAGATAAGATGCATAAAAAGGATAAACATCACATGCAATCAATATAAGTGATATGATATGGCCATCATCATCTTGTGCTTGTGATCTCCATCTTCGAAGCACCGTCATGATCACCATCGTCACCGGCGCGACACCTTGATCTTCATCGCAGCATCGGTGTCGTCTCGCTAATCTTATGCTTCTACGACTATCACTACCGTTTAGCAATAAAGTAAAGCATTACATCGCGATTGCATTGCATACAATAAAGCGACAACCATATGGCTCCTGCCAGTTGCCGATAACTCGGTTACAAAACATGATCATCTCATACAATAAAATTTAGCATCACGTCTTGACCATATCACATCACAACATGCCCTGCAAAAACAAGTTAGACGTCCTCTACTTTGTTGTTGCAAGTTTTACGTGGCTGCTACGGGCTTTAAGCAAGAACTCATCTTACCTACGCATCAAAACCACAACGATAGTTTGTCAAATAGACTCCGTTTTAACCTTCTCAAGGACCGGGCGTAGCCACACTCGGTTCAACTAAAGTTGGAGAGACAGTCTTCCGCAAGCCATCTATGTGCAAAGCACGTCGAGGGAACCGGTCTCGCGTAAGCGTACGCGTAAGGTTGGTCCGGATCGTCTCGTCCAACAATACCGCTGAACCAAAGTATGACATGCTGGTAGGCAGTATGACTTGTATCGTCCACAACTCACTTGTGTTCTACTCATGCAAATAACATCAAACCATAAAAACCTAGGCTCGGATGCCACTGTTGGGGAACGTAGTAATTTCAAAAAATTTCCTACGCACACGCAAGATCATGGTGATGCATAGCAACGAGCGGGGAGAGTGTTTGTCTATGTACCCTCGTAGACCGAAGCGGAAGCGTTGACACAACGTAGAGGAAGTAGTCGTACGTTCTCCTCGCGATCCAACCGATCCCAGCATCGTTACTCCGGCACCTCCGAGTTTTAGCACACGTACAGCTCGATGACGATCCCCGGGCTCCGATCCAGCAAAGCGTCGAGGAAGAGTTCCGTCAGCACGACGGCGTGGTGACGATCTTGATGTGTTACCGGCGCAGGGCTTCGCCTAAGCACTGCAACAATATGATCGAGGTGGAATTTGGTGGAAGGGGGCACCGCACACGGCTAAGGAACGATCCGTAGATCAACTTGTGTGTCTTTGGGGTGCCCCCTGCCCCCGTATATAAAGGAGCCAAGGGGGAGGGGCTGGCCGGCCAAGCTAGGCGCGCCAGGAGAGTCCTACTCCCTCTGGGAGTAGGATTCCCCCCCCCCCCCAATCCTAGTTGGACTAGGATTCTCCAAGGGGGAGAGAGAAGGAGAGGGGGGCGCCCACCTCTCCTAGTCCTAATAGGACTAGGGGAAGGGGGGAGGCGCGCAGCCCCTAGGGCTGCCCTCTCACTTCTCCTCCAAGGCCCATGTTGGCCCATTATGCTCCCGGGGGGTTCCGGTAACCCTCCCGGTATTCCGGTAAAATCCTGATTTTACCTGGAATGCATCCGATGTCCAAACATAGGCTTCCAATATATCATTCTTTACGTCTCGACCATTTCGAGACTCCTCGTCATGTCCGTGATCACATCCGGGACTCCGAACTCCTTCGGTACATCAAAATGCATAAACTCATAATAACTGTCATCGTAACCTTAAGCGTGCGGACCCTACGGTTCGAGAACAATGTAGACATGACCGAGACACGTTTCCGGTCAATAACCAACAGCGGGACCTGGATGCCCATATTGTCTCCTACATATTCTACGAAGATCTTTTATCGGTCAGACCGCATAACAACATACGTTTGTTCCCTTTGTCATCGGTATGTTACTTGCCCGAGATTCGATCGTCGGTATCCAATACCTAGTTCAATCTCGTTACCGGCAAGTCTCTTTTCTCGTTCCGTAATACATCATCTCGCAACTAACTCATTGGTTGCAATGCTTGCAAGGCTTATGTGATGTGTATTACCGAGAAGGCCCTGAGATACCTCTCCGACAATCGGAGTGACAAATCCTAATCTCGAAATATGCCAACCCAACATGTACCTTCGGAGACACCTGTAGAGCACCTTTATAATCACCCAGTTACGTTGTGACGTTTGGTAGCACACAAAGTGTTCCTATGGTAAACGGGAGTTGCATATTCTCATAGTTAAAGGAACATGTATAAGTCATGGATAAAAGCAATAGCAACATACTAAACGATCGGGTGCTATGCTAATGGAATGGGTCATGTCAATCAGATCATTCAACTAATGATGTGATCTCGTTAATCAAATAACAACTCTTTGTTCATGGCTAGGAAACATAACCATCTTTGATTAATGAGCTAGTCAAGTAGAGGCATACTAGTGACATTCTGCTTGTCTATGTATTCACACATGTATTATGTTTCCAGTTAATACAATTCTAGCATGAATAATAAACATTTATCATGATATAAGGAAATAAATAATAACTTTATTATTGCCTCTAGGGCATATTTCCTTCAGTCTCCCACTTGCACTAGAGTCAATAATCTAGATTACAAAGTAATGATTCTAACACCCATGGAGTCTCGGTGCTGATCATGTTTTGCTCGTGGAAGAGGCTTAGTCAACGGGTCTGCAATATTCAGCTCCGTATGTATCTTGCATATCTCTATGTCTCCCACCTGGACCAAATCCCGGATGGAGTTGAAGCGTCTCTTGATGTGTTTGGTTCTTTTGTGAAATCTGGATTCCTTTGCCAAGGCAATTGCACCAGTATTGTCACAAAAGATTTTCATTGGACCCGATACGCTAGGTACAACACCTAGATCGGATATGAACTCTTTCATCCAGACTCCTTCATTAGCTGCTTCCGAAGCGGCTATGTACTCAGCTTCACATGTAGATCCCGCCACGACGCTTTGTTTAGAACTGCACCAACTGACAGCTCCACCGTTTAATGTAAATACGTATCCGGTTTGCGATTTAGAATCGTCCGGATCAGTGTCAAAGCTTGCATCGACATAACCGTTTACGACGAGCTCTTTGTCACCTCCATAAATGAGAAACATATCCTTAGTCCTTCTTAAGTACTTAAGGATGTTCTTGACCGCTGTCCAGTGATCCACTCCTGGATTACTTTGGTACCTTCCTGCTAAACTCACAGCAAGGCACACATCAGGTCTGGTACACAGCATTGCATACATGATAGAGCCTATGGCTGAAGCATAGGGAACATTTTTCATTTCCTCTCTATCTTCTGCGGTGGTCGGGCATTGAGTCTTACTCAACTTCACACCTTGTGCCACAGGCAAGAACCCTTTCTTTGCCTGATCCATTTTGAACTTTTTCAAAACTTTGTCAAGGTATGTGCTTTGTGAAAGTCCTATTAAGCGTTTTGATCTATCTCTATAGATCTTAATGCCCAATATATAAGCAGCTTCACCGAGGTCTTTCATTGAAAAACTCTTATTCAAGTATCCCTTTATGCTATCCAGAAATTCTATATTATTTCCGATCAGCAATATGTCATCCACATATAATATCAGAAATGCTACAGAGCTCCCACTCACTTTCTTGTAAATACAGGCTTCTCCAAAAGTCTGTATAAATCCATATGCTTTGATCACACTATCAAAGCGTTTATTCCAACTCCGAGAAGCTTGCACCAGTCCATAAATGGATCGCTGGAGCTTGCACACTTTGTTAGCTCCCTTCGGATCGACAAAACCTTCTGGTTGCATCATATACAACTCTTCTTCCAGAAATCCATTCAGGAATGCAGTTTTGACATCCATTTGCCAAATTTCATAATCATAAAATGCGGCAATTGCTAACATGATTCGGACAGACTTAAGCATCGCTACGGGTGAGAAAGTCTCATCGTAGTCAATTCCTTGAACTTGTCGAAAACCTTTTGCAACAAGTCGAGCTTTATAGACAGTAACATTACCATCAGCGACAGTCTTCTTCTTAAAAATCCATTTATTCTTAATTGCTTGCCGATCATCGGGCAAGTCAACCAAAGTCCACACTTTGTTTTCATACATGGATCCCATCTCAGATTTCATGGCCTCAAGCCACTTTGCGGAATCTGGGCTCACCATCGCTTCTTCATAGTTCGTAGGTTCACCATGGTCTAGTAACATGACTTCCAAAATAGGATTACCGTACCACTCTGGTGCGGATCTTACTCTGGCTGATCTACGAAGTTCAGCAGAAACTTGATCTGAAGTTTCATGATCATTATCATTAGCTTCCTCCCTATTTGATGTAGGTGTCACAGAAACAGATTTCTGTGATGTACTACTTCTCAATAAGGGAGCAGATACTGTTATCTCATCAAGTTCTACTTTCCTCCCACTCACTTCTTTCGAGAGAAACTCCTTCTCTAGAAAGTTTCCGACTTTAGCAACAAAAATTTTGCCTTCGGATCTGTGATAGAAGGTATACCCAATAGTCTCTTTTGGGTATCCTATGAAGACACATTTCTCCGATTTGGGTTCGAGCTTATCAGGTTTAAGCTTTTTCACATAAGCATCGCAGCCCCAAACTTTAAGAAACGACAACTTTGGTTTCTTGCCAAACCACAGTTCATAAGGCGTCGTCTCAACGGATTTTGATGGTGCCCTATTTAACGTGAATGCGGCCGTCTCTAGAGCATAACCCCAAAAAGATAGCGGTAAATCGGTAAGAGACATCATAGATCGCACCATATCCAGTAGAGTACGATTACGACGTTCGGACACACCATTACGTTGTGGTGTTCCGGGTGGCGTGAGTTGCGAAACTATTCCGCATTGTTTTAAATGTAGACCAAACTCGTAACTCAAATATTCTCCTCCACGATCAGATCGTAGAAACTTTATTTTCTTGTTACGATGATTTTCCACTTCACTCTGAAATTCTTTGAACTTTTCAAATGTTTCAGACTTGTGTTTCATTAAGTAGATATACCCATATCTGCTTAAATCATCAGTGAAGGTGAGAAAATAACGATATCCGCCACGAGCCTCAACATTCATTGGACCACATACATCAGTATGTATGATTTCCAATAAATCTGTTGCTCTCTCCACAGTACCGGAGAACGGTGTTTTAGTCATCTTGCCCATAAGGCACGGTTCGCAAGTGCCAAGTTATTCATAATCAAGTGACTCCAAAAGTCCATCAGTATGGAGTTTCTTCATGCACTTTACACCGATATGACCTAAACGGCAGTGCCACAAATAAGTTGCACTATCATTATCAACTCTGCATCTTTTGGTTTCAACATTATGAATATGTGTATTACTACTATCAAGATTAAGTAAGAACAAACCACTCTTTAATGGCGCGTGACCATAAAAGATATTACTCATATAAATAGAACAACCATTATTCTCTGATTTAAATGAATAACCGTCTCGCATCAAACAAGATCCAGATATAATGTTCATGCTCAACGCTGGTACTAAATAACAATTATTTAGATCTAATATTAATCCCGAAGGTAGATGTAGAGGTAGCGTGCCGACCGCGATCACATCGACTTTGGAACCATTTCCCACGCGCATCGTCACCTCGTCCTTAGCCAATCTTCGCTTAATCCGTAGCCCCTGTTTTGAGTTGCAAATATTAGCAACAGAACCAGTATCAAATACCCAGGTGCTACTGCGAGAATTAGTAAGGTACACATCAATAACATGTATATCATATATACCTTTGTTAACCTTGCCATCCTTCTTATCCGCCAAATACTTGGGGCAGTTCCGCTTCCAGTGACCAGTCTGCTTGCAATAGAAGCACTCAGTTTCAGGCTTAGGTCCAGACTTGGGTTTCTTCTCTTGAGTAGCAACTTGCTTGCTGTTCTTTTTGAAGTTCCCCTTTTTCTTCCCTTTGCCCTTTTTCTTGAAACTAGTGGTTTTGTTAACCATCAACACTTGATGCTCCTTTTTGATTTCTACCTCCGCGGCTTTTAGCATCGCGAAGAGCTCGGGCATAGTTTTGGTCATCCCTTGCATATTATAGTTCATCACGAAGCTCTTGTAGCTTGGTGGCAGTGATTGGAGAATTCTGTCAATGACGCAATCATCCGGAAGATTAACTCCCAGTTGAATCAAGTGATTGTTATACCCAGACATTCTGAGTATATGCTCACTGACAGAACCATTCTCCTCCATTTTACAGCTATAGAATTTATTGGAGACTTCATATCTCTCAATCCGGGCATTTGCTTGAAATATTAACTTCAACTCCTGGAACATCTCATATGCTCCATGGTGTTCAAAACGTCGTTGAAGTCCCGGTTCTAAGCCGTAAAGCATGGCACACTGAACTATAGAGTAGTCATCAGCTTTGCTTTGCCAGACGTTCAAAACATCTGGCGTAGCTCTTGCACCAGGCCTGGCACCCAGCGGTGCTTCCAGGACGTAATTCTTCTGTGCAGCAATGAGGATAATCCTCAAGTTACGGACCCAGTCCGTGTAATTGCTACCATCATCTTTCAACTTTGCTTTCTCAAGGAACGCATTAAAATTCAACGGAACAACAGCACGAGCCATCTATCTACACAACATAGACAAGCAAGATACTATCAGGTACTAAGTTCATGATAAATTAAAGTTCAATTAATCATATTACTTAAGAACTCCCACTTAGATAGACATCTCTCTAATCCTCTAAGTGATCACGTGATCCAAATCAACTAAACCATGTCCGATCATCACGTGAGATGGAGTAGTTTCAATGGTGAACATCATTTATGTTGATCATATCTACTATATGATTCACGCTCGACCTTTCGGTCTCTGTGTTCCGAGGCCATATCTGTATATGCTAGGCTCGTCAAGTTAAACCTGAGTATTCCGCGTGTGCAACTGTTTTGCACCCGTTGTATTTGAACGTAGAGCCTATCACACCCGATCATCACGTGGTGTCTCAGCACGAAGAACTTTCGCAACGGTGCATACTCAGGGAGAACACTTCTTGATAATTTAGTGAGAGATCATCTTATAATGCTACCGTCAATCAAAGCAAGATAAGATGCATAAAAAGGATAAACATCACATGCAATCAATATAAGAGATATGATATGGCCATCATCATCTTGTGCTTGTGATCTCCATCTTCGAAGCACCGTCATGATCACCATCGTCACCGGCGCGACACCTTGATCTTCATCGCAGCATCGTTGTCGTCTCGCTAATCTTATGCTTCTACGACTATCACTACCGTTTAGCAATAAAGTAAAGCATTACATCGCGATTGCATTGCATACAATAAAGCGACAACCATATGGCTCCTGCCAGTTGCCGATAACTCGGTTACAAAACATGATCATCTCATACAATAAAATTTAGCATCACGTCTTGACCATATCACATCACAACATGCCCTGCAAAAACAAGTTAGACGTCCTCTACTTTGTTGTTGCAAGTTTTACGTGGCTGCTACGGGCTTTAAGCAAGAACTCATCTTACCTACGCATCAAAACCACAACGATAGTTTGTCAAATAGACTCCGTTTTAACCTTCTCAAGGACCGGGCGTAGCCACACTCGGTTCAACTAAAGTTGGAGAGACAGTCTTCCGCAAGCCATCTATGTGCAAAGCACGTCGAGGGAACCGGTCTCGCGTAAGCGTACGCGTAAGGTTGGTCCGGATCGTCTCGTCCAACAATACCGCTGAACCAAAGTATGACATGCTGGTAGGCAGTATGACTTGTATCGTCCACAACTCACTTGTGTTCTACTCGTGCAAATAACATCAAACCATAAAAACCTAGGCTCGGATGCCACTGTTGGGGAACGTAGTAATTTCAAAAAATTTCCTACGCACACGCAAGATCATGGTGATGCATAGCAACGAGCGGGGAGAGTGTTTGTCTACGTACCCTCGTAGACCGAAGCGGAAGCGTTGACACAACATAGAGGAAGTAGTCGTACGTTCTCCTCGCGATCCAACCGATCCCAGCACCGTTACTCCGGCACCTCCGAGTTTTAGCACACGTACAGCTCGATGACGATCCCCGGGCTCCGATCCAGCAAAGCGTCAAGGAAGAGTTCCGTCAGCACGACGGCGTGGTGACGATCTTGATGTGTTACCGGCGTAGGGCTTCGCCTAAGCACTGCAACAATATGATCGAGGTGGAATTTGGTGGAAGGGGGCACCGCACACGGCTAAGGAACGATCCGTAGATCAACTTGTGTGTCTTTGGGGTGCCCCCTGCCCCCGTATATAAAGGAGCCAAGGGGGAGGGGCTGGCCGGCCAAGCTAGGCGCGCCAGGAGAGTCCTACTCCCTCTGGGAGTAGGATTCCCCCCCCCCCCAATCCTAGTTGGACTAGGATTCTCCAAGGGGGAGAGAGAAGGAGAGGGGGGCGCCCACCTCTCCTAGTCCTAATAGGACTAGGGGAAGGGGGGAGGCGCGCAGCCCCTAGGGCTGCCCTCTCACTTCTCCTCCAAGGCCCATGTTGGCCCATTATGCTCCCGGGGGGTTCCGGTAACCCTCCCGGTATTCCGGTAAAATCCTGATTTTACCTGGAATGCATCCGATGTCCAAACATAGGCTTCCAATATATCATTCTTTACGTCTCGACCATTTCGAGACTCCTCGTCATGTCCGTGATCACATCCGGGACTCCGAACTCCTTCGGTACATCAAAATGCATAAACTCATAATAACTGTCATCGTAACCTTAAGCGTGCGGACCCTACGGTTCGAGAACAATGTAGACATGACCGAGACACGTTTCCGGTCAATAACCAACAGCGGGACCTGGATGCCCATATTGGCTCCTACATATTCTACGAAGATCTTTTATCGGTCAGACCGCATAACAACATACGTTTGTTCCCTTTGTCATCGGTATGTTACTTGCCCGAGATTCGATCGTCGGTATCCAATACCTAGTTCAATCTCGTTACCGGCAAGTCTCTTTTCTCGTTCCGTAATACATCATCTCGCAACTAACTCATTGGTTGCAATGCTTTCAAGGCTTATGTGATGTGTATTACCGAGAAGGCCCTGAGATACCTCTCCGACAATCGGAGTGACAAATCCTAATCTCGAAATATGCCAACCCAACATGTACCTTCGGAGACACCTGTAGAGCACCTTTATAATCGCCCAGTTACGTTGTGACGTTTGGTAGCACACAAAGTGTTCCTATGGTAAACGGGAGTTGCATATTCTCATAGTTAAAGGAACATGTATAAGTCATGGATAAAAGCAATAGCAACATACTAAACGATCGGGTGCTATGCTAATGGAATGGGTCATGTCAATCAGATCATTCAACTAATGATGTGATCTCGTTAATCAAATAACAACTCTTTGTTCATGGCTAGGAAACATAACCATCTTTGATTAATGAGCTAGTCAAGTAGAGGCATACTAGTGACATTCTGCTTGTCTATGTATTCACACATGTATTATGTTTCCAGTTAATACAATTCTAGCATGAATAATAAACATTTATCATGATATAAGGAAATAAATAATAACTTTATTATTGCCTCTAGGGCATATTTCCTTCAATATCTGGATCTTGTTTGATGCGAGACGGTTATTCATTTAAGTCAGAGAATAATGGTTGTTCTATTTATATGAGTAATATCTTTTATGGTCATGCACCCTTGAAGAGTGGTCTATTTTTGATGAATCTCGAAAGTAGTGATACACATATTCATAATGTTGAAGCCAAAAGATGCAGAGTTGATAATGATAGTGCAACTTATTTGTGGCACTGCCGTTTAGGTCATATCGTTGTAAAGCGCATGAAGAAACTCCATACTGATGGACTTTTGGAACCACTTGATTATGAATCACTTGGTACTTGCGAACCGTGACTCATGGCCAAGATGACTAAAACGCCGTTCTTGTTGGGGAACGTAGCAGAAATTCAAAATTTTCCTACGTGTCACCAAGATCTATCTATGGAGAAACGAGCAACGAGGGGAAGGAGAGTGCATCTACATACCCTTGTAGATCGCTAAGCGGAAGCGTTCAAGTGAACGGGGTTGATGGAGTCGTACTCGTCGTGATCCAAATCACCGATGATCCTAGTGCCGAATAGACGGCACCTCCGCGTTCAACACACATGCATCCCGGTGACGTCTCCCATGCCTTGATCCAGCAAGGAGAGAGGGAGAGGTTGGGGAAGACTCCATCCAGCAGCAGCACGACGGCGTGGTGGTGGTGGAGAAGCGTGGCAATCCTGCAGGGCTTCGCCAAGCACCACGGGAGAGGAGAAGGACTTGGGAGAGGGGGAGGGCTGGCCAGAACATTGGTACGGCTGCCCTCCCACCCACCACATATATATAGGGGCAAGGGAGAGGGGGGGGGCGGCCCCCTCAGATCCAATCTGAGGAGGGGGCGGCGGCCAGGGGGGTTCCCTTGCCCCCCAAGGCAAGGGGGGCGCCCCCTTCTAGGGTTCCCCCAAACCCTAGGCGCATGGGCCCTAGGGGGGGAGGCGCCTAGCTCACTAAGGGGCTGGTCCCTCTCTACATACAGCCCATAGGGCCCTTCGGGGCAGGTGGACCCTCCCGGTGGACCCCCGGAACCCCTTCGGTGGTCCCGGTACAATGCCGGTATCCCCCGAACTCTTCCGGTGACCGTATGATGACTTCCCATATATAAATCTTTACCTCCGGACCATTCCGGAACTCCTCGTGACGTCCGGGATCTCATCCGGGACTCCGAACAACATTCAATAACCACATACAAACTTCCTTTATATCCCTAGCGTCATCGAACCTTAAGTGTGTAGACCCTACGGGTTCGGGAAGCATGCAGACATGACCGAGACGTTCTCCGGTCAATAACCAACAGCGGGATCTGGATACCCATGTTGGTTCCCACATGTTCCACGATGATCTCATCGGATGAACCACGATGTCGAGGATTCGATCAATCCTGTATGCAATTCCCTTTGTCTAGCGGTATTGTACTTGCCCGAGATTCGATTGTCGGTATCCCGATACCTTATTCAATCTCGTTACCGGCAAGTCTCTTTACTCATTCCGTAACACATCATCCCGTGATCAACTCCTTTGTCACATTGTGCACATTATGATGATGTCCTACCGAGTGGGCCCAGAGATACCTCTCCGTCACATGGAGTGACAAATCCCAGTCTTGATTCGTGCCAACCCAACAGACACTTTCGGAGATACCTGTAGTGTACCTTTATAGCCACCCAGTTACGTTGTGACGTTTGGCACACCCAAAGTATTCCTACGGTATCCGGGAGTTGCACAATCTCATGGTCTAAGGAAATGATACTTGACATTAGAAAAGGTTTAGCATACGAACTACACGATCTTGTGCTATGCTTAGGATTGGGTCTTGTCCATCACATCATTCTTCTAATGATGTGATCCCGTTATCAATGACATCCAATGTCCATGGTCAGGAAACCGTAACCATCTATTGATCAACGAGCTAGTCAACTAGAGGCTTACTAGGGACATGGTGTTGTCTATGTATCCACACATGTATCTGAGTTTCCTATCAATACAATTATAGCATGGATAATAAACGATTCTCATGAACAAGGAAATATAATAATAACCAATTTATTATTGCCTCTAGGGCATATTTCCAACAGTTCTCCGGTACGATGTAGAGAGCAACAGATTTGTTGGAAATCATACATACAGATGTATGTGGTCCGATGAATGTTGAGGCTCGCGGCGGATATCGTTAGTTTCTCACCTTCACAGATGATTTAAGCAGATATGGGTCTATCTACTTAATGAAGCATAAGTCTGAAACATTTGAAAAGTTCAAAGAATTTCAGAGTGAAGTTGAAAATCATCGTAACAAGAAAATAAAGTTTCTACGATCTGATCGTGGAGGAGAATATTTGAGTTACGAGTTTGGTCTACATTTGTAACAATGCGGAATAGTTTCGCAACTCACGCCACCCGGAACACCACAGCGTAATGGTGTGTTCGAACGTTGTAATCGTACTTTACTTGATATGGTGCGATTATGATGTCTCTTACAGATTTACCGCTATCGTTTTGGGGTTATGCTTTAGAGACGGTCGCATTCACGTTAAATAGGGCACCATCAAAATCCGTTGAGAGGCGACGCCTTATGAACTATGGTTTGGCAAGAAACCAAAGTTGTCGTTTCTTAAAGTTTGGGGCTGCGATGCTTATGTGAAAAAGCTTCAACCTGATAAGCTAGAACCCAAATCGGAGAAATGTGTCTTCATAGGATACCCAAAGGAGACTGTTGGGTACACCTTCTATCACAGATCTGAAGGCAAGACATTCGTTGCTAAGAATGGATCCTTTCTAGAGAAGGAGTTTCTCTCGAAAGAAGTGAGTGGGAGGAAAGTAGAACTTGATGAGGTAACTCTACCTGCTCCCTTATTGGAAAATAGTACATCACAGAAACCGGTTTCTGTGACACCTAAACCAATTAGTGAGGAAGTCAATGATGATGATCATAGAACTTCAGATCAAGTTGCTACTGAACTTCGTAGATCAAACAGAGTAAGATCCGCACCAGAGTGGTACGGTAATCCTATTCTGGAAGTCATGCTACTAGATCATGATGAACCTACGAACTATGAAGAAGCGATGGTGAGCCCAGATTCCGCAAAATGGCTTGAAGCCATGAAATCTGAGATGGGATCCATGTATGAGAACAAAGTATGGACTTTGGATGACTTGCCCGATGATCGGAAAGAAACTGAGAATAAATGGATCTTCAAGAATAAGACTGACGCTGGCGGTAATGTTACTGTCTACAAAGCTCGACTTGTTGCAAAAGGTTTTCGACAAGTTCAAGGGATTGACTACGATCAGACCTTCTCACCCGTAGCGATGCTTAAGTCTGTCCGAATCATGTTAGCAATTGCCGCATTTTATGATTATGAAATTTGGCAAATGGATGTCAAAACTGCATTCCTGAATGGATTTCTGGAAGAAGAGTTGTATATGATACAACCAGAAGGTTTTGTCGATCCAAAGGGAGCTAACAAAGTGTGCAAGCTCCAGCGATCCATTTATGGACTAGTGCAAGCCTCTTGGAGTTGGAATAAACGCTTTGATAGTGTGATCAAAGCATTTGGTTTTATACAGACTTTTGGAGAAGCCTGTATTTATAAGAAAGTGAGTGGGAGCTCTGTAGCATTTCTGATATTATATGTGGATGACATATTACTGATTGGAAATGATATAGAATTTCTGGATAGCATAAAGGGATACTTGAATAAGATTTTTTCAATGAAAGACCTCGGTGAAGCTGCTTATATATTGGGCATTAAGATCTATAGAGATAGATCAAGACGCTTAATTGGACTTTCACAAAGCACATACCTTGACAAAGTTTTGAAGAAGTTCAAAATGGATCAAGCAAAGAAAGGGTTCTTGCCTGTGTTACAAGGTGTGAAGTTGAGTAAGACTCAATGCCCGACCACTGCAGAAGATAGAGAGAAAATGAAAGATGTTCCCTATGCTTCAGCCATAGGCTCTATCATGTATGCAATGCTGTGTACCAGACCTGATGTGTGCCTTGCTATAAGTCTAGAAGGGAGGTACCAAAGTAATCCAGGAGTGGATCACTGGACAGCGGTCAAGAACATCCTGAAGTACCTGAAAAGAACTAAGGATATGTTTCTCATATATGGAGGTGACAAAGAGCTCATCGTAAACGGTTACGTTGATGCAAGCTTTGACACTAATCCGGACGATTCTAAATCGCAAACCGGATACATGTTTACATTAAACGGTGGAGCTATCAGTTGGTGCAGTTCTAAACAAAGCGTCATGGCAGGATCTACGCGTGAAGCGGAGTACATAGCTGCTTCGGAAGCGGCAAATGAAGGAGTCTGGATGAAGGAGTTCATATCCGATCTAGGTGTCATACCTAGTGCATCGGGTCCAATGAAAATCTTTTGTGATAATACTGGTGCAATTGCCTTGGCAAAGGAATCCAGATTTCACAAGAGAACCAAGCACATCAAGAGATGCTTCAATTCCATCTGGGATCTAGTCCAGGTGGGAGACATAGAAATTTGCAAGATACATACAGATCTGAATGTAGCAGACCCGTTGACTAAGCCTCTTCCACGAGCAAAACATGATCAGCACCAAGGCTCCATGGGTGTTAGAATCATTGCTGTGTAATCTAGATTATTGACTCTAGTGCAAGTGGGAGACTGAAGGAAATATGCACTAGAGGCAATAATAAAGTTATTATTTATTTCCTTATATCATGATAAATGTTTATTATTCATGCTAGAATTGTATTAACCGGAAATATAATACATGTGTGAATACATAGACAAACAGAGTGTCACTAGTAAGCCTCTACTTGACTAGCTCGTTAATCAAAGATGGTTAAGTTTCCTAGCCATAGACATGAGTTGTCATTTGATTAACGGGATCACATCATTAGGAGAATGATGTGATTGACATGACCCATTCCGTTAGCTTAGCACTCGATCATTTAGTATGTTGCTATTGCTTTCTTCATGACTTATACATGTTCCTATGAGTATGAGATTATGCAACTCCCGTTTACCGGAGGAACACTTTGTGTGCTACCAAACGTCACAACATAACTGGGTGATTATAAAGGTGCTCTACAGGTGTCTCCGAAGGTACTTGTTGGGTTGGCGTATTTTGAGATCAGGATTTGTCACTCCGATTATCAGAGAGGTATCTCTGGGCCCTCTCGGTAATGCACATCACTTAAGCCTTGCAAGCAATGCAACTAATAAGTTAGTTGCGAGATGATGTATTACGGAACGAATAAACAGACTTGCCGGTAACGAGATTGAACTAGGTATTGAGATACCGACTATCGAATCTCGGGCAAGTAACATACCGATGACAAAAGGAACAAAGTTCGTTGTTATGCGGTCTGACCGATAAAGATCTTTGTAGAATAAATGGCAGCCAATATGAGCATCCAGGTTCCGCTATTGGTTATTGACCAGAGACGTGTCTCGGTCATGTCTACATTGTTCTCGAACCCGTAGGGTCCGCACGCTTAACGTTACGATGACAATTTCATTATGAGTTTATATGTTTTGATGTACTGAAGGTTGTTCGGAGTCCCGGATGTGATCACGGACATGACGAGGAGTCTTGAAATGGTCGAGACATAAAGATTTATATATTGGACGGCTATATTCGGACACCAGCAGTGTTCTGGGTGATTTCGGAGAAAACCGGAGTGCCGGAGGGTTACCGAAACCCCCCCGGGAGAAGTATGGGCCTAATGGGCCCTAGTGGAGAGAGAGAGGGGAAGCCAGGGTGGACCGCGCGCCCCCTCCCCCTCTGGTCCGAATTGGACTAGGAGAGGGTGGCGGCGCCCCCTTTCCTTCTCCCTCTCCCCCTTCCTTTCCCCCTCCTAGTAGGAGTAGGAAAGAGGGTTTCCTACTCCTACTAGGAGGAGGACTCCTCCTCCTGGCACACCCTGCAAGGGCCGGCCGGCCTCCCCCTTGCTCCTTTATATACGGGGGCAGGGGGCACCTCTAGACACACAAGTTGATCTTCGTGATCGTTCTCTTAGCCGTGTGCGGTGCCCCCCTCCACGATAATCCTCGATAATATTGTAGCGGTGCTTAGGAGAAGCCCTGCGACGGTAGAACATCAAGATCGTCACCACGCCGTCGTGCTGACGGAACTCATCCCCGACACTTTGCTGGATCGAAGTCCGGGGATCGTCATCGAGCTGAACGTGTGCTAAAACTCGGAGGTGCCGTAGTTTCGGTGCTTGATCGGTCGGGCCGTGATGATGTACGACTACATCAACCGCGTTGTCATAACGCTTCCGCTATCGGTCTACGAGGGTACGTAGACAACACTCTCCCCACTCGTTGCTATGCATCACCATGATCTTGCGTGTGCGTAGGAAAATTTTGAAATTACTACGTTCCCCAACATCTACATCATCATAGCCCCTCCGATGAAGTGTGAGTAGTTTACCTCAGACCTTCGGGTCCATAGTTAGTAGCTAGATGGCTTCTTCTCTCTTTTTGGATCTCAATACAATGTTCTCCCCCTCTCTCCTGGAGATCTATTCGATGTAATCTTCTTTTTGCGGTGTGTTTGTTGAGACCGATGAATTGTGGGTTTATGATCAAGTCTATCTATGAACAATATTTGAATCTTCTCTGAATTCTTTTATGTATGATTGGTTATCTTTGCAAGTCTCTTCGAATTATCAGTTTGGTTTGGCCTACTATATTGGTTTTTCTTGCAACGGGAGAAGTGCTTAGCTTTGGGTTCAATCTTGCGGTGTCCTTTCCCAGTGACAGAAGGGGCAGCAAGGCACGTATAGTATTGTTGCCATCGAGGATAACAAGATGGGATTTTTATCATATTGCATGAAACTATCCCTCTACATCATGTCATCTTGCTTAAAGCGTTACTCTGTTTTTAACTTAATACTCTAGATGCATGCTGGATAGCGGTCGATGAGTGGAGTAATAGTAGTAGATGCAGGCAGGAGTCGGTCTACTTGTCTCGGATGTGATGTCTATATACATGATCATATCTAGATATTCTCATAACTATGCTTAATTCTGTCAATTGCTCAACAGTAATTTGTTCACCCACCGTAGAATACTTATGCTCTTGAGAGAAGCCACTAGTGAAACCTATGGCCCCGGGGTCTATTCTTATCATATCAATCTCCATCACTTTATTATTGCTTTGCTCTTTACTTTGCCTTTTATTTTACTTTGCATCTTTATATCAAAAATACCAAAAATATTATCTATCAGATCTCACTCTCGTAAGTGATCGTGAAGGGATTGACAACCCCTGTTCGCATTGGTTGCGTTGAGCTATTTGTTTTGTGTAGGTACGAGGGACTCGCGCGTAGCCTCCTACATGATTGATACCTTTGTTCTAAAAAATTGAGGGAAATACTTACGCTACTTTGCTGCATCATCCTCTCCTCTTCGGGGAAATCCAACGCAGTGCTCAAGAGGTAGTACCGGCCATAGCCGCGGTCATCCGCATCCGTTCCCTTTCTCCTGTCCACACCACTACCGCCCACCATGGCTTCCTCGCGCTCCAGCGCTCTTCGGGACGGGCGGACGATGGACCACAAGGAGATGGCAGTCATTGCTGCCGACCAGCTGGCCGACAGGCAGCCGGAGGACGACGACGTCCCAATGGAGAACATGGTAGTCGACGATCCGGCGCCATCTTTGCCGGTGCGTTGCACCATGACCATCGGCGAGGCCCGTGCCCAGTATATGGACAGTGTGAGGCAGATGCGTGAGGAGCAGTTCCGGGAGGCGCAGGCCGATGCCGCCTACAACCACCATCTCCTCCAGGAGCACCTGCAGGCGGAGAAGCAGATCGTCATGGAGCAGGCGGAGCAGGAGGCGCTGCTCGACTCGTACCGCTCCGCCCGCAAGGGCCGCCTCGAGCGATGGCGGTACCGCATGCGGGTGGCGGAGGCTGCGGCCGCCTACAAAGAGGCTAGGAAAGAGGGCGATGAAGTGGGCGAGGCGCTGTTTGGCGAGACCAAGGACGAGGCAGAGGACAATGCCGGCTCTGACGAGTCCCCGCTCCGCTGGCGTCGACGAGGCCCTGCTCCGCCGAGGCCTCGCGGCGCCAACAACGAGGCAGAGGACACCGCCGGCTCCGCCGAGGCCCTGCGGCACCAACAACGAGGCAGAGGACATCGTCGGCTCTGCCGAGGCCCCGCCCCGCCAACAACTAGGCAGAGGACATCGCCGGCTCAGCCGAGGCCCCACCCTGCCGACAACGTGGGGGAGGATTTCCACCGCTCCGCTGAGGCGTCGCCCGCCAGCAACGAGGCAGAGGACATCGCCGGCTCCGCCAAGGCCCCGCCCCGCTGCCAACGAGGCCGTGCCACACATAAAACAAGGAAGAGTAGAACACGGTAGGTCACCGCCGCTCGGGTCCAAGTAAGGCCACCGCTGCTACCCTCCGGTTGAAGCCAAGCTAGGCGGGTTGACCATTGACAGACGGTTAGCTTCTTGGCGGCGACGTGGAGTCGGAGAGCTGCGCTGGAGAAGAACGCTGCTTCTACTTAACTGCTGGTGTAGTTGGCTGACTGACACGTGGGCCCAACAGGCCACATGTCAGTTACTCAACTGCACCTGCAGTTAAGTCAATTAAGCTTTTGTTCGGCTCAGCGGGACACAGGTGGGTAGCTTCGGTTAATTAATTATACCTCCAGCGCACCCCTTTTTAGTTGAAGAATGTATGAAATGTAATGAAATCCGACATGTTTATATGAAATCCGACCGTGTATGAATGAATTTATTTCGGTTAGTTCGAATTCCTGTATCACTGGCATTGGATGAACATGCAAAACAATACGTACTAGCATTATTCCCAGGGTGATCACCTCGTTTGCAGCAGTTTCACATGTACTCTCTCCGGTCCTTTCTAGTCTGCATACAAGTTTTGTCTGCAGTCAAAGTATCTCAACTTTGACCAATCTTATACAAAAAAAGTATGCACTTTCACAATGTGTGAATTAAAAAGGAATAGAAGGAGTACAAAGAGTTTGAGCAGCTTTTTAGCGTTTCTGTACATTGCAATCAAACACACAGGCCTGGCAATTCATAGAGAACATTCAAAACAATCGATGATTATGCATCTCAGCGACTCACATGTCAGAGGCAATATTTACTTCACAACTAAAGAATAAAGAAAAAATTGATCGACGCTGCTGACAGCAAAGGGCGTCCCATTCGAAAATATCAAACGCATGTCTTGCTAAAATCAATGAGCAAAATTTGACAAGGTTGTCCCATTCCAAAATATCAAATGCCTATGATTGTGGAACGGGCAGGGTTTGCCATCAGTTCATACATTGACATGGCACCTCGTGCTAAATAAACTAGCTGTTCTTTTTGTGCAGTTCCACCAAAATCAACCAAATTCGCGCGTAGCTTCTATGATTTCGCCCTTATATGTTGCAACGCCTTGAACTTATCGGCACCTCCTTTCTTGGGGGAAAATGAATGATTCGATGTATTAATGAACATTTTGTGCAGTTCCCATTGAAATCAAGCTGAGAATCCCTGTTTGCACAAATACAAAAAGTGATTAGTATAAAGTAAACTGTACTATGAATTGACAGTTTCAACAGGCACATACATGGTCCATGTAGAGCACACTTTTAGAAAAATGGACCAGAAAGAATCCTAGAACAACATTGTACTCGCGCATCACAGCAAAAAATGGAGATTTTTCGGTCCTTCTGAGCTGAAGTTAGTTTGGTCTTGTGGGGAGTAAGTAACCATCCTTCAACTGCTCCTTCTGATGAGAAGATAGACATGGCTTCTTCATCCTGGCCTAATTGGAACTAGTCACTTCACGTACTCCATATTCTTCTTCAGAGGAAGATGATCCTGTTGTGCAAAGACAAGAGGACTACTAAATGCTAGCATCCCTGTTTGCCCGAAAAAAAGGAAAGGAAATATTGAAAACAGCACAGATGAAGCACTTCTCAAGGGCAATACCACTTTTTCATGACAGTATCTAAACAGTAGCACAACACCAATAGAGATGACAAAGCTCAATCATATGGATGAAATCAGTGGGCAAGTACCAACCTTTTCAGGAGGCTTATTGTATAGAGCATACAGATGAAGCACTTCTCCGGAACCATCTATTGCTATCTACGGTGGTGGCCATGCTTACTATATACTCCTCGATTAGTTTAATGTTTCCAGCATCTTCTTGTGCAGTTCCACTAAAATATATGGTATCTTCAAAGAAGATCCCTGTTTGCACAAGTAGAGATAATTACATATTACATTAAGAGTGTCAAATCAGTGGCAAAACAATTGCTCGTTCGAGCCATAGCAATAAATTAAGATGCAAAACTATATCATTACTTGTGTCATCACAGTTCCAGTGCTTCATTACAGCACCGGGAGTTGATTTTTGTTTTTCTTCCGCTTGTTATTCCCCTTCATCACTTGGTTCAATAACAGACAAGCTTCGCCTTCAATGTAAGATTTGGCATGTCAATTAGGAAGCACAAGTATAGTACTAAACTTAATTTTCTGATGAAAGTGGCAAAATACAGGCCAGCAGTTGTGAAATATCCTTATCTTACCTCAATTGGATATTACGGTGCACATACAGATTGGAAGTCTTGTCTCCATTTGTGTAGTTCACTAAAATCAAGCAACATTATCATACAAGTAGCACATCATATGAAAGCACACTGCAGAATCATGTGAAAGAAGGATAGTACTGACCTCTCATGATGCGGAATCCAAACAACTCACAAGAAGAAGATCTGAACGAAATTCGCCTTAACAGATAGGAAGTAAGATCTCCTCTTGTACAGTTCCACTAAGATCAAGCAATCAAGCAATGTTGTCGGTGTGACATTTTGGTTGAACTGCACAAAACACTTTTAAAACAAAGTGTTTTGTGCAGTGCAACAAAAGGTCACAATGGCAACAAGGTGAAGTAGATAACCCTGTTTACACAGAGGTGCAAAGGAAACAATTAGTGGTCAATAACGGTGGATGACACAGAAGCCAACAAAAAGAAGCATCTACCTTATCTAAATGGGAAAGAAAGCAATACAGTAGCATTTCTCAAACGGTGGCATTGATTAATATTAACATAGAGATTATATTAACAATAAAATTCGTTAAACATATAATTTTCTTTTAACTGTGGCATTGCATCAATTTTCCAGCGGCATTATTAGAGGGTGTTTGTTTAGAGGGATATTTTGGTGTAGGGACTAAAAAAACTCCGTGTCAGTCCCATCTAAACCAAACAGGAGGGACTTTTAGGGACTAAAAGTGGGCATTTGGGACTAAAGAAAGAAGACCCCGAGGGAGTCTTTTTGGGACTTTTTCCAATAGTTGCCCCTGCCATGCATCACACCTTGTCTCTATTAGTTCATTACTAGGGGTAACATGGTCTTTTAGCATGTCATTTAATAACCTCTAGTCCATGTTTAGTCCCTAGAACCAAGCAGGTAGGGACTAGGAAGTTTTTAACCAAACAGGGCCTTAGATTAACAACAGCTAATGAGTTGCACGGGATAGTGGACGCACCAGCACCATGTGCACCTACCGATGTACTGTGGTCATGCACAGTCTGTTGCAACAAAGAACAAGCAACCAAGGAGCATATTTGTGTTGGTCCCAGTTTTGTTATCTTTAGACACCTTTCCCTATGTGAGCGCAGCAAATCTAGTCCTACTCAAACTCTACAGCCTTGTCCCTTCCTTTCCTTTTTGAACTAGTACTTTCGCCCCTTCCTTTCCTCTTTGAACCACATCCTAGATTTATGCGATACAACTTTCCCCACTACTTTCCCCCATTCCTTTCCTCTTTGAACCACATCCTAGATTCATGCTATACAACTTTCCCCCTTCATTTCCTCTTTGAACCACTTCCTAGATTCATGCTATATACAACTTTTCCCACTACTTTCCCCCACTCCTTTCCTCTTTGAACCACGTCCTAGATTCATGGTATACATGCAGCTAGAGG
This sequence comes from Aegilops umbellulata, assembly GCA_032464435.1. Lineage (NCBI taxonomy): Eukaryota > Viridiplantae > Streptophyta > Magnoliopsida > Poales > Poaceae > Aegilops > Aegilops umbellulata. The sequence continues at coordinate 490,609,166 of CP136057.1, forward strand.
AATGCATGTGGAGTAAGTAAATTATACCTTAAGGTTCTTGGGGCGTGGTTCGGTGGGCGACGGGACGGCGGCGAAGAAGAAGGGGTCGGAGGCCCTCCCGCGCCGCCGCTGGGTGGAAAGTGAACAACTGCGCCGGTAGTCCCTCACCGACGGCGACAGTGTTAAGCCTCCTTCCCTTCCCGGCAGACGGATCCTGCCGGCTCTTTGAGCAGCAGTGAGGGGAGAGAGAGGCCAAGTCTTGTTTAGATCTAGAGAGGGCGAGAGAGTGTGTAGAGAGCAACTACAAGCGCTGAGGCTCCAGCGGGAGAGGGCGAGACAATGTGAAGAGAGCAACTACAAGCGCTGAGGCTCCAGCGTGTATATATATACTGGAGAGAGAGAGTGTGAAGCATGCAAACACTAGAAAACATTTTGACCAGTCAAAGAATCCTCCTGGCACAAATTATGCTCAAGTGTAGTTATCGAACCCGAGACCTCAAGTTTGATGAGCGAACAGGCTAACCAGCTACACAACCCTCCCGTTATGTTCAACGAGAGGGAAATAACCTTTTATACATTCCTGCATTCATGTGACAAGCATGCCGTGTTTTTGTGTGTGTGTGTGTGGGAGTCATTGGGATTTCAATCATAATCGTGTCATGTGGCTTTGGTGGTAAGACTATCCACAGTGGTGCAGAAATAATGCAGCCTTAGTCACCTTACCTCTCTCCACGTAGTACGTTGGGTCCCACCAGTTAGAGGGTGAAACAAACAAATTAATAAGAAAAATTAAAAGCGCCAGCGGTGTATCTTACCTCACACATCTCGCTACTGCTCGGGAACACTATCCAATTGATCCCTCTATTCGCTCACGTACTATTTTAAGTGAATCCTTATTATAACATGCACACAAATTTTGGGCACTTGTATTCAACTTAAGTCAGTGTGCCATCGTATCTCGTATACTTACTACTCCCTCCGTCTAGGTGTAATAAGTCACGTTAGAAGGTGCAACGGACCAAGGTGTGTGTATGTGTGTGTGTGTGTTTAACAGCATGTGTGTGTTAGAGAGAGCGACATATCGACCTACTCCTACAGAGAGATGTTGTGTAGTGTATGATTTTAGCCGCGAGAGTCGGTGCATCCTCTCGTTTCCGGGCGTGTCCGGTAGGGACATGCGGACAGCTGCCACGCCCACTCCTGACCAGCCTGGCCCACCCAAAGCCCCTCCATTGCTCGCGTGCGCTTCCCGCCCGAAACGGTCAGCGCCGCTCCAAAGGATCGGTGCCGAATTCATGCCCGGGCAGAGCGGACGCGACCTCTCACTAGCGCAACAGTGATGGTTGCTTTGTCCGTCCAACTTACTGTTGGGTCTATGTGATTTGACGGCTCATTGGTCTTTATTACTGAGGTGGTAGGACTGCTAGATGTCCCACGCTTTCGGCGAAAGGAGGTACTACTACTAGATTAAAATTTTCTCCATTCTTATAGCGGAGGCGTGCAAGAGCAGTGAAAACACGCAGGCTTAGTGATTACATGGCCCACCTCACACTATCACCGTGCGACACCTAACTCTTTACATAGTACTCCCTCCGTTCCTAAATATTACTAGAAGAGTCCCCGCACGTTGCGGCGGAACAACGGTATATATCTCTGCGCACAATTACCGATTTCATAGAACTAAAAAAAACTCTATAACCGCATGAAAAATGTGGTAGCCAAACTAAATAAACTCCCATCATCATTTAGATCATCCCACGTAAGGAAAAAAGATCAGCCAACTCCTACTGCATAATGGGATTATATTTTTCTTTTTGACATGTTAATGGGACTTGAAAGCTCACTTACATGCATGCTACCGGTGCATGCTTGCATGCAGACATGTTGATGTGATTTAAAACCCACTCACATGCATGTGCCACGGTATTTCTGCATGCTTGCATGTGGCTTAGTGCGGAGCCTCTCAATGTCTAGATCAGACGGCTATTATGGACTGATTTACTTCATCTAACGGCTACATCAATTTTGATGATGTGGCTCAAGGAGAGGACAGAGAATTCCTAGTAGTGGGGGCTAGCTATTACTAGTAGATAAGTCTTTGTAGAGATTCCACTACATACGGAACAAAATGAATGAATCTACACTTAAAATGCATCTATATACATCCGCATGTGGTTCATGGTGAAATCTCTACAAAGACTTATATTTAGGGACGGAGGAAGTACTAGTATAGTACGTATTATAATTTATCAGCGAGATAAATTTGTTCAATGATATGAAGCTTCCAGCTTCTGTTACATGTATCTTGCGTCCAAGGTTGCCCGTTGCAACATTTCATCAAATACAAAGGAGACTAACATGCATGCTATTGCATCTCAATGATTGACAGATCATAGCAAATATGTACTCCCTCCATTCCAAAATAAGTGTCTCAAGTTTGTGCAAACTTTAGTACAAAGTTGTACTACTACTAAAGTTGACACTTATTTTGGAACAGAGGCAACTAAAGAAAAAAACGATCCATGCAGTCCCTAGCCCTTTAACCGTGAACCCTGACTAGGCTTCAATTTGCTGGCAACGTTCGAGCTTCCTAATAAATGAAGTTTGCAACCTTTTGACCATCGGATCATTTTGTGCAGTTTCACCAAAATCGCGATGAGCATCCCTGTGGCAAAGAAATTGAAGAAGCGTGATTAGAGTAAGATTACTGGGACTAGTTGATGAGACATAAAATCATCACAAATACAGTACATAGAAGCCAGTAGAGGTATGTGTGGGGCAAAGAAGTAGAGAAATATCCACAAGGAGTGATGTGGGCAGCTGGAGCAGTGGTGCAAGCCGGCTGTAAAGGGAGTTGTACCTGAGGGACGTAGCTCAACATTAAGGAGGGCGGCGGGAGGCGGCAACTGCCCACGTCGCGGCAGTGAGCAAGGGACGAAGGCAACCTCACCGGCTTTGTGAGAGAGAACGGCGGGGACCCCTGATCAGGACATGTCGACAGTGGGTTTTCGCCGTCGGCGACGGCCACCGCATCTACACTAAGCATCCACCCCTTCCCCAAGCGGACGTGATCCGCTGGGACGTTAGAGATGTGGCCACAGTCGTTTTGTGCGAGAGAGTGTGAAGAGAGCAACCCCAGTAAGCAACCGTGTAGGCTGGCCCGTCCTGACTATGTATATAGTGGAGCGGTTTCCTTTTCTCTCCATATGAACCTATCATAATGTGTACGTGCCACTGAAGAAAAAAACCTTTATTTATAAATGACGCGACACCTACTACTCGTTCTCCTATAACCTTGCGCTTGGCATCTCCAAAATATTAACCTTGCGATTGGCTCTTCGCCTCTTCGGGAAGTCGAGCAATAACGGTAGTGAAGTATATATCGTTCTGGCTATATGAGACCGAATGAATTGCTGCACGTCCACCACGTGGGCGAGGGTCGAGGGGCGAGGGAGAGTGCTACATACGGCGCAAAATGAGTGAATCTACACTCTAAAATACGTCTATATACATCCGTGTTTGGAGTATGTACTAGTAGTTAATATTGAAATCTACTAAAGGACATATATATTCCAAACAATGTGATATAATCTCTATAACCAAGGTAGTAGGGACGAGGAGTAAACGGAGGGACTAGTAATTTTTTCTCCTCGTCCTGCGAGCCACCGCGCGCATGGGCGAGGGAGCGGGCGTAAGACGGAGCAAGCTTCACCTCATCCTGCGAGCCACCGCGCCCGTGGGCGGGGGAGATGGCGTACTAAGCAAGCTTCTCCTAGTTCTGCGAGTTGACAGGACACATCAAAAGTACTCCAGTGTATAGAGCCTTGCCTCTAAGGTAGGCCCCACATGGTTTGCCTCCTTTTTTAACACAACACGTCAAGTCGCAATTTGTTTGTTCACCCGTGGTAGACGATCCTCCCTCCACCAAGTGGACAACCAGTACACGTGCCAAATTGCCACATGGGCTGCCTTTTTCATATAGAAATGAGCTCCACTGTGTACCCGTGTGGGTGTGGTTGGGAAAGAGACGGGAGTACGTGCGCCGTGCATGCACCTGTTCTCTTCGTGCACGTCCCCCACCTACGTGGGTGTGTGTGAGAGATACAAACCGCGTTCGTGAGTGTTTTTTGTTTTGAGGTGGGGGTGGGGTGGGGGTTGATTTCGTGAATTATTTGTGGGAATATGTGTCGATGACATCTCAAACAAATTTTTGCATGCAATGTGTGTGAAATGGAGGCCTCATACATAGAGGGTCGGGCAATCCACGAGAAGAGAGGGAGGGGTCATAGCTATCGATAGAGTCGAAGAGAGGATCAAGTGGGTGGGTGCGAGATCGATGAAGAGAGCCATCGAAATTGTGTGTGTGTGCAAGTCAAAGATATAGGGCGACTGGCCTACCGGAACGTTAGAGGGCACATGTCAAGTTTGTGTGTGGCAGGGAGACATGACTAGAGCGCTGGGTGTATCGGTGTGTGTGTGGGGGGGGAGGGGTAGGCAGAGGCCTAACTATAGAGGTAGAACGACTCGTATATGTGTTGAGAAGGAGAGACCCAGCTATGTCTTGAGGGAGATCGGTCGACATCCATACATAACTGAAGGACGGGAAATATGATGGGACAGAGAGAGAGAGGGAGGGAGAGGAAGGGAGAGGGGTAGAGTGCTGGATGGGTGATGGAGTTGCTTCTCGAAGATGGTGGGAGAGGCCTACTAGACAAACTGAGGGTGGAACTGCAATGTTATCCATAAGAGTGGGGATGTGTTTCTGTGTGTGAATGTGCGTGATAGATCTGTCGGGACGAATCCATGGATGATGAAGGGGAACCATGTGCTTGGTAAGCAAACGTAACTAGATCGGTAGATCAATTGTTGTTTGTCGGAGGAAGGGAGAGACACAACTAATGAGGTAGATCGTTTGACGTGTGGGTAAAAACGAGTTATAAGGACCTAGCTAGCTATATGTATAGCGAGAGATCGGTCGGTGTACGTCCATTTTTTTAGAGGAAAATAAGGCCCAGCGAGACGGATAGACAAAGAGAATGGAGCTAGGAGGTGGTGCGAGAGGCCCAACTACTAGCTAGATAGGGGGAGGAGTGTGCGGTTGTGAGATCGATGAAAAGAGGGGCGAGAGTTTACACGTGTGTCTGACCGTATGAGAGACACGAGGCAAGGACACATAAAGGAGGAGATTGAAGGTGTGTGTGTATGTTGTAGGCAGGCATCGCTGGAGAGGTTTATCGATCGGTGTGTGTCGGAAAGGAGTTTTGGAGACTCTAGGAGAATGACCTAAAGAAAAAAATGAATGTGCTCGGTGGATAGAATGCCGAGGGAGGGGGAGGGCGAGGAGGGCGTGTGCATGCACGAGAGAAAGTTAGTGGTAGCTACAAAGGTTAGAGGATTGTGTGGGTGTAAGAGACTAACAAAGATCATAATTTGATATGAAAGCGGATTCATATATTTGAATAGGAGATCATAGTGTTTTAAACATTGCATGCATGAATATAGCGGTGATACACGTGATGTGCACATGTTACACCATAATGTGATAATGCATGGCATTTGCAACTCACAACTAAATGCTGAACAATCTAAACCATACTATACATCAAACAGTCTCACATTTTATTTGAATTTGTGATAATGTGTGGCGTTTGCACCTTACAACCAAATATCGAACAATCTAAACAATACTATATATCGAACATTCTCACATTTTATTTGAATTTGTGGTAATGTGTGGTGTTTGCAACTCACATCTAAATACTTGTAGGCGTAGGGGGCGGGGCACCATACATAATGTGATAAACACATTATACATATGAGACATGGTTTAGATATGAAGATCTAGCTAGAGCTAGAAATTAAATGTGATTTGAAATCAAAATAAAGTGGATTCAAAAAATCTGGTTCGAGTTCATATAGTACACATAGTTCATATGTAACTCGATACTAATCATGTGGTGTGTTGTGAAGATAATACACAAACGATGGTTTAACTTGACAATAATGATGATTGTAGATCTTATTAAAACAGAGAAACGAATTCAAATGCTTTGACTTCACAACAATCATTACTGTAGATCTTATTCAAATAGAGAAACGAATTCAGATTTAGTTCATATTGAAGCGGTAGTATATACGTTTGGAATGCACTAAAACGTTCATTTGAGTTGTAAGTTGCATGCATTATACACGTAGCGAAATATTTTAATTGAACATAACATGAATTCAAAGTTTTGAATGACATTTGTAGTGCGCATTGATTTGGTACAGTACACGTTAGGCTTGTCCGGAAATTTCAACCCACGCCTTGTTAGCCCGAAATATTTAAGATATATCTTTGTCTTGTTGTGCTCTGACAACTCCCTCCATCTCAACTCACGCCTTGCTATTCCGAAATTACAACACGCGCGAAAACTCCCACCTCCTGTGAAATCCCGACACGTAAAATGCCCGTGGTACCCCTGAACCGAAAGAACCGCCTCAAATCGGTGGGGGTACTTTTGTAACTTACCCCACATTTCGGACAAGCGCGTCTCTAAGCCATGGTTCCCCACTGCCATCCCATCCGCCCACCCATTCGTACACCGAGGCTGCGAAAACCCGCGACGAAACCCCACACCCTGCTCCGTCTGCCATCCAGCTGGAGCCTCTTCCCCGACGACGTCGTCCACAGCAACACCTCGACGTCCCTCATCCACCGTACCGGATGAGGATCCCTCGTCGATCTCATCGTCCTGCCGATTCAGCCACCCCGTCTTCCACCTCCAAGGAGCTGCCCCGACGTTCCCCTCATCTTTCGCGCCACCTCCATTCCCACACCGCCGTCTTCACCTGCACCACCAGAAGAGCATCATCATCACCGTAAGCTGTGGCCTAATCGGCGCCACCAAAGAGGTTGTACACTAATCGCCGCATTTTCTTCTTGATTCGATCTCACGATGCTGCTGGCGCTCGGTCCCGAGCCGACACGACGCGGCTCCATCCACGGCGACGTCGCCGGCCACTTCCTCCACGACGTCGCTCCCTCGGCGACGACGTCCACATCAGTAGGAGCTGCTGCTGCTTATCTCTCGCTCGCGCTGCTGCTCTGCTCTTGCTCTCGGTCCCCTGCCTGGTCTGCTCTTGCTATTGCTCTTGCTCACGCTGCTGCTCTCGCTCTTGCTCTTGCTTGCGACGCTGCTCCGATTTAGCTACACTTCAGTCGACTGAATCGACTTTTGGGTCAGTCGATTTTCAGGGGGGGGGGGGGGCTTGCCGGGGTGAATGAAGAACCAGCCGCAGCGGGGAGGGGGGCTCGCCGGAGAGGTACCCCACTATCTATCTTAGGGTTCGGGATGGGGGCGGTGGTCACCGACGGTGGCGGGGCGGTGGCGTGTCGCCGGAGAAAAAGCTCGGCACGAGGGGGCCTAGAGGGATGGCCGGGGCGGCGGCGGACCGGCGATGGGGAGTGTTTTCGGGGTGGCGCACCGCCGGCCGCGGCGGCTGGGGGCTGCTGTTTGGCCGGTGGTGGCTGGCGGCTCAGGGGGGTGGAGGTTGAAGATGAACCGCAGGCCCTTGATTTCGTATCCAACGCCTGCAAAATCGACTGACCAGAGGTGAAAAAGTCAGTCGACCGACGTGTAGCCTCACCTTGCTAGTGCGTTCAGTTTCGACGGCAAAATTCAGTTTCGACAACAAAATTCAGTTTCGGTAGTTAAGTTCAGTTTCGACAGTTAAGTTCAGCTTCGACAGTTAAATTCAGTTTCGACAGTTAAGTTCAGAGATGAGCGGCTGATGTATTTTACATCTAGCACTTTGTGGTTATGTATTTTACGTCATGTATTGGAGATGCTATTAGAATTCCACTCAGGTTAATGTTGTTCGTTGTCTCTCTTGTCATGCTTCAGCCTCGGCGTCGTACAACTCACTGGAGCTGCTCCAACGACGAAACCCTCCATCACAGCGGAGCAGTACCTCGGGCTCCATCTCCAGACGCCTAATATCTTCTTCCCCTCCTCCGACAGGAAAGTTAGCTAGAGCATCCTCACCGGCCAACCCAATCACGCTGAGATCGACATGGCTTCGCCAAAGAGGTTGTACACTTGTTGCATCTCTTTTTTACTCTAAATGTTATATATATATTGTCCCCTGAGCACACGGATTTGTTCCTTTAGTGTCTCCTTGAAAGAAAAAATTTAGGAATTTTAATTTTCACTTGTCCTTCTTTTCAAGTTCCTATTCATGAAGCACAAGACTAAGAGATAGTAGCATAATAGCATTATAACCGTACATTTTCTTTTGGTTTGACTTAATCTCACCATGCTTCTTTCCATCCTGTGATCTTCCAATTGTTGTGAATCAAACACCCAGATCGGCAGAAATCCTGTGTTTTTAAATTCTCTGTTTTGCACGTGCATTCCTATCCTATTCCTGTCTATTTCCTATACCTGCATTGTTGGAATCCTCTAATTCAAACGAGCCCTTACCGAATTACTTCTCTTACAGATAGTTGTCAAAGAAAACCTTGCGTGGTTTGTCCCGCTCCTGCTGCACCGTCGTCCACCCCAGCTCAGCTGCTCCAACGACAGAAGGGTCCAGCACAGCCAGGATCCGGCCTCCAGACTGTCTTTCGCCGCCTCAGATCTTCTTCCCCGCCGCTGGCAGCCATGAAAACTGCATTACCATCATCAACCAAGCAGATGACCTCGAGGACTACACGGGTCCGCAAGAGAGGTCGCACTCTTTCATGTCTGCTTACGTTATGCATCGCTTAATATTACATGCTACTTTATCATCCTGTTCACCGATTAGACTCGAGTCAGCTCCAAACTAATGGTCAAACTTGAGTTTTAAAATGGTTGTGGGGTACATATCGGGGCCGCTATCAATAGTATGTATCTACTATCTGGTTAATCTCCGGTGTCTACTATGAGTTTCATGTTGGGTGGGAAACAAACAATAAAGAAGCCATTATCTGTATTTTTTAACTAAAGCCATTATCTACCTGCTATTATTGGTTTTGGGTCTATCCACATGTTGCTACCATCACTCTGGATTTCTGCATGCACTCCTTACATAATCTCACTATGTTTTATTCCTATGCATGACAGTTTTTGTAAACAATGGAACTGAACATGTAGAGCAAAAGAGACGAGCCTTGCGTGGCAATAAAATTTCATGTAGACGTCGCTCCATGGTAGGCGCAAAGGCAGCCCCCCCTCCACGCATTTCGGATTGTAATCGAGAGGAAGATATCTGTTCTGAGGGGGATTCAGAAGGAGAAGACAACTCCTATTTACCCCCTGAGGTCTTCACTCTAACTTGGCATGATGATGTTGTTTATATCATGCATATGGTGTCTTGCATTGCTTACTTTATACATCAAATATGTCATCTGCTTAGTTTAGACATCCTTTGTGCGAATTCCATCTGTTTAGTTCATTCATCGTTTATGTGAATTATGCAACGCCATCTTGTTTAGCCAGGCATCATATATGTGAATTTTGCAATGCCATCCTGTTTAGCCAGTCATCTTATATGTAAATTATATCAGGCCATCCTTTTTTTTAGTTACATATTACATTTGTCAACAATGTTAGTACATTCAACTGCTCTTCGTGTGCATCAGCCATTTGACACGATGATGGCAAATTCGGGAGTGAAAACAAGGTCTTCAGAGCAGACTATGCTATCTCACAAAGCGCATATCTCGCTGGTTACGGATAGCTCCTCAGAGGAGGATTCAGAGACAGATGACCAGTCCTATTCCCCCCCCCCCCCGAGGTGTATGCTCTAACTTGGCAGGGTTATGTTGCTCATATCGTGTGTATGGTGTCTCGCATTGCTATGTCATTTGATTAGTTTATACATGCTGTCGGTGTCAAAACCGGCGGATCTCGGGTAGGGGGTCCCGAACTGTGCATCTAGGCCGGATGGTAACAGGAGACAAGGGACGCGAAGTTTACCCAGGTTCGGGCCCTCTCGATGGAGGTAAAACCCTAGTCCTGCTTGATTAATATTGATGATATGGGTAGTACAAGAGTAGATCTACCACGAGATCAAGGAGGCTAAACCCTAGAAGCTAGCCTATGGTATGATTGTTGTATGATGGAGTTGTCCTACGGACTCGAACCCTCCGGTTTATATAGACACTGGATAGGGTTAGGGTTACACAGACTCGGTTACAATGGTAGGAGATCTTGAATATCCGCATCGCCAAGCTTGCCTTCCACGCCAAGGAAAGTCCCATCCGGACATGGGACGAAGTCTTCAATCTTGTATCTTCATAGTCCTGGAGTCCGGCTGAAGGTATTGTCCGGCTATCTGAACACCCCCTAATCCAGGACTCCCTCAGTAGCCCCTGAACCAGGCTTCAATGACGACGAGTCCGGCGCGCAAATTGTCTTCGGCATTGCAAGGCGGGTTCCTCCTCCAAGTTCTTCAAGAAGATTTTAAACACCAAGGATAGTGTCCGGCTCTGCAAAATAAGTTTCCACATATCTCCATAGAGAGAATAATATTAACACAAATCAAATCTGCTGACGTATTCCGCAACGTGACATCACACTACGGCCAAGTCCTTTACTCGAATCATCTTTACTTTTCCATATTTGCACGTTTTGCGAGGCGGTTTCCTTGGCACGTCTTGTCAAAGCAGAGATCGTGTGCCCCTTTTTACGGGATTCTCATCAATACGGACGTGGGTAACCCAACCGCGCCATTTATCACGGCGCTTGGGAGGCAAGCGAGTTTTACCAGGCTGGTGGGGACGCATAGCCGCATCCGCCCATATAAGGGGATAAGGATCCACCTTTTTACCTACGCCTTCTTCCTCCTTTGCCTATCTATCTCCTGCGCACTCAAGCTCCAGTGCCCAAGCCCGCACTTCCCACCTCAACCTTCTCCAGCAATGTCCGGAGCGGGAGGCAAGTGGATGGTCTCCTCCGTCACGGAGGGCCGTGTCAAAAAGCTAAGGAAGGCCGGATACTTATCCAAAGATATCGCGCACCGGCTTCTGGAGGAGGGGCAGCGTCTCCCCACCCCCAGGCCCCATGAGAGGGTAGTATTTCTTCCCCACTTCCTCCGCGGACTGGGTTTTCCACTCCACCCGTTTGTCCCAGGGATCATGTTCTACTACGGCCTAGATTTCCATGATCTGGTCCCGAACTTCATCCTCAACATCTCGGCGTTTATCATCGTGTGCGAGGCTTTCCTCCGCATCCGCCCCCATTTCGGCCTCTGGCTCAAGACCTTCAACGTTAAGCCCAAGGTGGTGCGCGGCAGCCAGGCGGAGTGCGGCAGCGCCATGGCGGGCAAGATGGCCAACGTCCTATGGCTCAAGGGCTCCTTTGTGGAGACTCTAAAGGGGTGGCAATCCGGGTGGTTTTACATCACCGAGCCATGCGAACCGAAATGGATCACAGCCCCTGAGTTCCGATCCGGACCACCCACGCGGCTTATGTCCTGGAAAGAGACGGGCCTGTCGTGGGGTGACGAAAAAGAGGTGACCGGACTACAAACATGCATCCAGTCCCTGGTGGCCAAGCCGATCAAGCTTGTCAATGTAGTCCAGGTTATGCTCGTCCGCCGGTTCCTCCCGTGTCAACAACGGGACTTTAATCTATGGGAGTTCGACCCAGCGCAGCACCGAACCCTCAACAGGCTCTTCGACACGACGTATGAAGATGTCTGGAAGGTGCTGACCAAAGGCGCTGAGGCTCCCACATCCGCTTCCGAGGACCGCGGATACAGTTTGCAGCATCACGCTAGCGAGGTAAGCTATTTTCACCTTTTACAGGATGTTAAGTTTTTTTTCATAGTTTGACTCTATGCGGGATCTAAACTCCCTCACCTTTGACAGGCTTGGCAGGCGATATCCGGACCAATTAACTGTCCGGCTCCCTTGCCCGAAGACCCAGCCCCTGCTCTCCTAGTGAAGCTGCTGATTCCGGCGCCTTATGTGGTGCCGGAGAAGAAGGCCAAGAAGAAGAAGGCCACGGGGACTCGAAAGAGTGCCCGTAACGTGGTGGTGTCGGACTCGTCATCCGACGAGTCCGAGACGCTCTCCTCCCGTGAAAACAAGGAGGAGGAAGAAGAAACCTCTCCCCCTCCAGCGGGGGGAGGAAAGAAAAGGAAGGCTGCCCCAACGGGGGAGGCCGAAGGGTCCAAGAGGAGGAAGACCCCTCCGCCGGACTACTCCCCCAACGCCAACGAGGACGACGAGGAGTGGCTGGACAGGGCCAAGCGTCCGGCGAAATCGTAAGTATTCGGATACTAGAGTAACTCATGATATTCCTTTGTCGCTCAGCTTTCCCTAATGCAGAACATAATTATGCAGCCCGCCCCGGGCCAGACTCGATGAGTCGTCGAGCGGCTCCCTGGATTCGTCGGACGTGAACTCAGTTCCGCCCGCTGTCTCCCCCCGCACTGCGGACGACGCCGAAGTGGCGTCGCGACAAGTTCCGAGGTAGGAGGAGGTGGTCCTGGAGGAGCCTCAAGGCGACCTCCCGGACTCCAGGAGTAAAGGGGACAAAACCCCCCAGGGCTCCAAGTCCGGCTTTGAGCCGGACACCGCGCCGGAATCTTCAACGGTTCCGGACCGCGACAGGCGAACTCCTGTCAAGAGGAGCAAGCCTAATGAGCCGGCGTCCTCCGTCCAGCCGGAGGCGCCGGGGAATCTACTGGAGGTGCTTAAGGGCGCCTCCATCAACGAGGAGCACCGTACTATCATGAGTACGGTGGTCCAGAAGGTTCAGTCCGCCAAGAGCGGATTGATCGAAGCTTGCGCTAGCCTTCTAACAGGCTTCGACGTAAGTAAAAATATGTAAAAATATTACCGCATAGACAGTAGCCCCTGATGCTCTATTTGGCGTTCGGAAAGAAAAGCCGAATAGAGGATCTATTAAATTTTGCAGGAGTCTAATAACAAAGAGTCAATATGCGTATGCAGGCTTCGCTGCTAGCCACCGCCGCACTGACTGCGGAGGTGGGTGCCCTGAAACAGGGCCTCGAGCGGACCGAGCAAGAGCTCGGCCTTGCCAATCGGCAGCTCGAGGAGAAAGAAGGTAAGAAATAACTTACAGAAAAAATGCCTATAAAAAGACGTGATTGCAAAAAATAACAGGATTGTACTGCTTATTGTAGGGCCACGACTGGGTGGCGACCCTCAAGCAGGCGCTGTCCTAGGCCGAAAAGAAAGCGGTCACGGAGCGCACCGAGCGAGAGAAACTTGAGGCCCAGGTCAGCGAGGTGCGGCAAGAGCTTCAGGATCTCATGAAAAAACATGAGAGTTTGGAGCTTGAGTCAAAAACGCAAGCGTCCGAGCTTGCGGCGGCCTCTGAGACTACCAAGTCTGCCAAGGCCGAAGCCCAAAAGGCCCTCCAAGAGTTGGAGGAGATGAAAAAGATAGCAGCGGGTAAGGCATTCTTTATGCAAAGCAGAAATATAAAAGTAAACTACTTGTTACTTACCCAAATCCGGAGCTCTCCAGGGGCATTCGCAGATCTTCCCCGCAGCGCATCCGACGGCGCCGCATTCTACCGAGCTGAAGAGGGCAGCTCGGCGGAGAAGGTGTTCTGGTCTCAGTATGCTGAGGCCGGACACCCTGTGCCCTTGAGCGACCAGCTGAAACAGCTGGTCGAGCTCCACAAGGCGGCCGAACAGGCCTTGAAGGGCTTCATAGTTCGGTTGTGGCCCGGAGAGGCCCTGCCTGGGAGCTACTTCGGGCTGGTGCGGCGGTTGGTGGAGGCCTGTCCAAGGCTCGATGTCATCAAGCGCTCCGTCTGCATCGAAGGTTCCCGTAGGGCCCTTGCCCGTGCAAAGGTGCACTGGGGTAAGCTAGACGGTGAGAAGCTTGTAAGGGACGGGCCGCCGCCGGGGAAGGAGCATCGCAAGCCCGAGAACTACTATAAGGATGTTCTTGCGGGTGCCTGCCTTGTGGCGGATGAATGTACCAAGGATGTAATTTTTGAATGAACTTGCTCGTGTTTATCCTGTGCGCTGAAAACTTGTTCATATGCGCTAAGCAATGCTTGTTGAATTTAAAATATTATTTTCTGTGCGGCCGTTTATCAAAAAATTGAGAGATGGCGAGTCGTCGGCTCCCGCCCCCATGCTACTAGTGCTGGGATGTTCGGGATAAACATGAGCGCTCTTTTTCCCATGTTTGGGTCCTTCGAGGGAGGCGCTCAGCACAACGAACCAGGCAATCGAACTATAATGCTTGAACACTCTCACTTAGCCATAGAACTTTATAATTTTAAATTTCGACGAAGCCCCTAGTTTGGAAGACCGAGTTCGGTGTGCTATCCACGCCTTGGCCGGACAAAGCCGGCTCCTCGCTCGAAGCAGCATAAGTCTTTAGGGACTCGAAAAACCTCTCGAACAGCGACCGGTCTCTCGCCTCATCATGATAGTCAGTTTTAGCTTTCTCCACTGAGGTGCTTAACCCAGCTCAACCGAGGCACAATCGCAGTGGTTCTCCTAGCGCTACCTTAGCCGATATAGCGGAACGTAAGGCACCAAAACATAGGAGCCGGGGAAACCCAACTATTGACCCAAATCATGATTCGGAGCCGATGCATATAGTGTTATAAGTTCGGGGTGCCGCACTTGTGAAAGTGTACGGGCTTCTCACACCATATTGAGGGGTACTGAAGCCCCTGGCGTGTTTGTCGTACCATGGTGTATGAGTGCAACCTGTCATTTAATAAACATATATATGAAAAGAGGATAATGCAAAAAATAGACAAAAAGCTATGCGTTGTTTATAGAAAGACTGCTATCAACGCAGAATGATACAAGTAGTGCGATAAGCAAAAGATATTGGACTATTTAACATGTCCTGGCCAGGGGCGGGCCGCGGGATTGTATTCAAAACAGGTATACTGCTCGTAACAGAGACCACCTGGGAGTTCCATAGTGTGGCATGGCTTGTCTACTTCCCTGGATTTTGCATCGTTCATGCGGCAGTTGAATTGCCGAACAGGTCGTCCGAAGTATGGAGTCCTGAAAGTAAGAAAAAAAGAATTCGGCAGCCCCTAGTATGTTTTAGGCTGTATTTTGGGCTTGCCATTATTGTGCCCCTCCCCCTGCGCCCATGGTATTTCGAGAGCGTAGTTATGCACGCGAGGCACTGTTTTCGCTATGTCGCGAGGGCTGGGGTTGGGGCCGCATTGCTACGCCTGCTCAGAACGTGCCAGGCGGTCTTGTTGTAGGTTACTCCGAGCGCGCTTGGCAGTGTCTGGCTTTTTAACGGCCGGACTGGAGAATTGCCTAAGGAGGCTGCTTTGTACTTCCGCTGCGAGAGCCGCCGTGTGCTCCTCCGTACGGAGGGAGCGTTCGGTGTTTCCATTGACCGTAATTACTCCTCGAGGGCCTGGCATCTTGAGCTTGAGATACGCGTAGTGCGGCACCGCATTGAACTTTGCAAATGCGGTTCGCCCGAGCAGGGCGTGATTGCCACTGCGAAACGGGACTATATCGAAGATTAACTCTTCGCTTAATTATCCGGAGATCCGAAGACCACCTCAAGTGTTACTGAGCCTATACAGTTGGCCTCTACACCTGGTATAACGCCTTCAAAGGTCGTTTTTGTGGGCTTGATCCTTGAGGGATCGATGCCCATTTTTTGCACTGTATCCTGGTAAAGCAGGTTCAGGCTGCTGCCGCCGTCCATGAGGACTCTTGTGAGATGAAATCCGTTGATAATTGGGTCAAGAACCAATGCGGCAAACCCGCCATGACGGATGCTAGTGGGATGGTCCCTTCGATCAAAGGTGATCAGGCAGGAGGACCATGGGTTGAACTTTGGAGCGACTGGCTCCAGCGCGTATACGTCTCGTAGTGCACGCTTCCGCTCCCTCTTGGGAATGTGGGTTGCGTATATCATGTTCATCGTCCGCACTTGTGGGGGAAAACCCTTCTGTCCACTGCTGTTCGGCAGCCTAGGCTCCTCCTCGTCATCGTTGTGCAGCCCCTTGTCTCTGTTTTCGGCTCTTAACTTGCCTGCCTGCTTGAACACCCAACAATCCCTGTTGGTGTGATATGCTGGCCTTTCGGGGGTGCCATGTATCTGGCACAAGCGGTCGAGTATTCGGTCCAAACTGGACGGGCCCTGAGTATTCTTTTTGAATGGCTTTTTTCGCTGACCGTATTTATAGCCTCTGAATCCGGCATTTACTCCCGTATCCTCGTTGTTGTCGCTGTTAACACGGCGCTTTTGCTTGTTCCGGTGTGTCCTGCCACTTTTGTCCTTGGTATCCGAATTACCAGGGTTCTTTGCTAAGTTGTTACTGCAAGCAAGCCAGCTATCTTCTCCCGCACAAAAGCGGGTCATGAGTGTCGTGAGGGCTGCCATAGATTTCGGCTTTTCCTGTCCCAGGTGCCGGGCAAGCCACTCGTCGCGGATATTATGCTTGAAGGCTGCTAGGGCCTCAGCGTCCGGATAGTCGACTATCTGGTTTTTCTTTGTTAGGAACCGTGTCCAGAATTGCTTGGCCGATTCCTCTGGCTGCTGAATTATGTGGCTTAGGTCATCAGCATCCGGTGGTCACACATAAGTGCCCTGGAAGTTGTCGAGGAATGCGGCTTCCAGGTCCTCCCAATAACCGATGGAGTCTGATGGCAAGCTGTTGAGCCAATGTCGGGCCGGTCCCTTGAGTTTGAGTGGGAGGTATTTGATGGCGTGTAGATCATCACCACGAGCCATGTGGATATGAAGGAGATAATCCTCGATCCAAACCGCGGGATCTGTTGTGCCATCGTATGATTCGATGTTTACGGGTTTGAAGCCCTCAGGGATTTTATGGTCCATTACTTCATTTGTGAAGCATAGAGGGTGTGCGGCGCCTCTATATTGGGCTATATCACGGCGCAACTCAGAGGAGCTTTGTCCATTGTGTTCGGCCCGGCCGGATTTATCGTATCCGGAGTGACGATCACCGTCATGTGCCGTGGGCCGCCCGCGCGATCCATAGATCGATCTTGTTTGCCTTGCCTTGTCCTCCAGTATATCTCGCAGGTCTGGCACGTTTTCCCATGCCTTAGCATGTTTTGAGCGGCGGCGGGGCATGGTTTGAGTGGAGGGCCTAAAGGCTTCTCTGTCGCGGCCACGAGGTGGCCGGTCGGCCATGTCATGCGCTGGTGATGTAGGTGCTTCCTCCTCTAATCGGGGTAGCAGCCTGCGCTTTGGGTAACGCTTGGAGGGGCGTTCGAGTTCGTACTCTTCGGCCGCAAGGACTTCAGCCCATCTGTCAGCTAGCAAATCTTGATCAGCTCTAAGTTGTTGTTGCTTTTTCTTGAGGCTGCTTGCCGTGGCTAAAAGCCTGCGTTTGAAACGCTCTTGTTCGGCGGGGTCTGATGGTACGACAAATTCGTCGCCATCGAGGCTTGCCTCGTCTTCGGAGGGAGGCATGTAGTTATCGTCCTCAACCTCTCGGTCTGCCGCCCTCTCATGAGGGCTGGCTTCTCCATCTTCCTATGTCGAATCTAGCTGGAGAGGGTGTTCTTCGGTGCTATCCGGAGTAGTATTATCTCCGGTGCCGGAATCACCGTTTTTGCTTTGGCGGGATTTAGAGCGGCGCCTCTGAAGTCGGTGTTTGGGATGTTTCTTAGAAGTATCATCTCCCGCTTTTCCATCGCCATCTCCATCTTTTGGAGCGTCCACCATATATATGCCATACGACGAGGTGGCCTTCCAGCGCCCTACAGGTGCTGGTTCCTGTTCGTCTCCTGCATCGTCGTCCATGTCGTCGATGTCTTCGGAGTCAAAGTCAAGCATGTCGGTTAAATCGTCGACAACGGCTACAAAGTGGGTGGTGGGTGGGGTTTGAATTTCTTCATCGTCTGTATCCCATCCTTGCTGGCCATAGTCCGGCCAGGGCTCTCCTGATAAAGAGAGAGACTTTAGTGAGTTCAGGTTGTCGCCAAAGGGCGAGTGCTGAAAGATGTCCGCGGCGGTGAACTCCATGATCGGCGCCCAATCGGATTCGATTGACAGGGGCGCGGGAGGTTCGGAGTCCGGAGGGGAATCCGGATCCTCGGAGTCACGGGTCATGCAGAGTGCGGGGCTGGTATCTGGCTCGATCGCTTTTGAGATCGCAGCCCCTGAGGTGGCGTCCAACTGCTCACCCTCGATCGGCGCCACAGGTTCCGAATTAAGGGTCGGAACCGACGCGTGTGCGGGCTCCAGGGCACTGTTCGGCGGCAGAGCTAGATCATGCCCATCGAGACAGTGCAGCGCGCTTGGCTGTGGCTCGAATCCGTCGAAGATCAAGTCCCCGCGAATGTCAGCCGTGTAGTTCAAACTTCCAAACCTGACCTGATGGCCAGGGGCGTAGCTTTTGATCTGCTCCAGGCGGCCAAACGAATTGGCCCGCAGTGCGAAGCCGCCGAAGATGAAGATCTGTCCGGGGAGAAAAGTCTCACCCTGGACCGCATCGTCGTTGATGATCAAGGGAGCCATCGGGCCTAAAAGTGACGACACAGAGGAACTCTCAATGAAAGCACCAATGTCGGTGTCAAAACCGGCGGATCTCGGGTAGGGGGTCCCGAACTGTGCGTCTAGGCCGGATGGTAACAGGAGACAAGGGACACGAAGTTTACCCAGGTTCGGGCCCTCTCGATGGAGTAAAACCCTACTCTTGCTTGATTAATATTGATGATATGGGTAGTACAAGAGTAGATCTACCACGAGATCAAGGAGGCTAAACCCTAGAAGCTAGCCTATGGTATGATTGTTGTATGATCGAGTTGTCCTACGGACTAGAACCCTCCGGTTTATATAGACACCAGATAGGGTTAGGGTTACACAGAGTCGGTTACAATGGTAAGAGATCTTGAATATCCGCATCGCCAAGCTTGCCTTCCACGCCAAGGAAAGTCCCATCCGGACACGGGACGAAGTCTTCAATCTTGTATCTTCATAGTCCTGGAGTCCGGCTGAAGGTATTGTGTGGCTATCCGAACACCCCCTAATCCAGGACTCCCTCACATGCTTTGTGTGAATGCCACTTGTTCAGTGTCTAATTACCATATATGTGAATTATCCATTGCCATCTTGTTGCAAGACATTATATATGTGAATTGTACAATGCTACCTTGTTGCAAAGGCGTTATATATGTGAATTATGCAATGCCATGCTGTTTAGCCAATCATCATGTATGTGAACTATATCATGCTATCATTTTTTTGTATTACGTGTTCCATTTGTCGACAACATTTGTATATTCAACTACTCTTCCTGTGCATCAGCCATTTGAAGCGGTGATGGAAGTATCTGGAGTGAAAACAAGGTATTCAGAGCAGACAATGCTACCTGCTGAAGCAGACATCTTGCTGGTTACAGAGAGCTCCATAGAGGAGGATTCAGAGACTGATGACCAGTCCTATTTTCCCCCTGAGGTCTATGCTCAAACTTGGCAGGGTTATATTACCCATGTCATGCATGTTGTCTTGCATTGCTTAGTTTTTACATCATATATGGATTACCATCTGCTTACTTGCTTACTATATAAATCATATATTTGAATTATATCATGCCATCATCTTTACATAGTACATACGCATCATCTATCTGAATTATGGCATGGCAACCCATTTAATAAAGACATCATATAGTTATATCATCTCATCCTCTTTAGTGTTTACAGTCATCATATTTTGAATTATGGCATTCTATCCGTGAATGTATGTGAATTATGGCATGCCAACCTATTTAATAAACACATTATATAGTTATGTCATGTCATCCTGTTTACATAGTCTCATATTTTGAACTATGTCTTTCCATCTTTTTTAGTTAGCCATCATAATGTGAAATTGTGTCATGCTATCCTGTTTAGTTAGCCATCATATATGTGAAATTGTGTCATGCTATCCTGTTTGGTTAGACAACATAAATATGAATTATTTCATGCCCTCTTTTATTCCCCACTATCCATTGCACCTGTCTATCATACAATGTCTATACTTTCAATTACTTTTCTTGTTTATCAGCCAATTGAGTTGGAGAGCGTGATGGCAGTATCTAAGGGAGTAACAACACGGTCTTCAGAAAAGATAGTGCTACCAGTTGATGCAGATAGAACCACGGCTGTACTTGCCCAAGGACCAGATCCATCACACATAACCCAGACTCTCGCAGATTGTACCCCTACCTAGTTGGACAGAGAACCAGCTACACCCCTTCTAACCCCAACCCCGGCAGATAGTAACCCAGTTCCAGTTGACACAGCACCGTCTCCACCACGGAGCACCCAAACACGAGCAGTTAGTAAGGGAACTGCAGTGCCCAAAGCACGAGGACCACCACTCTGAATCCCAACTCAACGCTTAAAGGAGAAGAAGATTTGTTCTCAGGTCAGGTTCTGTAGCTATGGTTCATACTCCTTTGCTCTTGCATTACTGTATTTACTCATACCAACTATTTTCAAATTTGAAGGATGGAATTGAAACTCCAATGGCGCAACAGGTATGTTTTAAACCTGTTTCTTTAACTGGTTTGCTGTTGTAACCTGCTCTATGTTGATTTCAGTTTCAATTGAATAAACAGTTATGTTCTCATGTCATGCACATTACAAGTGTTGTTATTTCTCTATAGTTACCCACACTTATATTTTGTCTATTCTGCTTTGTCTTGAACAAATATTATTTGAACTGTGTCTCTATCTTGATTTGGCAACAAAAACTAGAATGGTATAGACCATAAAGTGACCATGGTACATAGATATATGTTTGTTTCATGTTGTTATCCTGTCCACTTTACTACTGAACTCATTTACCAAAATTAGTTTCATATACAACATGGTAAACATGTGATGCGTCTGCTTGTTTCTCTTTTAGAATGCGGACAAAATATTGGAGAACAGTACCGCGTTATCCAATGGTAAAGGAAGTAATGCTGATAAGGTTCAAGATAGTGAGACATCCCTGTTGGTCTCCAAGAAAGCTGATAAAAACTATCTTGACGGCAGTGAGGGAACCTGTTGGGGATATTACTACTGGGCGTAAACCGGCCTATCTGGGCCGGGTTAACTTCGTCAGTGGTTAAAGTATGTTAAAGCCCAAGAAGGCAGATGAGGGCCTAAGGCCCATAGTCGGTTCAAGGCTTGTAGCCGTAAACCGGCGTTGGTATGTAACTTTGAAAGCTCAAGTGCTCCTCAGGTGGTTTTGGTAATTAATGTCAACATATCTTTTGTTGGACTAACACTTTTATCTAGTATGTTTCAGATAAGTTCAACAATGGAGTGGCATGGACTAAAGGTTGTGGGAACTCCTCCAAGATGCTAAGGACAAAGGATTGGCTAAAGCTTCAAGCTCAAGACTCTTCATTTTACACTTTTAGTGATCCAAGATCACATTGAGTCCATAGGAAAAGCCAATACTATCAAGGAGGGATGAGGTGTTGTTTAATGAGCCTTTTGCTCCATGTGCTTAATGATATGCTCCAAAAACCTCAACTACTTTCCCATATCCACATATGACCTAAACCGTAAGCCAAACTCGGTCGTACCGATTCTTTCTATCCTGCGCCATCGAGTTTTCACTTGTCATAAGCCACTGCCAAAACCCTAGCAAATCGGTTCTACCGATAGGGATCTCGGTCTCACCGAGATGGGATTGCAATCTCACTGGGTATGTCCATTGTCAAAATCGGTCTCACCGAGTTTAGGCAATCGGTACTATCGAGATTACAATGCAAACTCTCTGGTTAACTCATTACCAAAATCGGTCTCACCGAGTTTAGTAATCGGTCCCACCGAGTTTGCCTGACCAACTCTCTGGTTAGCTAATTACCAAATCGATCTCACCGAGTTTGTGTAATCGGTCTCACCGAGATTATGTTATGCCCAAACCCTAACCATATCGGTCCTCCCGAGTTGCATGTCAGTTCCACCGAAAATATCTAACGGTCACTAGGTTTACCTTTTCGGTCCGACCGAGTTTGTTGATTCGGTCCCACCGAGATTGGTAAATTGTGTGTAACGGTTGGATTTTAAGTGGAGGCTATATATACCCCTCCACCTCCTCTTCATTCGTGGAGAGAGCCATCAGAACACATCTACACTTCCAACTCATATGTTCTGAGAGAGAACCACCTACTCTTGTGTTGAGACCAAGATATTCCATTCCTACCATATGAATCTTGATCTCTAGCCTTCCCCAAGTTGCTTTCCACTCAAATCTTCTTTCTACCAAATCCAAATCCTATGAGAGAGAGTTGAGTGTTGGGGAGACTATCATTTGAAGCACAAGAGCAAGGAGTTCATCATCAACACACCATTTGTTACTTCTTGGAGAGTGGTGTCTCCTAGATTGGCTAGGTGTCACTTGGGAGCCTCCGACAAGATTGTGGAGTTGATCCAAGGAGTTTGTAAGGGCAAGGAGATTGCCTACTTCGTGAAGATCTACCGCTAGTGAGGCAAGTCCTTCGTGGGCGATGGCCATGGTGGGATAGACAAGGTTGCTTCTTCATGGACCCTTCGTGGGTGGAGCCCTCCGTGGACTCGCGCAACCGTTACCCTTCGTGGGTTGAAGTCTCCACTAACGTGGATGTAGGATAGCACCACCTATCCGAACCACGGGAAAAACATCCGTGTCTCCAATTGCGTTTGAATTCTCCAAACCCTTCTCTTTACATTCTCGCAAGTTGCATGCTTTACTTTCCGCTGCCTATACACTCTTTGCATGCTTGCTTGCTGTGTATTGTATGTGCTGAAATTGTGCCTAAAACTTCACTCAAACCAAAAAGGCTTAAAAACTGCAACTTTATTACTAAGTGTCTAATCACCCCCCCTCTAGACACACCTACTTCTAGATCCTACAAGTGGTATGAGAGCTTTGGTCTCCATTGCCTTGGTTTAATCACCATTGGAGGAAGATGGATGTGTCTACTTTAGGGAGTCTTAGACATAGAGTGCCTATTCTTGATGGAGAGTATTTTCATGAGTGGAAAAATGAGATGCTTGTGATTTTCAATCAATATCATTTGAACAAGTATAATGCTAGTCCTTGTGCTCCTCATGTTGATCCTATGCACCCCACACTAGATGAAGATATTGACATGATTCGCAATCTTAGAACCGTTGAGCTCATCATTAGAGGATTGCCCAAAAACTTGATTGCTAGTTTACCTACTCTTAATTGTGCCTATACTATATGGAAATTTCTTGAGGAACGATTTCCCAATTATTCCTTGAAAAATTTGGACGAAATTCTCCATAAATCTATTGCCTTGAGTAAGATGAACTCTAGTGATCCTAGTTTTGGTAATTGTCTATTTGAGCTTACTAATCTCATGCGTGCTAAAGGAAATGTTGGAATCATTGGTGATATCATAACCGAATCCATAATAATTCATAAAAGTGACCACTTTGATGATCATTTATCTAATGAATTACCCTCTCTAGGATATGATCAATCACAAGATGATGTTGAACATGGATACTATGATGAAGATGATGATAGTGACTCCGATCTTGATGATGCAATGAGACACTTTGGTCTTATGGCTAATCTTCGAGGAGATGTGTCAGGAGGAAAGGAATGGGTTCTCGACAGTGGATGTACTGATCATATGACCGGAGATGAAGAGATGTTCCGTGAGCTTGCTGAAAATGACGGCCCTCGAAAATATGTCACCTTTGGTGATAATTCAAAGGGTAAGGTGGTTGGCCTTGGTAAGGTGGCCATCTCACACGATAGCTCCATTCAAAATGTCATGCTTGTTGAATCTCTTGGGTACAATTTACTTTCAGTATCTAGACTTGCTGATTTCGGTTTGAATGTCCTATTTACTGAGGTAGATTGCCAAGTGTTTCGACGAGACAATCATAAAATGGTCTTTACCGGTATACGTAGAGGTGACCTTTATATTGTCGATTTCTCCAAAAAAGGCACAACCTAAAACTTGCTTTATTGCTAAATCCTCAAAAGGTTGGTTGTGGCATAGACGACTAGGTCATGTTGGCATGAGAAACCTTGACAAGCTTATTAAAGGAAATCATATCCTTGGAGTTAACGATGTCATATTTGATAAGGATAGACTTTGTAGTGCTTGTCAAGCAGGTAAACAGGTTGGAGGAAGGCATCCTGTGAAGAACATCATGACCACAAGGAGGCCACTCGAGCTACTTCATAAGGATCTTTTTGGTCCCAATGCCTACAAGAGTCTCGGTGGAAATTCTTTTGGTCTAGTCATAGTTGATGATTTTTCAAGATTTACGTGGGTGTTCTTTCTTGATGATAAATCGCAGGTCCAAAAGATCTTCAAAAACTTCCCTAGGAAGGCCCAAAATCAGTTTGACGTGAAGATCAAGAAGGTTCGAAGCGACAACGGAACGGAGTTCAAGAACGCAAATGTGGACACCTTTCTAGACGAAAAAGGGATTTCACATGAGTTCTCGGCTACGTACACACCTCAACAAAATGGAGTTGTTGAGAGGAAGAACCAGGCGCTCATCGAAATGGCGAGAACGATGCTTGATGAGTACAAGACGCCGAAGCACTTCTGGGTAGAAGCGGTTGATACGGCTTGTCATGCAACAAATCGCTTGTATCTTCACAAGCTACTCGGCAAGACGGCATATGAGCTCCTCACCGGTAACAAACCCCAAGTTGGATACTTTCGAGTATTTGGCTCAAAGTGCTACATTCTAGATAAGCATCGTCGTTCAAAGTTTGCTCCTAAATCTCATGAAGGTTTCCTACTTGGTTATGGCTCAAACTCTCACACTTACCGTGTCTACAACAATTTCACCCGAAAGGTTGAAGAAACGGTAGATGTGAAGTTTGATGAATCTAATGGCTCGCAAGTAGAGCAATTGCCAATTGATGTAGGAGACAAAGACCCTTCGGAAGCAATTCAAGACTTGTCTATTGGCAAAATTCGTCCAATGGAGGTGAAGGAGAATACCTCGTCCGTCCAAGTGGAAGCTTCTACTTCACGACAAGGTGAACCAAGAGTTGACACGGAAGCATCCACAAGTGGGACACACCAAGATGAAGAAAACGAGGAAACACATCAAAACGAACATCAACAACCTCCTTCTCCACCACGACAAGAGAACAACAACGTCAACAATGAAGAAGATCATGAAGAAGAACAAGATGAAGAAGAAGTTCAACGAAGACCCAAGCAAAAGCTTTCACGATTTCGAGCAAGAATTGCCAAAGATCATCCCGTCGAACAAATCTACAATGGTATCCAAACCGGGAGAATCACTCGCTCTAAAACTCGCTTAGCTAACTTTTGTGAAAACTATTCATTCATCTCTAGCATTGAACCTATGAAGGTTGAAGAAGCATTGGAAGATCCAGATTGGATAAACGCTATGCATGAAGAGCTACACAACTATGAGAGAAACCAAGTCTGGACATTGGTTGAGAAGCCCGACAACAACCACAACATCATCGGTACCAAATGGGTGTTTCGCAACAAGCAAGATGAATATGGACAAGTGGTTCGCAACAAATCATGTCTCGTCGCCCAAGGGTACACACAATTCGAAGGTATGGACTATGGTGAGACATATGCTCCCGTTGCTAGACTTGAGTCCATTCGCATCTTACTTGCCTTTGCTAATCATCATAATATCACCTTGTACCAAATGGACATTAAAAGTGCTTTTCTAAATGGTGAAATAGAGGAGGAAGTTTATGTCAAACAACCTCCCGGCTTTGTCAATCCTAAGAAACCTAATCACGTTTACAAACTTCACAAAGCACTTTATGGTCTTAAACAAGCTCCTAGAGCATGGTATAAATGCTTGACTAAGTTCCTTATTGCAAGTGGTTTTGAAATTGGAAAAATTGATTCTACACTTTTTACTAAAAGAGTTAATGGAGAACTATGTGTATGCCAAATTTATGTTGATGATATCATATTTGGTTCTACTAACCCTCTTTTTAGTGAAAAGTTTGGAAAGTTTATGTCAAAGAAGTTTGAGATGTCAATGATGAGTGAACTCAAATTCTTTCTCGGTTTTCAAATCAAGCAAACTAAGGAAGGTACATTTATCTCTCAAACGAAGTACACCAAAGACCTATTCAAGAAGTTCAATATGCAAGAATGCAAAGGTATGTCTACACCCATGCCTACTAGTGGACATAATGATTTGACCAAAGATGGTGAACCGGTTGATCAAAAGGTTTATCGCTCTATGATTGGTTCATTGTTATACCTATGTGCCTCTCGTCCCGACATTATGCTAAGTGTGTGCATGTGTGCATGATATCAAGCTGCTCCTAAAGAATGTCATCTTAAAGCCGTGAAAAGGATAGTGAGATACTTAATCCATACACCAAATTTTGGCATTTGGTATCCTAAGAGGTCCTCTTTCGATCTTGTTGGGTATTCCGACTCGGATTATGCCGGAGACAAGGTTGATAGAAAGTCCACTTCAGGTACATGTCAATTTCTTGGTAGATCTCTTGTGTCTTGGTCCTCCAAGAAACAAAACTCGGTATCCTTATCCACCGCCGAAGCGGAATACATTGCCGCTGGTTCATGTTGTGCTCAATTACTTTGGATGACCCAAACTCTTAAAGATTATGGGGTCTATGTGAAACATGTTCCATTGCTTTGTGACAATGAAAGTGCTATCAAAATTGGTCATAATCCTGTGCTACATTCTCGAACTAAGCATATTGAAGTTCGTCATCATTTCATTCGAGACCATGTTGCAGAGGGTGACATTGATCTTAAACATGTTCGCACCGATAAGCAATTAGCGGATATATTCACTAAACCGCCTTATGAGAAAGTGTTTTGCAGGTTGAGAGGAGAATTGAACATCATTGATGTTTCAAACTTGGAGTAGAAACTCCATGGGATACATGCAAGACATGAGCTTATGACTAATCCTTGATATATCTCTTATGATGACTATCTAATGTCTAGGATATATTTGCATCTTGCATGTTATCTAATCCATGTAGGTACTTGGATGAATCTATTTCTATGAGATTGCAACTCTCTCACATCTTGAGCAATCTCTACATCACCAAGTCTCTACACAACGGTGGTTGACGACAAGGAAGCACGAAACCATTCGAACATATCCTTTGACAAATTCTATGTTGAGCTTCATGATTGTCATTTTTGGATATACAAGTGCTTTTCCTTGCAAGAACTAACCCATGTAGGTAGATGAACTTAAACTCCAAGTGGTGCTCCCAACTCTTGATGATCTACATCAACTTCGAGCACCCACACAAGTTCAACTACATGAGCAAGATCCACTCCACCACCCAAGGTATGATATTCCATCTTAGAGAAGCTTTACTCAAAGTCATGAGTCAAAGCAACTCGACAAGATGTGAATACATCAAGATGCTTAAACAAAAATGGTAACCCCATTTTGAGCTTAAACGATGAGTATGACCCATGATCAAGTGTTCTCACTTGACTCCTAAGTCAATATACTCTAACATAGGTGACTATGTCACCGCCCAATTCTAGATGAAGTTCTCTTGTGTTCTTTTCTGTGTTATTGCATTTGTCCCTTGCATATCTGTTTCCCTCGTTTTTCTCAAAAAAAACTTCATCTAGAACTTTCATTCTTTTCTTTTTGCTTCTAGTTCTGCATATTTCTGCATCAAATTCCTTGCAAATCCTTCAGTTAATTCACTGCAAATCTTTGAGAGATTTTACTTGACTAGTGAGCTGAGGTGACAAGTGTTTTCTCTGTGATGAACTCAGTTTCACCGAATTGTAATTTTCGTTCCAACCGAATCCCTTCGGTACCACCGAAACATGCCACTCGGTGTCACCGATTTCATAATAGGAAAAACAGTTTGCCACTTATTTTATATTTCTTCTGATCCAGCTCCACTCAATGAATCTTGTCCTCTACAAGCATCACAGTTTTATCCATTGCTTTGTGCTGGATCTCAAGGACCAAACCTATTCGACGGATTCCAGGAAAAACCTTCTTGGAAATTGATGTCAAAGGGGGGGACAGAGATCACATCAAAGCTTATCATCAGGGAGAAAGAGATCACATTAAACTTATCACCTACAAAGGAGAAAGTACTAAGGGGGAGAGAATACTCAAGGATCCCAAATATTAAGGGGGAGAAAGAAATCTCCAGGGGGAGAGAATACTCAAGGATCCCAGATGCTTGATGTTCAAGAGGAGAGATGCCACATGTCTTTTTGGGGGAAAGACATGTTCATATGTACTCATTTGAATTAAGTTCTATTCATATCTTTCAGCTTTCATCTCTGATTTTCTGTTCCCTATCTTCTCCCAACATCCCATGTCAGATTCAGGGGGAGCAAGACATCTAAGGGAAAGAAATCATTCAAATTCATTGCATATCTTTACTCTCGGGGACATGTCTAATTCAATGTGGTACCTTGTACTCACTCTTTACATGTCATCCCAGTCTTGGTATTCTTGTGGTTTCTTTTGGTTTGCTCTGGCTATTAGATGTACCTGTGTTATCTAACCTTGTTTGTGCAGGTTCATTCCATCCTAAGTCAACTCAAGACTGCAAGGTAAGTATATGCATCAGAATCATGAGTATGAGGAATTCTTGCTTTTGTACATACTGTTTGCAAGAAGGACTCATAAGCATGAAGGTATTTCTCTTAATAATCTTTTGCTCTGATGCATATGGCCAAGATACATTTAACACATTGCCTACTCTATCATGATTATGCTCTCACATGCTTCTATTTTCTATATTCACATGATTGCATACATGTAAGGGGAGCCTATGCTTGTTACATGTTCTTCCAAAGCTTTACTTGCTATTCTTTGTATCTTTATCTAAAGCTTTGATGTATGTTGCCATCAATTACCAAAAAGGGGGGATTGAAAGCTCAAGTGCTCCTCAGGTGGTTTTGGTAATTAATGTCAACATATCTTTTGTTGGACTAACAATTTTATCTAGTATGTTTCAGATAAGTTCAACAATGGAGTGGCATGGACTAAAGGTTGTGGGAACTCCTTCAAGATGCTAAGGACAAAGGATTGGCTAAAGCTTCTGAAGGAAATATGCCCTAGAGGCAATAATAAAGTTATTATTTATTTACTCATATATCATGATAAATGTTTATTATTCATGCTAGAATTGTATTAACCGGAAACATAATACATGTGTGAATATATAAACAAACAGAATGTCACTAGTATGCCTCTACTTGACTATCTCGTTAATCAAAGATGGTTATGTTTCCTAACCATGAACAAAGAGTTGTTATTCGATTAACGAGGTCACATCATTAGTTGAATGATCTGATTGACATGACCCATTCCATTAGCTTAGCACCCGATCGTTTAGTATGTTGCTATTGCTTTCTTCATGACTTATGCATGTTCCTATGACTATGAGATTATGCAAATCCCGTTTATCGAAGGAACACTTTGTGTGCTACAAAACGTCACAACGTAACTGGGTGATTATAAAGGTGCTCTACAGGTGTCTCCAAAGGTACTTGTTGGGTTGGCATATTTCGAGATTAGGATTTGTCACTCCGATAGTCGGAGAGGTATCTCTGGGCCCTCTAGGTAATGCACATCACATAAGCCTTGCAAGCATTACAACTTATATGTTAGTTGTGAGATGATGTATTACAAAACGAGTAAAGAGACTTGACGGCAACGAGATTGAACTAGGTATTGGATACCGACGATCGAATCTCGGGCAAGTAACATATCGATGAAAAAGGGAACAACGTATATTGTTATGCGGTCTGACCGATAAAGATCTTCATAGAATATGTAGGAGCCAATATGGGCATCCAGGTCCCGCTATTGGTTATTGACCAGAGACGTGTCTCGGTCATGTCTGCATTGTTCTCGAACCGTAGGGTCCGCACGCTTAACGTTACGATGACAGTTATTATGAGTTTATACATTTTGATGTACCGAAGGTAGTTTGGAGTCCCGGATGTGATCACGGACATGACGAGGAGTCTCGAAATGGTCGAGACATAAAGATTGATATATTGGAAGCCTATATTTGGACATCGGAATAGATCTGGGTGAAATCGGCATTTTACCGGAGCACCGAGGGGTTACCGGAACCCCCCGGGGGGGTTAATGGGCCTTCATGGGCCATAAGGGAGAAGAGAGGGGCCGGCCAGGGCAGGCCGCGCCCCCCCCCCCTAGTCCGAATAGGACAAGGAAGGGGGGGCGGCGCCCCCCCTTTCCTCTTCTCCCTCCCCCTTTCCTTCTCCAACAAGGCAAGAGAGGGGGGAGTCCTACTCCCGGTGGGAGTAGGACTCCTCCAGGCGCACCCCTTGGGGGCCGGCCGCACCTCCCCCTCCCTCCTTTATATACGGGGGCAGGGGGCACCCTAGAACACACAAGTTGATCTTCGTGATCGTTCCTTAGCCGTGTGCGGTGCCCCCCTCCACCATATTCTACCTTGGTCATATCATATCGTTGCAGTGCTTAGGCGAAGCCCCGCGTCGGTAGAACATCATCATCGTTATCACGCCGTCGTGCTGACGGAACTCATCCCCGAAGCTTTGCTGGATCGGAGCCCGGGGAGCGTCATCGAGCTGAACGTGTGGTAAGAACTCGGAGGTGCCGGAGTAACGGTGCTTGGATCGGTCGGATCGGGAAGACGTACGACTACTTCCTCTACGTTGCGTCAACGCTTCCGCTTCGGTCTACGAGGGTACGTAGACAACACTCTCCCCTCTCGTTGCTATGCATCACCATGATCTTTCATGTGCGTAGGAATTTTTTTGAAATTACTACGTTCCCCAACAGTGGCATCCGAGCCTAGGTTTTTATGGTTTGATGTTATATGCACGAGTAGAACACAAATGAGTTGTGGGCGATATAAGTCATACTGCCTACCAGCATGTCATACTTTGGTTCGGCGGTATTGTTGGATGAAGCGGCCCGGACCGACATTACGCGTACGCTTACGCGAGACTGGTTCTACCGCCGTGCTTTGCACACAGGTGGCTGGCGGGTGTCAGTTTCTCCAACTTTAGTTGAACCGAGTGTGGCTACGCCCGGTCCTTGCGAAGGTTAAAACGGCATCAACTTCACAAACTATCGTTGTGGTTTTGATGCGTAGGTGAGATTGGTTCTTGCTTAAGCCCGTAGCAGCCACGTAAAATTTGCAACAAACAAAGTAGAGGACGTCTAACTTGTTTTTGCAGGGCATGTTGTGATGTGATATGGTCAAGGCATGATGCTAAATTTTATTGTATGAGATGATCATGTTTTGTAACCGAGTTATCGGCAACTGGCAGGAGCCATATGGTTGTCGCTTTATTGTATGCAATGCAATCGCCCTGTAATGCTTTACTTTATCACTAAGCGGTAGCGATAATCGTAGAAGCATAAGATAGGCGAGACGACAACGATGCTACGATGGAGATCAAGGTGTCGCGCCGGTGACGATGGTGATCATGACGGTGCTTCAAAGATGGAGATCACAAGCACAAGATGATGATGGCCATATCATATCACTTATATTGATTGCACGTGATGTTTATCTTTTTATGCATCTTATCTTGCTTTGATTGACGGTAGCATTTTAAGATAATCTCTCACAAATTATCAAGAAGTGTTCTCCCTGAGTATGCACCGTTGCGAAAGTTCTTCGTGCTGAGACACCATGTGATGATCGGGTGTGATAGGCTCTACATTCAAATACAACGGGTGCAAAACAGTTGCACACGCGGAATACTCAGGTTATACTTGACAAGCCAAGCATATACAGATATGGCCTCGGAACACGGAGACCGAAAGGTCGAGCGTGAATCATATAGTAGATATGATCAACATAATGATGTTCACCATTGAAACTACTCCATCTCACGTGATGATCGGACATGGTTTAGTTGATGTGGATCACGTGATCACTTAGAAGATTAGAGGGATGTCTATCTAAGTGGGAGTTCTTAAGTAATATGATTAATTGAACTTAAATTTATCATGAACTTAGTCCCTCATAGTATCTTGCTTGTTTATGTTGATTGTAGATAGATGGCCCGTGTTGTTGTTCCGTTGAATTTTAATGCGTTCCTTGAGAAAGCAAAGTTGAAAGATGATGGTAGCAATTACACGGACTGGGTCCGTAACTTGAGGATTATCCTCATTGCTGCACAGAAGATTTACGTCCTGGAAGCACCGCTGGGTGCCAGGCCTGCTGCTGATGCAACTGACGACGTTAAGAACGTCTGGCAGAGCAAAGCTGATGACTACTCGATAGTTCAATGTGTCATGCTTTACGGCTTAGAACCGGGACTTCAATGACGTTTTGAACGTCATGGGGCATATGAGATGTTCCAAGAGTTGAAGTTAATATTCCAACAGAATGCCCAGATTGAGAGACATGAAGTCTCCAATAAGTTCTATAGCTGCAAGATGGAGGAGAATAGTTCTGTTAGTGAACATATACTCAAAATGTCTGGGTATTGTAATCACTTGATTCAACTAGGAGTTAATCTTCCGGATGATTGCGTCATTGACAGAATTCTCCAATCACTTCCACCAAGCTACAAAGGCTTCGTGATGAACTATAATATGCAAGGGATGGATAAGACGATTCCCGAGCTCTTCGCAATGCTAAAAGCTGCGGAGGTAGAAATCAAGAAGGAGCATCAAGTGTTGATGGTCAACAAGACCACTAGTTTCAAGAAAAAGGGCAAAGGGAAAAAGAAGGGGAACTTCAAGAAGAACAACAAGCAAGTTGCTGCTCAAGAGAAGAAACCCAAGTCTGGACCTAAGCCTGAAACTGAGTGCTTCTACTGCAAGCAGACTGGTCACTGGAAGCGGAACTGCCCCAAGTATTTGGCGGATAAGAAGGATGGCAAGGTGAACAAAGGTATATGTGATATACATGTTATTGATGTGTACCTTACTATTACTCGCAGTAGTACCTGGGTATTTGATACTGGTTCTGTTGCTAATATTTGCAACTCGAAACAGGGACTACGGATTAAGCGAAGATTGGCTAAGGATGAGGTGACGATGCGAGTGGGAAATGGTTCCAAAGTCGATGTGATCGCGGTCGGCACGCTACCTCTACATCTACCTTCGGGATTAGTTTTGGACCTAAATAATTGTTATTCGGTGCCAGCGTTGAGCATGAACATTATATCTGGATCTTGTTTAATGGGAGACGGTTATTCATTTAAATCCGAGAATAATGGTTGTTCTATTTATATGAGTAATATCTTTTATGGTCATGCACCCTTAAGAAATGGTCTATTCTTATTGAATCTCGATAGTAGTGATACACATATTCATAATATTGAAGCCAAAAGATGCAGAGTTGATAATGATAGTGCAACTTATTTGTGGCACTGACGTTTAGGTCATATCGGTGTAAAGCGCATGAAGAAACTCCATACCGATGGACTTTTGGAACCACTTGATTATGAATCACTTGGTACTTGCGAACCGTGCCTCATGGGCAAGATGACTAAAACACCGTTCTCCGGTACTATGGAGAGAGCGACAGATTTGTTGGAAATCATACATACAGATGTATGTGGTCCGATGAATATTGAAGCTCGTGGCGGATATCATTATTTTCTCACCTTCACAGATGATTTAAGCAGATATGGGTATATCTACTTAATGAAACACAAGTCCGAAACATTTGAAAAGTTCAAAGAATTTCAGAGTGAAGTGGAAAATCATCGTAGCAAGAAAATAAAGTTTCTACGATCTGATCGTGGAGGAGAATATTTGAGTTACGAGTTTGGTCTACATTTGAAACAATGCGGAATAGTTTCGCAACTCACGCCACCCGGTACACCACAACGTAATGGTGTGTCCGAACGTCGTAATCGTACTTTACTTGATATGGTGCGATCTATGATGTCTCTTACAGATTTACCGCTATCATTTTGGGGTTATGCTTTAGAGACAGCCGCATTCACGTTAAATAGAGCACCATCAAAATCCGTTGAGACGACGCCTTATGAACTATGGTTTGGCAAGAAACCAAAGTTGTCGTTTCTAAAAGTTTGGGGCTGCGATACTTATGTCAAAAAGCTTCAACCTGATAAGCTCGAACCCAAATCGGAGAAATGTGTCTTCATAGGATATCCAAAGGAAACTATTGGATACACCTTCTATCACAAATCCGAAGGCAAGACTTTTGTTGCTAAATTCAGAAACTTTCTAGAGAAGGAGTTTCTCTCGAAAGAAGTGAGTGGGAGGAAAGTAGAACTTGATGAGGTAACTGTACCTGCTCCCCTATTGGGAAATAGCACATCACAGGAACCGGTTTCTGCGACGCCTAAACCAATTGGTGAGGAAGCTAATGATGATGATCATACAACTTCAGATCAAGTTACTACAGAACCTCGTAGATCAACCAGAGTAAGATCCGCACCAGAGTGGTACGGCAATCCTATTCTGGAAATCATGCTACTAGATCATGGTGAACCTACGAACTATGAAGAAGCAATGGTGAGCCCAGATTCCGCAAAATGGCTTGAAGCTATGAAATCTGAGATGGGATCCATGTATGAGAACAAAGTGTGGACTTTGGTTGACTTGCCCGATGGTCGGCAAGCAATTGAGAATAAATGGATCTTCAAGAAGAAGACTGACGCTGACGGTAATGTTACTGTCTACAAAGCTCTACTTGTCGCAAAAGGTTTTCGACAAGTTCAAGGGATTGACTACGATGAGACCTTCTCACCCGTAGCGATGCTTAAGTTTGTCCGAATCATGTTAGCAATTGCCGCATTTTATGATTATGAAATTTGGCAGATGGATGTAAAAACTGCATTCCTGAATGGATTTCTGGAAGAAGAGTTGTATATGATGCAACCAGAAGGTTTTATCGATCCAAAGGGAGCTAACAAAGTGTGCAAGCTCCAGCGATCCATTTATGGACTGGTGCAAGCCTCTCGGAGTTGGAATAAACGCTTTGATAGTGTGATCAAAGCATTTGGGTTTGTACAGACTTTTGGAGAAGCCTGTATTTACAAGAAAGTGAGTGGGAGCTCTGTAGCATTTCTGATATTATATGTCGATGACATATTACTAATCGGAAATGATATAGAATTTCTGGATGGCATAAAGGGATACTTGAATAAGAATTTTTCAATGAAAGACCTCAGTGAAGCTGCTTACATATTGGGCATCAAGATCTATAGAGATAGATCAAGACGCTTAATTGGACTTTCACAAAGCACATACCTTGACAAAGTTTTGAAGAAGTTCAAAATGGATCAATCAAAGAAAGGATTCTTGCCTGCACTACAAGGTGTGAAGTTGACTAAGACTCAATGCCCGACCACTGCAGAAGATAGAGAGAAAATGAAAGATGTTCCCTATGCTTCAGCCATAGGCTCTATCATGTATGCAATGCTGTGTACCAGACCTGATGTGTGTCTTGCTATAAGTTTAGCAGGGAGGTACCAAAGTAATCCAGGAGTGGATCACTGGACAGCGGTCAAGAACATCCTGAAGTACCTGAAAAGAACTAAGGATATGTTTCTCATATATGGAGGTGACAAAGAGCTCATCGTAAACGGTTACGTTGATGCAAGCTTTGACACTAATCCGGACGATTCTAAATCGCAAACCGGATACGTGTTTACATTAAACGGTGGAGCTGTCAGTTGGTGCAGTTCTAAACAAAGCGTCGTGGCGGGATCTACATGTGAAGCGGAGTACATAGCTGCTTCGGAAGCGGCAAATGAAGGAGTCTGGATGAAGGAGTTCATATCCGATCTAGGTGTCATACCTAGTGCATCGGGTCCAATGAAAATCTTTTGTGATAATACTGGTGCAATTGCCTTGGCAAAGGAATCCAGATTTCACAAGAGACCCAAGCACATCAAGAGACGCTTCAATTCCATCTAGGATCTAGTCCAGGTGGGAGACATAGAGATTTGCAAGATACATACGGATCTGAATGTAGAAGACCCGTTAACTAAGCCTCTTCCACGAGCAAAACATGATCAGCACCAAAACTCCATGGGTGTTAGAATCATTACTGTGTAATCTAGATTATTGACTCTAGTGCAAGTGGGAGACTGAAGGAAATATGCCCTAGAGGCAATAATAAAGTTATTATTTATTTCCTCATATATCATGATAACTGTTTATTATTCATGCTAGAATTGTATTAGTCGGAAACATAATACATGTGTGAATATATAAACAAACAGAATGTCACTAGTATGCCTCTACTTGACTATCTCGCTAATCAAAGATGGTTATGTTTCCTAACCATGAACAAAGAGTTGTTATTTGATTAACGAGGTCACATCATTAGTTGAATGATCTGATTGACATGACCCATTCCATTAGCTTAGCACCCGATCATTTAGTATGTTGCTATTGCTTTCTTCATGACTTATGCATGTTCCTATGACTATGAGATTATGCAACTGCCGTTTATCGGAGGAACACTTTGTGTGCTACCAAACGTCACAACATAACTGGGTGATTATAAAGGTGCTCTACAAGTGTCTCCAAAGGTACTTGTTGGGTTGGCATATTTCGAGATTAGGATTTGTCACTCCGATAGTCGGAGAGGTATCTCTGGGCCCTCTCGGTAATGCACATCACATAAGCCTTGCAAGCATTACAACTAATATGTTAGTTGTGAGATGATGTATTACGGAACGAGTAAAGAGACTTGCCGACAACGAGATTGAACTAGGTATTGGATACCGACGATCGAATCTCGGGCAAGTAACATACCGATGAAAAAGGGAACAACGTATATTGTTATGCGGTCTGACCGATAAAGATCTTCGTAGAATATGTAGGAGACAATATGGGCATCCAGGTCCCGCTATTGGTTATTGACCAGAGACGTGTCTCGGTCATGTCTGCATTGTTCTCGAACCGTAGGGTCCGCACGCTTAACGTTAAGATGACAGTTATTATGAGTTTATACATTTTGCTGTACCGAAGGTAGTTCGGAGTCCCGGATGTGATCACGGACATGACGAGGAGTCTCGAAATGGTCGAGACATAAAGATTGATATATTGGAAGCCTATATTTGGACATCGGAATGGATCCGGGTGAAATCGGCATTTTACCGGAGCACCGAGGGGTTACCGGAACCCCCCGGGGGGTTAATGGGCCTTCATGGGCCATAATAGAGATGAGAGGGGCCGACCAGGGCAGGCCGCGCGCCCGTCCCCCCTAGTCCGAATAGGACAAGGAAGGGGGGGCGGCGCCCCCCTTTCCTCTTCTCCCTCCCCCTTTCCTTCTCCAACAAGGCAAGAGAGGGGGGAGTCCTACTCCCGGTGGGAGTAGGACTCCTCCAGGCGCACCCCTTGGGGGCCGGCCGCACCTCCCCCTCCCTCCTTTATATACGGGGGCAGGGGGCACCCTAGAACACACAAGTTGATCTTCGTGACCGTTCCTTAGCCGTGTGCGGTGCCCCCCTCCACCATATTCCACCTCGGTCATATCGTTGCAGTGCTTAGGCGAAGCCCCGCGTTGGTAGAACATCATCATCGTCATCATGCCGTCGTGCTGACGGAACTCATCCCCAAAGCTTTGCTGGATCGGAGCCCGGGGAGCGTCATCGAGCTGAACGTGTGCTAAGAACTCGGAGGTGCCGGAGTAACGGTGCTTGGATCGGTCGGATCGGGAACACGTACGACTACTTCCTCTACGTTGCGTCAACGCTTCCGCTTCGGTCTACGAGGGTACGTAGACAACACTCTCCCCTCTCGTTGCTATGCATCACCATGATCTTGCGTGTGCATAGGAATTTTTTTGAAATTACTACGTTCCCCAACAGCTTCAAGCTCAAGACTCTTCATTTTACACTTTTAGTGATCCAAGATCACATTGAGTCCATAGGAAAAGCCAATACTATCAAGGAGGGATGAGGTGTTGTTTAATGAGCCTTTTGCTCCATGTGCTTAATGATATGCTCCAAAAACCCTCAGCTACTTTCCCATATCCACATATGACCTAAACCCTAAGCCAAACTCGGTCATACCGATTCTTTCTATCCGGCGCCACCAAGTTTTCACTTGTCATAAGCCACTGCCAAAACCCTAGCAAATCGGTTCTATCGATAGGGATCTCGGTCTCACCGAGATGGGATTGCAATCTCACTATGTATGTCCATTGTCAAAATCGGTCTCACCGAGTTTGGGCAATCGGTACTACCGAGATTGCAATGCAAACTCTCTGGTTAACTCATTACCAAAATCGGTCTCACCGAGTTTAGTAATCGGTCCCACCGAGTTTACCTGACCAACTCTCTGGTTAGCTAATTACCAAATCGGTCTCACCGAGTTTGTGTAATCGGTCTCACCGAGATTACGTTATGCCCAAACCCTAACCATATCGGTCCTACCGAGTTGCATGTCAGTCCCACCGAAAATATCTAACGGTCACTAGGTTTACCTTTTCGGTCTGACCGAGTTTGTTGATTCGGTCCCACCGAGATTGGTAAATTGTGTGTAACGGTTGGATTTTAAGTGGAGGCTATATATACCCCTCCACCTCCTCTTCATTCATGGAGAGAGCCATCAGAACACATCTACACTTCCAACTCATATGTTCTGAGAGAGAACCACCTACTCTTGTGTTGAGACCAAGATATTCCATTCCTACCATATGAATATTGATCTCTAGCCTTCCCCAAGTTGCTTTCCACTCAAATCTTCTTTCTACCAAATCCAAATCCTATGAGAGAGAGTTGAGTGTTGGGGAGACTATCATTTGAAGCACAAGAGCAAGGAGTTCATCATCAACACACCATTTGTTACTTCTTGGAGAGTGGTGTCTCCTAGATTGGCTAGGTGTCACTTGGGAGCCTCTGACAAGATTGTGGAGTTGAACCAAGGAGTTTGTAAGGGCAAGGAGATCGCCTACTTCGTGAAGATCTACCGCTAGTGAGGCAAGTCCTTCGTGGGCGATGGCCATGGTGGGATAGACAAGGTTGCTTCTTCGTGGACCCTTCGTGGGTGGAGCCCTCCGTGGACTCGCGCAACCGTTACCCTTCGTGGGTTGAAGTCTCCACTAACGTGGATGTAGGATAGCACCACCTATCCGAACCACGGGAAAAACATCCGTGTCTCCAATTGCGTTTGAATTCTCCAAACCCTTCTCTTTACATTCTCGCAAGTTGCATGCTTTACTTTCCGCTGCCTATACACTCTTTGCATGCTTGCTTGATATCTATTGTATGTGCTGAAATTGTGCCTAAAACTTCACTCAAACCAAAAAGGCTTAAAAATTGCAACTTTATTACCAAGTGTCTAATCACCCCCCCCCCTCTAGACACACCTACTTCTAGATCCTACAAACTTGTATTGTAAGTTAGGAATAAGTAGACCAAACCGGACACGTCTATGAGCCGGTGTTGGGACTCTGTAAACCGACGGGCGTCACCCATGTATATAAGGGGACGACCCGGCGGCGGTTCAAGGACAACATACAACAAATCGAGACTTAGGCGAAGCTTGTTTGCTCCCTAGTCATCGAAACCCCATCAATTCCATCACAACTAGACGTAGGCTTTTAGCTTCATCGAAGGGGCCGAACTAGTATAAACTCTCTTGCGTCCCTGTGTCCGCTTTAACCCCATCAAGCTAACCCGTCGCGATGGCTCCACGACTAAGTCCTTTCATGAGGACATCTGCCGTGACAAAACCACGACAGTTGGCGCCCACCGTGGGGCTATCGCACGATGGTTTCAATTTCTTGGAGGGCAGCTTCGAAGGACTCAAGGGCTACGCTGTGGGCCGGATGACCAAGAGTCGTCGCGGCAAGCTCTACATCGACGATGCAGGATGGGGCCCTGAGGCCGGCTCAATCGAGTACGGGTACCAGGTCCCTTTTGGTGGCATACACGTCTTCATCGGCAAGATCGGCAAACCGGGCCCTGAGCCGGACATCTGCACCGAACTCGTCGAGACGGCTCAGTGTTCGTGATCTGCCCAGGTTAAACCGGCTGTGAAGCGTGCCTTCGTGGGAGTCATCCATGGAGGAAGTCATGATGATGGATCGGAATCTGGTGGCGAGACCGTCGTTTATTCCGGCGACGAGTCATCAACCTTAGAACCGAATCTTTGTATCAGCTACAAGATGGCCGGATTCGGGGCTGTTCCAATGGCGACAGTATTCCGGACCCCTCTGACCTGCCAAACCGGGTCGGAATATTCATGGCCGGGACACAAGCAGCGATCCACTCTTCGACCGCAGCGGCAATGATCTCCGGATCAGGAACGGCGACGGCAGCCGGGGCAGGAGGCCCTGTGCACCCGCCGGCTCAAGTCTTATCTGATCTGTTTGACGCGTTCGCTACGCTCATGGCAGAGGCTAATCCGGCGGATCAGAACGCCCACGACACGGAAGTTGCAAAAGTGAGGGATTAGATCACTCAAGCCAAGGCCGACCTAGCAGCTGAGAATGCCAGGATGACCGCAGAGCGGGCCGCTTTGGATGCGCAAGCTTATCGACTTATGCTGGATTAGAATGCATCCCATGAGGTCCTGAAGCGGAGATACCGGTCTCGTCTGCCTCAGGTTTTCGAAGCTAGAGATCTCTTCAATACCCCAGGAGCAGGAACCAGCAACCCGCCGGTGGTAAACCGGGCGGAAGCACCAGGAACGGGCGCGCCGGTTCAACCTCGCTTGGCGGATCCGCCTCGTCAAAACGCTATTGTACCTCAGGCTGTCCCGACACCTCCGGGTCACTATTCCAATCCGATGGATAACCTCGTTGATGCTGCTGCACGGCTGGAGGCCATCCCAATTGAAGGTGATTCACCGCAGGCGGTAGAAACGCGCCGGGTTAAAGAGCTTCTTCGGACAGCTTTGACCCGGCAGGAAGCATACTCATACAGTCGTGACCGGATTCATTCCACCCCTCGTCCAAGCCAGAGCTATAGCAGGCGTATGGATGAACCGGCTGTGTCAAGTAATGCACGAAACCGTGAGGTACCCCGTGGTAACAACCCGGCGGGCGGTGTTGGTGATGCTCAGGAAGTGGTGGACCGGGCCCGAGCGCGCAGGGAGGCCGAGTTAGCAGCACAGTACGAGGCTCGCCAGCTTATGCCGGTTCATCCAACTACCTCGGTCGAGCCTGGCGTTTCTTCTAGCTCCTTGGGGGTGCCTTGTCTTGTCCTTGCTTTACGCAACGTGTGCCTGCCCAAAGATTTCAAGGGCCCGTGCAAGGTGCCGAATTATACTGCTGATCAGCCTCCAGAGACATGGATAGAGAGCTATGAGATGGCCATAGAGATGCTGGATGTGGGTGATGCGGCGTGTGCAAAGTACTTCACCATGATGCTCGAAGGAACGGCCCGTACTTGGTTAAAAAGTTTACCGGCCAACTCTATCAGTTCATGGGCCCAATTGCGAGCCCGGTTTATCCAGAACTT
The DNA here is from genome assembly GCA_032464435.1 of Aegilops umbellulata. Lineage (NCBI taxonomy): Eukaryota > Viridiplantae > Streptophyta > Magnoliopsida > Poales > Poaceae > Aegilops > Aegilops umbellulata. The sequence continues at coordinate 490,650,436 of CP136057.1, forward strand.
CAAGGATACATGTAAACAACCCATGTCGATAGTGGACTTAGCAGCCTGTGTTCAGGAAGAAGGAGAATCAACGACTCGGTGGGTGCGCCGGGTCTCACAAATTTTGCATTCGTCAGACCGTATCAATGCCGACACCGCGGTTATAACCTTGGAAGGCAACTGCCAGTTTGGGCCTCTAAAGTTGAAATTGGGACAAATGAAGCGCCATTGCAATGATATAGGGACCCTCATGGCTGCGTTAGTGAAGTATGCTGATTCGGATAGTACCAAGGATCCCGAGTCTGATGATGACAAGGCAGGGAAGGGAAAGAAGAACGGCAACTCCAAGGGACAGCAGCATAACCCGGCAGGTCATGGAAACGGAGGCAAGCGCAAAGCGGATGGCAGCATGGACTTTGTGGCTAATACCAACGCGCAGGACAAGGGCCAGCGACGTAAGGGTAAAACACCAAATCGCAGTGGAGTGCCTAATCCTAATCCGGACCGCCTGTCTTATTTGTTAAGCCAGCCCTGTCCAAAGCATGGGACGAAGGAGGCGCCCGCCAATCACCTTTGGAAGGACTGTTACATTATGCAGGAGTTCAAGAACTCTAATGCTTTCCGGTATGATCACGGATCAGGTGGTGGCTCAGGGTCCGGGCCGGGTTACGGCGGAGGAAATTCCGGTTCAGGATTTAATGATAATCAGGGCGGACATGACAATCAAGGTCATCAGAATGGCCAAGGTGGTTACAACCAGCAGCAGCAGCAGCAGTCGGGTTACCAGAGTCACCCGAAGCAGTTGAATAGTGGGCAATATCATGTTTTCACCACTAGCCTGGACAAGCGAGATTAGAAGCTTCATAAGCGAGCGGTAAACTCTGTTGAACCGGCCGTGCCCTGTTATCTACGCTGGTCTGAACAGCCAATCCTATGGAGCAGAGAGGATCACCCTCCCCGGGTTGATAATTCGGGTCAGCTAGCGTTGGTGGTGGCACCTCAGGTGGGAGGTTATAAGTTCACCAAGGTACTCATGGATGGAGGAAGCAGCATCAATATCTTATATTATGAGACCTTCCGTCGTATGGGATTAACAGATAAAAATCTTAAACCGTCCAATACGGTATTTCATGGTGTGGTACCTGGTAAGTCAGCATATCCTGTTGGCAAGATAGCTCTGGAAGTGGCCTTTGGAGATGATCATGATTCCAGATTGGAGACTTTGACTTTTGAGGTGGTAAAAATCCAGAGCCCGTATCACGCCCTGTTTGGGCGACCGGCTTACGCCAAGTTTATGGCACGGCCCTGTTATGTGTATTTGCAGCTCAAGATGCCGGGTCACAAGGGGACAATAACGGTTCATGGAAGCCGTAAGATCGCTTTGGAATGTGAGGAAGGTGATGCTGCCTATGCAGAGTCGGTTTGTGCCATGGAAGAGCTGAAGTATTACAAGGACAATGTTGATCCGGCAGACATGACTCCGTTGAAGAAGCCAACTACGGAGCATGATCCGGCCCTGAAGTTCAAATCAGCCGCAAAGACTAAGCTTGTTGACTTCATACCTGGTGATTCGTCCAAGCAGTTCAGCATCAGTACCAATTTGGATCCGAAATAGGAAAGCGCGCTCATCGAGTTCATCCGTGAGAATCGGGACATTTTTGCATGGAAGCCTTCCGACATGCCAGGTGTACCGAGGCAACTCGCTGAGCACACTCTTAATGTGGATCCTAAGTACAAACCGGTGAAATAGTTCCTCCGCCGGTTTAACGAAGAAAGACGCAAAGCTATTGGAGAAGAAGTAGCCAGGCTCTTAGCGGCTGGCTTTATCGTTGAGGTTTTCCATCCTGAATGGCTAGCTAATCCGGTGCTGGTCCTTAAGAAAAATGGCACCTGGCGCATGTGTGTGGATTACACGGATCTTAACAAAGCTTGTCCAGCAGATCCTTTTGCCCTCCCCCGTATTGATCAAATTATTGATGCTATGGCGGATTGTGAGCGTTTAAGTTTTTTGGATGCATATTCTGGTTATCATCAGATCAATATGGCAGTTAAGGACCAGGAGAAGATGGCGTTCATAACTCCCTTTGGAGCCTTCTGCTATGTATCTATGCCCTTTGGGCTCAAGAATGCCCAGGCAACTTACCAACGGTGTGTGCAGAATTGCCTTCATAAACAGATTGGTCGTAATGTACACGCCTGTGTGGATGATATTGTGGTTAAGTCAAGGCAGAAGGAGACTCTGGTTGATGATTTGAAGGAAACCTTTGATAACCTGTGGACGTACAAGATGATGCTCAACCCGGCCAAGTGTGCCTTTGGTGTACCGGCAGGCAAGTTATTGGGTTTTCTGGTGTCCAATAGGGGAATTGAGGCTAATCCGGAGAAGATCACAACAATCACCTCCCTGGCTAAGCCAAAGTGTATCAATGATGTTCAACGCTTGGCAGGCCATATTGCCGCGTTAAGCCGGTTTATCAGCCGCCTTGGTGAGAAGGCAATCCCTTTGTATCAGATGTTGAATAAGACGGATCAATTTGTCTGGAGCTCTGCTGCTGATAAAGCGTTTGAGGATTTAAAGCGGCAGTTGGCCAATCCGCCTGTGCTCGCCGCTCCAATTGACAAGGAGCCATTACTGCTATATGTCGCCGCTAATGCTCGTGCAGTCAGTGTGGCTATTGTGGTGCAGCGAAAAGAGGCAGGCAAGGAGCATCCGGTTCAGCGTCCGGTTTACTATATCAGAGAAGTACTCATTGAGTCCAAGCAAAGGTATCCGCATTGGCAGAAGCTGGTATATGGAGTTTTTATGGCAAGCCGGAAGCTTAAGCAGTACTTTCAAGGACACCCCATCACAGTGGTCAGTTCTTCTACCTTGGGAGATATAATCCAGAACCGAGAAGCGACTGGCCGGATTGCCAAGTGGGCTATAGAGCTTGGTCCGCACGGATTGAAATATGTGCCTCGGACGGCGGTCAAGTCTCAAGCACTTGTCGATTTCATCAATGATTGGACAGAACTGCAAGCACCTGAAGAGAAGCCGGATCACACATATTGGACTATCCATTTTGATGGGTCCAGGCAATTGGAGGGCTCGGGGGCTAGAGTCGTGTTAACTTCCCCATGAGGTGATAAGTTTTGTTACGTTCTCCGCTTAACATTCCCTTGTACTAACAATGCAGCTGAGTATGAAGCCTTGCTCCATGGTCTCCGGATGGCTAAGGAGATGAATCTAAGCCGAGTTAAGTGCTTCGGTGACTCGGACCTGGTGGCTCAGCAGGTGTCTGGCACTTGGGATTCCAAGGACCCACTCATGGCAGCATATCGTCGTGAGGTGGACATTGTTGCAGGTCACTTCAAGGGTTATCGGGTGGACCACCTGGACCGCCGGAAGAATGAAGCGGTGGACGCTTTAAGTGTAACGCCCTCGATGCGGCTATATCTCCTACGTGTCGAAGCACGACTTAGAGGCATAACCGCATTGAAAGCAATGTCGCAAGTGAGGTAATCTTCACACAACCCATGTAATACATAAGGGAAAGAGATACATAGTTGGCTTACAGTCGCCACTTCACACAATACATAAATAAACATCCATCATCCAGATTACACTCAAGGTCCGACTACGGAACGAAAATGAAAGAAGACTACCCCAAATGCTACACAGATCCCCGATCGTCCCAACTGGGCCCCACTACTGATCATCAGGAAAAGACACATAGCAACGACCACGTTCCTCGTCGAACTCCCACGTGAGCTCGGTTGCGTCATCTGCACTGGCATCGTTGGCACCTGCAACTGTTTTGGTAGAATCTGTGAGTCATGGGGACTCAGCAATCTCACACCCGCGAGATCAAAACTATTTAAGCTTAAAGGTAGTAGGAGGGTTGTGAGGTGGAGCTGCGGCAAGCGACTAGCATATATGGTGGCTACATTCGCAAAAGAGAGTGAGAAGAGAAGCAAAGCACGGTCGTGAAGCTAGAAGTGATCAATAAGTGATCCTAGAACAACCTACGTCAAACATAACTCCAACACCGTGTTCACTTCCCAGACTCCGCCGAGAAGAGACCATCACGGTTACACACGTAGTTGATGTGTTTAATTAAGGTCAACTTCGGGTTTTCCACAACTGGACATTAACAAATTCCCATCTGCCTCATAACCGCAGGCACGGCTTTCGAAAGATAATACCCTGCAGGGGTGTCCCAACTTAGCCCATTATAAGCTCTCACGGTCAACGAAGGATATTCCTTCTACCGGGAAGACCCAATCAGTCTCGGAATCCCAGACTACAAGACATTTCGACAGTAATAAAACAAGTCCAGCAAAGCCGCCCGATTGTGCCGAAAAATCCCGATAGGAGCTGCACATATCTCGTTCTCAGGGCACATCCGGATGAGACATCCTACGAGTAAAACCAAGCCTCAAGTTTCCCCGAGGTGGCCCCGCAGTCTACTCGGTTCGAACCAGCACTCAGAGGAGCACTGGCCCGGGGGGGTTAAATAAAGATGACCCTCGGGCTCGCGAAAACCCGGGGGAAAAGGCTTAGGTGGCAAATGGTAAAACCAAAGTTGGGCCTTGCTGGAGGAGTCTTATTCAAAGCGAACTGTCAAGGGGGTCCCATAAATCACCCAACCGTGTAAGGAACGCAAAATCAAGGAACATAACACCGGTATGACGGAAACTAGGGTGGCAAGAGTGGAACAAAACACCAGGCATAAGGCCGAGCCTTCCACCCTTTACCGAGTATATAGATGCATTAATTAAATAAGAGATATTGTGATATCCCAACATAATCATGTTCCAACATGGAACAAACTTCATCTTCACCTGCAACTAGCAACGCTATAAGATGGGCTGAGCAAAGCGGTAACATAGCCAATCAACGGTTTGCTAGGACATGGTGGGTTAGAGGTTTGACATGGCAATATGGGTGGCATGATATAGCAAGTGGTAGGTATCGCAGCATAGGCATAGCAAAAGAGCGAGCATCTAGCAAGCAAAGATAGAAGTGATCTCGAGGGTATGGTCATCTTGCCTGCAAAGTTCTCAGGGTTGTCGAAAGCTTGATCCTCGTAAGTGTTCTCAACAGGTTCCTCGTTCACGTACTCGTCTCCCGGCTCTACCCAAAACAATAACACAAGCAAAGGAACAACTATCAACTACGATGCAATGCGCAAGCAACATGATGCAAAACATGGCATGATATGCGAGATGTGGTATGCAATGCATATGCGTGCTCCGGAAGGAAAAGATGAACAAGGCATAATCTTGGCAAACCAAGTATGCCACTGGAAAGGTGAGGTGATTTCGGTTGAAATCGATATAAAGATCACCGAAATCGGATGCACGGTTTGCAAATGACAAGCAAAACAAGAATGACATATTTCTGCGTTTAACAGCATGATGCCACTTAGCATGCAACAAGAAATTAAGCTACTGCATCCAAACATATCAGCCAAGCATATGGCAGTGATCTACTTAAGATGCTTGACAAAATATGAACACTGAGCTATGGCTAAATCACACCACAACAGGTTCAAACAAGCATGGCAAAAGTGCCAAAGATAACAGGTTCACAGACTTAGTGAAAATAACAACAGGCCAGAAATTAACATCAGGATGGCATGTTTAGAGCAAGGAACCAACCTGCTACAGGAATACAATATAGCAAAACAAGGAACGGCATGAATCTGCTCAAAACACAGAACAAAAGTCCCTTACTGATCATGAGCCAAAAAGGACCAGAAAATACAATAGCACCCATGTCAATTAAGCAAGTTTCGTTACAGTTTCCAGACTTAGCAGAAAACTGGACATGTCAAAAACAGATAACAAGTAGGCATGTTTACGAGCTCGATGCACTCACTACAGAGCATTTCATGATAAACTAAGCATACACCCACCAAGAAGACATGGCATAGAAGCTAATCATGGCAAGAACAACATCATAGCATGGAGGGATCAACTACAACAAGCTTGGCAAAATCGAATAACATGTAAACAATCTGCCAGTAACATTTTATAGCAAAAGTAGAGCTCGATTGACTCAATCTATGGCACTCTATAATTACAAACAAAGGCATGGATGGATAGATCAAACCCATATGTTCAAAACATCCTTAATGATCATGCTCAAAAGAGGCATAGATCTCTCTGAAACAACATGAACACATGGCATAAAAATAATAGCAGGGAATAACTTAGTGAAATTACTAAGTCTCTGAAATCAGCAACATTATGATCCCTAGTTTGCATGCTTGTGCTAGTCACCACAAAGATCACAAAAATACAAGGCATACACCCCTGTAAAGATGGCATGGCATATTACAAAACACATGTAGGACTCAACTTCAAGGGGTGCACACATCAATCATGGCAAAAATGACAAAAGTGCGTCTACTGAAACAGATCTGAAACTAACATCACATAGCCCTCTTCCAACAGCATTTCGGGCATCAAGATGAGCTCAAATGAAAATTATGCAATGAGATGAAGTGATGTACTCATCGAGGCAAACAATTTGACATATTACACGCATGAAACGGAGTAGCATGCGGCAAGTTATGATGCGATGAACATGCAACAAAATATCTGCAGAAAAATGACTTGACGAAATCGACCTCCGAGATCTAGGGTTGACCCGGCGCGGAAAACGAGGATCGCCGGCGGGGTCGCCGGAGCTGGGCGTGGGGACGACGAGGGAGGTCGGAGACGCCGGATCCGGCCGAATCTCGGCGCGGGGAGGTGGAGGACGGCGGCGGCGGCGGAGGACGGCGACGGGGCGGCGGGTCGCGGCGGCCGGCGGGCGGAGGCGGCGCGGGGCGCGGGCGGAGGAGGTCGGCGGGGCGGCGGAGCCGCGGCGCCGGGCAGAGAGGAGACGCGGGCGCGGCGGCGGAGCAGCTTCGGGCCGCGGGGGCCGGATCTGGGCCCCGCGGGCTTCGGCGGCGGCGGGCGGCGGCGCGCCACGTGGCGGCTCGCGATAGGTCGGGCGGCGGCAGCGGACGCGTCCGGCTCTGCTCGGACGTGTCCGACGGCGGTGAGGGAGTGGGGCTAGGGTTGGACTGCGCGAAAAATCCGGGAGGGACACATATTTATAGGTAGGAGGGGCTAGGAGGCTCCAAATTGAGCACGGTTTTCGGCCACGCGATCGTGATCGAACGGCGATGGACATGGGAGTGACTTAGATGGGTTATTGGGCTGATTTGGAGGGGTTTTGGGCTGCAACCCAAAAGAGGCTTTGCGGTTACCCGGTTAACCGTTGGAGCATCAAACAACCTCCAATTGACCCGAAACTTGACAGGCGGTCTACCGGTGCTATACCAAGGCCACTTGACAAACCTCGGTCCATTCCGAGAAAGTTTAATACCCGCTTACGGAAAAAGGTAAAAGGGGACACTGGGGAACATAGGAGCGCCGGATTGCAAAACGGACAACAGGGAAAAAGCTCGGATTCATGAAACGAACATGTATGCGAATGCGATGCACATGATGACATGATATGAAATGCATGACAAGGACAAAATGCAAAATGACGGGAAACCCAACCACGGAGGGAATATCATATCACATTGCCGAAAATGGCAAGAGTTGGAGTTACAAATATGGCAAGTTACATCCGGGGTGTTACATTAAGCCGGTTGGGCTCTCAACGCAAACCGGCCCCGCCCAATGCTTTCCTAGATGTGCTGCACAACCCGTCGGTCAAGCTCCCTGGTGAAGAGGATTTAGCTATTCCTGATCCGGAGGCTCAATTGGTGGCAGCTCTTCATGTCATTCCGGATTGGATGCTTCCTTACCTTGCGTACTTGAACCGAGGCGAGTTACCAGAGGATGAGACTCTGGCCCGACAGATAATCCGGCGATCCAAGTCCATGACTATTGTCAATGGCGAGTTGCATCATTGCAGTGTGTCAGGGGCGTTTCAATGATGGGTGTCCCTGAAGAAGGCTGTGAAATCTTGCGTGAGATCCACGAAGGAGATTGTGGTCACCCGCCGGTTCAAAATCTTTGGTGGCTAAAGCGTTTCGCCACGACTTCTATTGGTTGACTGCTCATGCTGATGCGGAAGATCTGGTCAGACGATGTGATGGTTGCCAAAAGTTCTCAAGCGCACTCATGTGCCGGCTCAAGAATTAAGGATGATTCCAATCACTTGGCCGTTCGCGACTTGGGGGCTAGATATGGTTGGGCCTTTCAAAAGGTCCAAGGACAAGAAAACCCACCTTCTAGTGGCGGTTGACAAGTTTGCAAAGTGGGTGGAGGCAGAACCCGTTAGCAGGTGTGATGCGGCCACGGCGGTTCAATTCATCAAAAAGGTGATTTTCCGGTTTGGCTTTCCACACAGTATCATCACGGATAATGGTACCAATTTGTCCAAAGGTGTTATGAAGGAGTTCTGTCAACGAGAGCACATCCGGCTTGACGTTTCATTAGTGGCTCACCCCCAGTCCAATGGTCAAGCAGAGAGGGCTAATCAAGAAATCTTGCGAGGTATCAAACCCCAGCTTATGGTTCCTTTGCAGAGAACGCCGGGTTGTTGGGTGGAAGAGTTACCATCTGTATTATGGAGCATCAATACTACACCCAATAGATCGACAGGATACACACCATTCTTCATGGTCTATGGAGCGGAGGCGGTTCTCCCCAGTGATATCAGTCATGATTCACCTCGCGTAGCAGCTTATATTGGAGCGGACAACGAGGTAGCACGGCAAGATGCTTTGGACCTGTTGGACGAGGAGTGTGACATAGCAGTTGCCCGCTCGGCGATTTACCAACAGGATCTTCGTCGTTATCACAGTCGCCGAGTCAGAACCAGAGCCTTTCAAGAAGGAGATTTGGTACTTCGGCTCATCCAAGACCAGACTGATATGCACAAGTTATCCCCACCTTGGGAGGGACCTTTCATGGTCAGCAAGAATCGGCACAACGGTTCATACTATCTGATCGATATTCGAGAGCATAAAGACTCACGTACATCAGAGGAGGAGACCAACAAGTCATGGAACATAGCTCATCTTCGGCCTTACTATACCTGAGCCATTGGCTCTACTTATGTACATACTATGACAATGTATATATTATGATCAATACAATAAACCGGAGCCTCGGCTAAAGCGGGGTCTCTGTTCTTTTTATATCACGCGTGGTTACACGAAGTTTTATCTGTCCTAAAGCGGCCTCCGATTTACCCCTTGAGTTAGCTTTTTAAAGCTTCATGCTATATCACTTGGGCCTTGGTCGTATCCGAACCAATGCAACACCTTTTGATAGGCGAAAGCCATGAGATCACTTGGGGACTTGGTCACGTCTGAACCAGTCACGCCTCTTGATCGGCCTAAGGCCATAGAATCACTTGGGGGCTTGGTCGAACCCGAACCATCGCCACACCTCTTGATCGGCATAAATGCCACTGCATCATTTGGGGACCTGGCTGACTTGAACCATAGCTACGCCTATCGGGGGCTTGGTCGTGTCTGACCATGGTAATGCCACTTGATCGGCTCAATAGCCTCTTTTTGCAAATGGTTTTATCATTGCCTTTGCTTGAAATTTTCTTTGATAAATATTTATTTTTTGTTGTGTTTCTAAACCGACAAATTCTTAAACCGGTTCAACTGTCAATTGACGGAACACGGTCCGTTCTTAATTCGGAGACTATTTGCCCGGTTTGAATTTTTTGTTAACATCCTATTACGGAGTAACACGATGTTTATCATAACCCGGCACGGTTTACATGATAAACCGGCATTATATATACATGAGCTGCTGTCTCCTCCAACAGTGTGGGTTTATAAACCTCCGCTTCAAGATTGGCCAAGCCAACTTCATGCCCAACGATGGCAGGTATTATGTAGCACAAGATTTGGTCATATGCTTAAATTTCAGATATTTTGATTTCATATATGCAGACATCATAATCCGCCTGACGGTACAACCGCAGTGGCACTTTAAGATTTTTTGATTGCAGAAAATACTTTGGAAGTTTCATCACCCAAAGGAAGCACAAGTTGCAGTAATTATGCACGAAGGCATATCAAAATCAAGAGTATCGGCTAGCCTATTACAAGGCAACACGGTGCCCAAATAAGATCATTGTTTTTTCGCAGAACACAAAGGAGAAGTAGTTTAAACCGGCTTCCGGTTCAAGCTTGGTCACCAGCCTGGCCTGATGGTTGTGGGTCATCCCGCGCCGCTTCAACCTTTGCTTCTCTACCCAGCGGCTGGAAATCAACAGTTGTCCAGTCGATTCCCATTAATGCTTGAAAGACAGCTTCATCATGGATCAGCAACGACGGTTCAATATCGGGAGCGTAAGTATGCTTACGGATTGGAGGGATAAGATTTTCCGCTTCAGGAGTTGGTGCGGCTACTCGCTTGTTTTGGTCATCATATTGGGCTTGATAATGAGACAAGTCTGCCTCTTCAACCAATTGACAAGCTAGAGGACGCACCTCCCGATTTATTGCTCGCAGATCCGCTTCACTAAACTCTGACCCGTCTTCCTTCAAGCTGGGATAGCCCTGAGCTGCTTCAACAGGGTCAAAATCCGGCACCCACGCTTTTGCCCGGATTAAGGCATTGATAGCACCGGCTCGAGCAGCAGATTTCTTCAGCTCTTCAACCCGGGCAGGAAGCATCGACAGTCTCTTAAGAGTGTCCTAAATCAAAGTGGGCGCCAGGTTGTTATGAGACGAAGTAGAGATGATCCGCTGCGCACCAGTATACAATTGCTCGATCAATGTGTAGGCGGCTTTCAATTTCTTCCGCACATCTGACCCCAAGTGACTAATGCGTGCCCCTGAAATATTACAAGGGGTTAACAAACCTGCAGCTCTATAAGATGACCAAGTCAATCCAGAAATCAAGCCGGCTTACCGAATACAGCATCGGTCATGGCATGCACTTCTCGCTTTACGCTGGTCAGTTCGTCCACTACCGGTTTAAGTGCAGCTTCAGCATTTTCTGCTTGTTTGGTTAAAGCGGCTTTCTCAGTGGCCAATCCGCCCGCTCCTTCTTGAATCCCTCCTTAAGTTGTTCCATGGTGCTTAAAGCGGTGGTTAATTCCTCTTTGGCTTTGGAGGTTTCAGCTTGCTGGGACTTCAGGTTTTCTTGCAGATCGGCGATCTGGTTTTCTCTTTTGTTCAGCTCAGCCTGCATATAGACAGTAATATGATTTAGATAACAGTACAAAAATTGAAGTACCAACCACATAACAAGTTATGCCCTTGGTACTTAGGGGCTAATGCATATTTGCTCTTCATCCTACAATTGTTCGAAAAGTCCCAAGCTTAATACAAGTATTCAACATGGCACTTGGGGGCTAATGGCTATTTGCTCAATCAGTACTGATGATACATTTTTCTTACCTCAAAGTCCCGGTTTAACTATACTAAGTTAAACCGGCCCTTGGGGGCTACATCAGCAAATTCAGAAACAATGAAGTTTCCCTTGGCAAGACCCGGTTTAAATTGAGATTTTAAACCGGCCCTTGGGGGCTAGGGGAGTTGACAGATTAAAGTACAAAAGCAGGAAAGCAATGGGAAATTACCTCATATTTCTCTTTCATCATATTAACCAGACCGGCTTCATAGTCACGGCTGGTGTATAGCCGGCTCAGGAAGCCGGAATGAAGTTCTTGGACGTTCAGAGCGGCATAAGTTGCCAGATCGGCATTCCATTTGCCTTTGCCAATGGCAGCAAATTCCTCTTTGGCAGTGTGCCTGGATAAAGCAATGGGGTTGCCTGGCTCGATGCGACCAATGCCAGTAATAACAACTTCATCATCTCCTGCGGTGCCGGTTCGCACTGAGGCTGTCGGCTTGTCAGTAGGCTTGGATGGACTGGTGGATCTATCAATCCGGACGGGGCTTATGGGCTGATCAACAGGACCTGAGGTGTTAACATGTGGTTCTTCAGCAACAAAATCATCATCTTGCGGTGGGGGGTCGTTTTCACGAATAGCCGCTTCAGGACCTGGTGTCTTGTCCGGCTCAGGAACAGTATCCTCTTCGGCCGCTTTGTCCAGGCGAGCCTTCTTGCTGGGCCTAGGCTTGGCCCTGAAAGAAATAAAATGATCAATACAGCATATGTTATAGTGTAATACATTAGAAACGTCGTAAGAAATATGACTCACCCAAGCACCGTTTTGAGCGGTGGCAGCTGGGTGGCTGATGACTCGCCAGACGATGAATGGGAGGTGCCCTGGTAATCGAAGTCAGACGGATTAAGAGGTTGATGAAAACAGCCCGCTTTAGGACAAGCATTGACAAGAGAGTTAGAGACCTCTGAACGGCGTTTCCGAACCAGACTGTTTGGTAAACCGGCGGAGGTGACTACCTGGCCGTTGTGCCGAGTTGTGCGACGGGCTTCATGTTGTTGTGTCTTCATAAGAAAATTTGGATCCAAATAAGCAAGAGGATGAGAAAATTTAATTTTCCGGTTTGCCCGACGGATTTTTTGTGAAGGTAAAGGGCTTGAATCGGAGGACAGAGTGATTACCTCTACAGCGTCAGCCTGACTGCCTTCCGCATCATCCTAACAATGGTCATTATCAATAAGACGTGTGAAAAATAATCCAAGTGAATCAAGCTCTACTTCAAGGTCCGGGTTACCCACATCATCGTCAACTGTCGGATCAGAAGATGCAGTGGTTTTCTTCCTATTAGCTGGCCTCTTAACAACTCTGGTCTTAGGCCGGTTTGGCCTCTCCGGTTTCTCTGGCTGCTCTGGTTTCTCCTGTGGAAGTTTCTTGCTCCAAAACGGATCATCACCCTGTTTGAAAGATGTTGATGTTAAATAATGGGTAGATTGAGCAAGGACAGATTCAATAAAAAGTAAAGTATAAATCTTACAGCTGGTGGTTTGTTGGTGGCACAAAAGGGAAGCAAGCCGGTTCGAGCACAGACGGCCTCCGGATCGTTCAATATCTTCTTCACAGCTTCTGTGACTTCGTCATCTGTGAGCTGGATGTCAATGTGTCGCAGCGGGTCGCTGACACTGCCAGTATACTCGCACATCAAATTGGAGCGCTGGCTGAGGGGCAGTATGCTCCAAGATATCCAACAGCGAGCAAGATCAACCCCTGTTAAACCATTAGCCATAAAGGCCCTGAGTTTGGATAGTTGAGGAGCATAGTTGCTTCTCTCTTTGGCAGTCAACCTTTGTGGAAAGGGATGCGTGTTGCTAAGCCGTTCTGGACGGTAACCCGGTAAAGGATTTTCATCAGAAGGAGAGGTATCTTTACAGTAGAACCATACCGCCTTTCTCTTTTCTCTTTTGGATCGCCATACCGCCTAACTCCGTGTTGGCACCGTCAGTAAATTCAGTACGGCGGTTTAGATGGAAGCAGCCTCTGAACAATTCAATTGTGGGTTCCTCTTGAAAGAATACCTCACAGAGCACTTGGAAGTGACATATGTTGGTTACAGAGTTTGGCCCAATGTCTTGCGGACGGAGTTGGAAATTGGCTAAGACATCCCGGTAAAATTTTGAACTGGGAGGATTGAAGCCCCGGGATAGATGGTCCGCGAAAACAACGACCTCTCCCTCTTGGGGCGTGGGAGGACATTCTGTACCGGGGACCCTCCAATGAATAACCTTTTTATTGCTCAAAGCGCCAGTTATGACTAAATTGTTCAGCTGAGTCTCGGTCACGGGAGAGGGAACCCAGTTGCACTCGTACACTTGTTTAGCCATGACGCGATCTACAAAGGCAGCAATTCCGGTTCACGAATATGTTGGACAAATATACACTGGTGCATACATTGTTAACCCGGAGGCAGTTATTTCTAAACCGGAGTTTTATGAAGCGGCAGTGTATGGCTAAGGAACTCTGGCGGTTCAACAAGGGGACTAATGGTATATACCGGTTTGGTAGTTTTTATACAAAGTTAAACCGCCTGATCTAAACATGGAAACAGTTGAGACTGCGGATAAATAAGTATACAGAAACAGATTTCACAAGATTCTTCTACAGCATCGGATCTGAAGCATGTTCAGAAAAGAAGAAAAATATTCAAAGGTTCAAAACAGAACAATACTGAATCAATGGGCAGAGATACATGTAGATCTATGATCTTGAGGCATGAAACTCAAGGCGGATGCTAAAAGCTACCGCTACACAGAGCAAGGGTTCACAGATGCATCTAGGAGCTGTCATATGAACATGAAACATGCGATGAACACTAGAAGAACATGAAACCCTAGAATAGATCTGTGTTGAAAGGAACAGAAGACTTACTGGAGCTGAGGAAGACGCGGAAGGTCGCCGCGGTGCTCTGGTGCGCTCAGGTTGATGCAGCGGCCAAGGTTGATGCAGAAGTTGACGGTGGCGGCGGAACTCCGAGGTTGGGTGACGAGAGGAAGATGAAGCAGAAGGGCACGAAGGGGAGAGAAAGGAAATGATCCTTCGGTCCTATTTATAAAGAAAGGGACATGTGTCAGGCGCGAGAATCAAGGGGCCACGAGTTTGGAAACAGAGCTGTCGCCTCGATTGTCGCAGATCTATTAAACAAAAAAGGTATGATGGATAGTGTCTTTATGACAGATGACGTCACTCCGGTTTACAATGACCAGAGAAGGTGATATCATGGCGGTTCAACAATTACAAGAAGATGTTGAAGATGAAGATTTTTTGCTAAGGATTGACATGAACCTGTTCAAATCAATCTGGGGCCTAATGTTGGGGATATTACTACTGGGTGTAAACCGGCCTATCTGGGTCGGGTTAACTTCGTCAGTGGTTAAAGTATGTTAAAGCCCAAGAAGGCAGATGAGGGCCTAAGGCCCATAGTCAGTTCAAGGCTTGTAGCCGTAAACCGACGTTGGTATGTAACTTGTATTGTAAGTTAGGAATAAGTAGACCAAACCGGACACGTCTATGAGCCGGTGTTGGGACTCTGTAAACCGACAGGCGTCACCCATGTATATAAGGGGACGATCCGGCGGCGGTTCAAGGACAACAGACAACAACTCGAGACTTAGGCGAAGCTTGTTTGCTCCCTAGTCATCAAAACCCCATCAATTCCATCACAACTAGACGTAGGCTTTTACCTTCATCGAAGGGGCCAAACTAGTATAAACTCTCTTGCGTCCCTGTGTCCGCTTTAACCCCTTCAAGCTAACCCGTCGCGATGGCTCCACGACTAAGTCCTTTCATGAGGACATCTGCCATGACAAAACCATGACAGAACCCAAAAGTCCTGTCTTGATGTAGTGTTCGAGTTACTGGCCACTACTGTTGGCACAA
Source organism: Aegilops umbellulata (assembly GCA_032464435.1). Lineage (NCBI taxonomy): Eukaryota > Viridiplantae > Streptophyta > Magnoliopsida > Poales > Poaceae > Aegilops > Aegilops umbellulata. Next base: position 490,665,662 of record CP136057.1, read on the forward strand.
GCTCTTCGAACTCGCTGCCTGAATCAGTTCGTCTTCTTGAGTCTCAACTTCAAGTTGAAAGACATCGATCAGATGTGTTGCGACAGGAAGCTGAAGGACTGAGGAAGTACCTGCAGAATTCAGATGCATATTTTCTGGTGCAACAGCAAGCGCTGGAGGAGTTAAGCGCCAAACAAGAGAAAGTTAATAAGCTTGCTAAGCATCTTGCCAGCATTATGGGTACCCAGGATATTGTTTTGAGATCTTCTGAAGTGGTTTCAGTTCTAGATTTGTTTTGTTGCGGCGTTTATTTGCGCTGGTCGCCAACTTTGACAACCAGTGTATATGATATGCTGCTTTGTTCCCTATATTTTCACTGGTGGCGAACTTTGATGCCCAGTGAATGTAATATGTGTCGTGGAATTTTCACGACAGATGTCCTAGCGTAAGGACTTAGTCGTGAGGCCAACGCATCTATGTAGTAGCTTGAGAGGGGTTGATCGGGGCGAGAGACGTGACACACAAGACAAGGGTTTAGACAGCTTCGGGCCCCGGGAAACATCATCCGGTAATAACCCTACATGTTGTTTGTGGCTAGGTCTCATTATGCTCATGAGGGAGACACCATAAATCCGGCTCTCCTCTAGTTGTGTCTAGCCCTAGAGATTGTTTCTTGCTTCCCCCTCTTTTGGGGAGCCCTGCCCCTCCTTATATAAGTTGAAGGGGCGGGTTACATGTGGAGTCCTTTTAGGATTAGGACTAGTCTATTACAAGTGGAATCCTAGTCTGCCCCCTTAAGGGAAAACTCCTTATGCCTTTCCTCATAAATCGGCCCACCATAACACGAGCCAGCCTTCTGGGCCTTGGGCTTAGCCTTCTGTCTGACCCGCCGTTAGGGCCATCCGTGAGTCGCCAGGCTCGTTAGTCGCCAGGCTCGTGAGTCGCCACTCCGGCGGGTTACCAATGAAAACACCAAGCCCGACCAGGTCATACTTCCGGCCGGGTCATACCGCGGGGTATATCCCCGACATTAGCCCCCAGTTTAATTTGGATTAACCATGTTAAACTGATCCTGTAAAATAAACACAAGAACAAACTTGATAGGTTGTGCTCCAGGTTAAATATTTTCCTGAACCGGCACCTGATCATCTTTAAGTCCTTGTCATTTCCTCCTGGATGCATACTCAAGATCTTATAGCAAATCTCCTTTAACATATATGTTCAAACCTTGCCAATGCAAAAAATCCAGGCACTTCTTCTAAAAAATCTGGGACAATAGGCCAGCTTCATAACCAATTTACTCACATTGGCTCTTGTAGAGAAATATTATAAGAAATAACCCCTTTGAGTCGGCCTTCAATGCTCTGACTTGACAAAAATATCGGTCTTCAAATATTCAACTGATATTCAGCCGGCTTGAAGATATAAAACTTGTCGGTTTATCCAAAATTGCTGGTTTGTAAATATTGATGGCACCGATTCATAACTGTTGCTGATGCCGGGTCATAATTATCGATGACGCCGGGTTATGATTGTTGCAGACACCGGGTCATGTAATTGATCTTCCTGATTTGCTCAAAACTGAGAATTTGAAGATGTTCCTCCTTTATATGCATAATACCTGTAGCCCCCAAGTCTTAAGAGGAGAACATAGTGATAACTTAAGACTTGCTTCAATATAAGTGTTGCAACCTTGAAGAAATCCGGGTTATTCATCTCAATCATTAGTCATAAAACTGAATATGTGTAGCCCCCAAGTATCGGGTTGTCATGCTTGCAACAACCTGGGACTTGTAATTGACTTATGCTCATAAAAATTTCAACCAGTGTAGCCCCCAAGGGCCGGGTCATTATGCAATAATGAGCAGGGACTTTGTAAATAATTTATTGATAATAACATCATATAATATAACCTCCACCATGGCGCTTGAACCCACGTCCACAAGGTTAAGAGCTTTGTACTCTACCAACTGAGTAGTGGACTAGTTAATATAATGGATTAAGACTTGTGTACCTTGAATTTCCGACAGGAGCAATTGGTAGCCCCCAAGGGCCGGCTCATTTAAAATGTGATGAGTCGGGTCTTCAATAAGTTGAGCAAAAAATGACTTTGCATTAGCCCCCAAGTGCCATGGTGCATGCTGGCAGTGACACGGGACTTGTATATTCGATGTAATCTCGATTTGAACAATGTAGCCCCCAAGTGCCGGGTCGTAAGCCTGCAGCGACTCGGGACTATTTCCTCCATTGTAAAATAAATCATGCCCATTGATAAAAAATAATAGCCATTGTGCTAAAGCGACTTTGAAAACCTCAATCATAACACTGGTTATTGATAATCACAATAGAAATCCAGCCATGTTGGCTATTCAAGATTTGAATAATATAATCCGGTATGAATACCTCAATCATTCAATATCATCATGAAAATCCAGCCAGTTTTGGCTATTAAAGATTTGAATACCTCATCGGTTGACAAGTAAATCCGAAGTTTAAATACCTGGCGGCTCTTGGCCGATGACGACTTAATGCGCATTCATTGTAAACCGGAATTTTTGTAACCCGGTGGCCTATAGCCCTTGAGAAAATCAATAATTGATAACCCTTTTGAGACACCAATTTCAGTGATGAGCTTGGACTGAAGCATTTATATAAGTCATAGTTCTGCAAATCCTGCACAGAGTTTAAACAACATATGCCCTGGCGACTTAACGTCAAGCGCCAGGGCGGGTAACCACCCAAATGTAGTCTTACCCTGCACACAAGTAGATCACAAGAACCCTTGGCGGTTTGCCGTAGGGCGGGTCATAATACCTCACATATAACCACTGTGATATTGAATTTGCACTGCCGGTTTACATGACCTGTGCAGTAAGGGTGATAACCCAATCCTTAGAAGTCAATGCTTCCACATAGATGATGATTGTCATAAGTTGGCGACTTATAGTCAAAAGTCAAGTTGGGTTAAGCATAAAACACTTATATACATTTGAGATATAATCCAAAAAAGATCTCAAGTCAAACCCAAAATTGTTCGCAAAAAAGACTTAAAAAATTTAAGGCTTCTGATTCTTATATGATCAAAAAAACGTTCCAAAGGGGTTGAGCTAAGATTCGAATACGATCATATAACCCCCAGTGGCTTTGGCGTTGCCGATCAAGAGGGTACCGACAGCTATGTTCTCTTTGGTTCGAATACGACCTATGTTTGAACAGGAAGCCCCCAAATGACCTTGAGAGTTGTTTAACGACGCTGATTCGAATACGATCCACGTCGGACCCAAAAGAGGTTAAGCTATGATTCGGATACGATCAAGAAGCCCCCTAGTGAGTTTGACAGTGTGCCGATCAAAAGGGTTTCGACAGCTATGTTCTCTTTGGTTCGAATATGACCTATGTTTAAACAGGAAGCCCCCAAGTGACCATATATTAGCATTGCACCGATCAAGATGGTACCGACAGCTATGCTCGATGAGCAGGAAGCCCCCAAGTGACCATAATAAGATAAGCCGTAAGGCAGGATATCTATGTTTGAACCGCGCATCATGGCAGCAACTTCTTTTTGGAAACCTTTAATTTTTCTTAGAACTCGAACTTGCGAGAGATTAATTCTTTTTGAGCCAGGACTTTAAACCGGATTTGAAAGCTTCAAAAAATTGTGAGGGACAAATTTACCTTGAGCCGGATTTTGAACCGGATTTGAGAGCTTCAAAATTTTGTGAAGAAAATTTTTACCTTGGGTCGGATTTTGAACCGGATTTGACAACTTCAATGCTTTGTGGGAGAAAGATGTCTCTTGAACCGGATTTTAAACCAGAATCCTTATTTTGAGCCAGAAATCTTCTGATGGCTTTTAATTTTTCATCAATCTAGCAGTAATCTCCGGGGCCGGGTTATTTTTTCCTTCAATGACCCGGAGTTCTTGAATTCATTGAAACCGGCTAATTTTCCCGAGTCATACCATTGTAGCCCCCGAGTCTCAAGACGACTCGAGGAGTTGGCTTGAGATTCTTCATATTTGACCATAGCAAAAGGTATACATCCTTGGCGTTGATAGCGCGATGTGAATCCCCAGAAGGTTGAGGTGACTGCGGCGGGTTATAAATGATCCCGTATGAGCCATGTCAGCAACTCGGCCAATGGTTCCTTCCAACTAGCTGTTTGAAGTTAACCAAACTGTAGTGGCGGCGACTTATGCACCTGCCCATTGAACCATCCAGTGCAGACGGCGGCTGATAATATATGATAATTTGCCTCTAATTTGTTGGAAGAAAACCGGGCTTCCCAAGTAGTGACTTGCTCATACTCAATAAACAGCTCATCCAGACAAGTGCGGCTCAGCGTGTCGATGTAGACCAGGCCGCGAGAGACAGACGGTAAAGACGACTGTAACATTAGAGGCGTCATAGACAAATGAACCGGCCGTGGCGTTGTAAGCCGGTGCGGACGGGCAAGTTGTCCTCCTTGTTGTAAGCCGGCGTGATCGCGAGAGACGGCCACGGCGTTGTTAGCCGGCGCGGTCGCGAGAGGCGGCCACGGCGTTGTAAGCCGGTGCGGGAGTCCATTGAGTAACGACGATCACCTGTGCCAAAAGATGCTGGCGTGTCTCCATCTCCGCGGTATAGTATCACTTTTTGTCATAAATAATTGCCCTGCATAAACAATATTACAGACCAAGGCAAAGATAAACTTGTTTTTTGACAAAAACAATATGTGTTAATAAAACAAACTTGGATGAATAGCACCTGATGTTTGCGAACGAGAGATGATGGTATGATCGCGGGTTGTACTATAAGTACTAGTTGCTTTTGCCTCCGTCTTCTTGTGAGAAAGTGGAGACGGCAGTGCATAGCACTTTCTTGTGGCTGATTTAACCACCACAGTAGTATGGTATTTTTCTTTGATCTTTTGTTCGTTTCCAAAAGCAGTCTCAAGATTGCGGGAGCCCATATGGCCATCGCTGCAGCCCGTTGCATGTCCAACGCCAACACGACCCGGGTGACGCCAGTGCTGCAGTTACTGTGCGACCGGCTTGATGAAGGACCGTGACATCGGAGGTGACCGCTCTGGGCGGCTCTTGGCAGAGGAAGCGGAGTCCATAGCAGCAGTAGTTCAGCCATAAATGAAACCAGTTCGACAGCCGGGGCGACTTACCATGGAAACAAGCGGCGGCAACATCCCACGGTGGCGAGGCCATGCAGGAAAGGTAACTAGAGGCGCGGCGGTTCAAGGGCGGTGCGGCCGGATCAAGACTTGGTGTGCCGGCGACCGCGGCAGAGGCGACTGACGGCCGGGCGGTTCGGCGTGCCGAAGGCGAGGAGGAGCCGCGGCAAAAGCGGCTCAACGCGTTGAAGGCGAGGCGGAGCTGCGGCGAGGAGGCAACGCAGGTGGCTCAACAGCTGCTCACGGGTAGCGGCTCACTGGCGGCATCGCAGCAGTTCGAGGACGGCACGAGACAGCAGGGCAGCCCGTTGATGGAGACGAGGGCCACGGTATCGGGGGGTCGAACCCACGACTTATCACGGCAGATGTTCTAGCGTAAGGATTTAGTCGTGAGACCAACGCATCTATGTAGTAGTTTGAAAGAAGTTGATGACGGAGGCGGGTCAAACAGCCTCCTGAACTCTGGAACCATGAGCTGCTCGAGGTGATGGTGGTGAGCAACGAGACGAGCCGGAGACCGGCGGGTCAGGCGGGCCATCAAACACCACACATGATGACTTTGGTGAAAAAGTCTTCTTGTCATATTTCCTATTTCCGTCTCCAGTAGATTCGACTGACATACTGAGCTCTTGCCTGCATCTGAGCGCGGCCGGTCGTTAAAGAAAAATAGCAGCCGGTCCTTTTTGATGCAAAGGGCTTCACGTGAGTAGCAATCCTAATCCGAACAGGGCAGTGCTTCTTTTTTTAATTACATAGCCTTGACTCCTGTGCTTATCAAGCAGTACTAGTACTACTAGTACTATGGTCAATTGAATAGTCTTCAGGATTTTATAACTTCTCTGGTGGCGATTCTTTCCATGAGTATGGAGCAGATATTCCTTTTCAATCGCTGCCTGCTCTTCTTCTTCTTTTTTAAAAACGGACGCCGTTAGTACAACCATTACTCTGATGGGAACGTTTCGGCCGATCGTACCCTAACCGTCAGATCCGCCCGTCCCGAGCCGTTAGATCCTTATCCAATCAGGTCGTCGCCTTCCTCTCGCGAGTCGTCTTCCTCTCGCGAACCCCATCTCGCCGGCCGCCCGCGTTCCCCCTCGTCGCCGCCCCTCCCTCGCCTGCCCTCCTCGTCCCTGGTCGCCGTCCTCGCCGGCCGTCTTTCCCGCCGCCCTGGTCGCTGGTCCCAGTCCTCGGCGACCGTCCTCTTCACCGGCTTGGCCCCATGCAATAGCTCATCCCTACGGTTGTAGCTTCCATGGCCACCGTTGCAGCTCCGGTGGCGATGACCGGAGCTCACCGGTGTGCTCGCCGGTGCTCATCCACTGTTTGCGAACAAAAAAAATCGAGCGCCCAGGGAGATGCCCAGTGCTGCAGCCTACGACGAAAAAAGCTTCAACTAGTGATAGGAAAAGCTTCAACCGGCTATGAAAAAAGCTTCAACCAGTATATGACTGGAGCTATGGATGACCAAGAAAAGTTACATCCGGTGAAAGAAAAAGCTTCATCTAGCGATGAAAAAAGCTTCATCAGACTATCAAAAAAGTTTCAACCGTGGAAACGAAGCCATGGACGAAAAGTTACAACCGGTGACAGAAAAAGCTTCATCCGACTATAAAAAAAGTTTCAACCGTGGAAACGAAGCCATGGACGAAAAACAAAAAGTTGCAACCGACAGTTAAAAAAGTTACAACCGCATTGAAAAAAGTTTCAAACTTCTTATCTCAACTGAGATCCCGCGATGACGATGACGCCGTTTTGCTGCAACCGTAGTAGATTTTTGCTACCACCGGCGATTGAATTTGCTACAACCGGTTTCAGCAAAAAATCGCCGTGGGGTGTAGTCCGGCGAGGTAGGCAGAGCTCCAATGCATGCGGGGTAGGCGTCACCGTGGTAGCACCCCGTCGCCCCGGTTGCAGCATCTCCCGTGGTCACAGCCCCTCGGTCGCCGGCGAGATGGGATGGTCACCGCGCAGAGCCATTGCAGCTTCGAGTGGGGAGGGGAGGCGTGGTGCTGCGACCGGGGGGCGGGGGAGGGGGAAGGGATGGGGAAGGGGTCGGGAGGAGGGGGCAGAAGAAGAGGGCGGTGCGCGCCCCGGCGAGCTGCGCGAGATGTGGGGGAGCTGCGATGAAGGATACGCGAGGAAGAGGGAGACCGGCCCAATGTTCCGCCGGTGCCCCGGCCCCAAACGTTTCCCTACTCTGATTGCTTGATTTAATAGCGTGATGTGACGGGAAAATATACCCTCGCATGTATGCGTATTTGTGCAGGGAACAACATCACAAAACGTGGCGATTTAACAGAAGCGCAGACCGGCTCGGAGGCAATGGATAGGCCACGGCAACTTAGTGGTGAGGCATGGCTGAACCGGCAACAGGCTGGAAAGACATCGTGCGAAGGCATCCCGCGGAGGGGCGGCTCCTAGTGGAAGAATGGCTTCGGGCCGGCTCAGCAATGTTCAGTGGAGGAGGCGGTTCTAGGATGATTGCTGCCCCCTTGTTCCGACTCAAAGACGGTGACGACACACCAGACCCGGCCGGCGGCTCTCACCTAGCAGTTTCGCCGTATTGGGTTCCTGATGCCCTTTTTTAGATTCTTGGTTTCCAACGGGAGTAGGTTTCCATCAGATGCAAACTTGCCATGTAATCGCCGTCCGTGTTGCTTTTGGTTTGATTGCAATTTGACAAATTACACAACCGGCGGCGGCGGCTCAATAATAACCCTAATTTCTTTGATGATGAACTTGCTAACTCCTTCCAATGTTGGCTCTTCTTCTTCCTGTCAATCGCGAATTTCTGGATCCCTAAGAGAGATCCCTCCAAAAACTCAACACCATCGTGCGCAGGCCCCACGGTGGGCGCCAACTGTCGTGGAATTGTCACGGCAGATGTCCTAGCGTAAGGACTTAGTCGTGAGGCCAACGCATCTATGTAGTAGCTTGAGAGGGGTTGATCGGGACGAGAGACGCGACACACAAGACAAGGGTTTAGACAGCTTCCGGCCCTGGGAAACATCATCTGGTAATAACCCTACATACTGTTTGTGGCTAGGTCTCATTATGCTCATGAGGGAGACGCCGTAAATCCGGCTCTCCTCTAGTTGTGTCTAGCCCTAGAGATTGTTTCTTGCTTCTCCCTCTTTGGAGGAGCCCTGCCCCTCCTTATATAAGTTGAAGGGGCGGGTTACATGTGGAGTCCTTTTAGGATTAGGACTAGTCTATTACAAGTGGAATCCTAATCTACTCCCTTAAGGGAAAACTCCTTATGCCTTTCCTCATAAACCGGCCCACCATAACATGAGCCGGCCTTCTGGGCCTTGGGCTTAGCCTTCTATCTGACCCGCCGTTAGGGCCATCCGTGAGTCGCCACTCCGGCGGGTTACCAATGAAAACACCAAGCCCGACCGGGTCATACTTCCGGCTGGGTCATACCGCGGGGTATATCCCCGACAATATGTGTAATAGCCGTGATAGCCTAGCGTTAGTTGTTTGCTTATTTATTTCCTTGTTGTCTTGTTTATTTGTTTTCTTGTAGTCATTGCAGTTCTTTTTCCGCGGTTAGCTAGTGGCTGCAATAACCTATTTTTTAAAACTAGGCCACAATAACCATGGGCTAATATTTACTGTAGTGACACTAGGCCTCCTACTGGCCGTAGAAACAGTGGGCCTTCTACGGGCCGTAGAAACAATGGGCCTTCTACGGGCCGTAGAAAGAATGGGCCTTCTGCGGGCCGTATCATCAATGGGCCTTATACGGGCCGTATGATCGATTGGCCAAACATGGGCCAAACAGACCGCATTATGGCCATAAACGGGCTAGAGTTGGAATCGTCCATTCATGGGCCGACCATAACGGGGCATCGTTAATAGGTCGTATTTGATGACGCTATGAAAACGGCCCGACGTATTAACGGACCACAAACGGGCCGACTGTAACCACGGGCTGAATTTGGCCCACAAGCAGAAAATGACAGTAACGGGTCGTAAGTAAACGAATGCTGAAAATGAGCCCAAGAATAAATGGGCTCTGAGAAGGCCGAAAGATAACATGGGCTGGAAATGGCCCAACGGAATAACGGGCCGTTAATGGCTATAAAGTGATACACTGTTCATTACGGGCCAGTTTCACCACGGGCTGTTAATGGGTGTAAAGTGATACACTGTTCATTACGGGCCAGTTTCACCACGGGTCGTTAATAGGCCAAGAGTTACATAGGGCCTCATATGGGCCGAAAGACGTCATGGGCCATACATGGGCCAGAAGTGAAAACGGGCTGGAATCATATTGGATGGCCCAGATGACGCTACTGGGCCTAATTCGGATAGGGCGTAACGGGCCTTGGGTTAGCGGGCTGTAAATGGGCTATATGCGAACAGGCCGTTAATAGGCTTTCCATGGGTCGGCCCGCCACCTTTTGACCAAGTCAAACGGGCCGGCCTTTTCACAGGAATGGGCCTCTGTTGGGCCGTGCCACGTGTCGACGTATCATAGGCGCCTTCCGTCCAATGAGTGGATGGCATCTGTCCCAACGACGAGCCGACACGTGTTTCCTCCAGCCAATGATGATTTTACACGTGGAAAATCCACATTGGTCGGGGATGTTAACGGGTTATCGGATCCAAAGCCCGACACGATAGCTTAACGGTGTTCCGTTACGGTGGATGCCACGTGTCGTTCACCCTTGACGAAAGCACTTCTGTGACGCGCGATTTATCGTCATGGAAGTGGACACTTCCGTGATGATAATTTTGGTAATGTCATGGAACACTTCTACGACAGCACAGGTATGACTATCTTGATTCTGTCATAAATTTTTCATGGATGTACATGCATGACAAAAAACTCGACCTACTGTGACAAACACGTATCATCACGGAAGTGTATTTTTTTGTAGTGTTTGCTCGTTTTGATGAAACTATCGATTTTATCGGTGGTATAAGCCATAGAAAAGTTATATTACAATAGCTACAATGCAAAACAAAATATGAATGGGTTTGCAACAGTACTTAAAGTGGTGATTTGTTTTATTATACTAACTGATCTCACGAGGGTTTTGTTAAATTTTGTGTGATTGAAGTTTTCAAGTTTTGGGTGAGATCACAATGGATGAAGGAATAAAGAGTGGCAAGGTTCTAAGCTTGGGGATGCCCGGGGCACCCCAAGGTAATATTCAAGTACTCACAAGCAACTAAGCTTGGGGATGCTCAGGAAGGCATCCCCTGTTTCTTCTAACGACTATCAGTAATTTTACTTGGAGCTATATTTTTATTCATCAGATGATATGTGCAAATTCTTGGAGCATCTTTTGTGTTTATTTTTTCCCTTTTTATTTTATGCACCATGCTGGTATGAGATAGTCCTTGGTTGATTTATCGAATGCACTTTGCACTTCACTTATATCTTTTGAGTATGGCTTTATAGAATGCTTCATGTGCTTCACTTATATCTTTTGAAGTTTGGATTGCCTATTTCTCTTCACATAAAAATGCCATTTGTAGAATGCTCTTTTGCTTCACTTATATTTGTTAGAGCGTGGGCATATCTTTTGTAGAGAGAATTAAACTCTCATGCTTCGCTTATATCTATTTAGAGAGTCATCAAGAATTGGTCATTCACATGGTTAGTCATAAAATCCTGCATAAAACTTGTAGATCATTGAATATGATATATTTGATTCCTTGCAATAGTTTTGCAATATAAAGATGGTGATATTAGATTCATGCTAGTGAGTAATTATGGATTGGTAGAAATACTTGTGTTAAGGTTTGTGATTTCCGTAGCATGCACGTATGGTGAACCGTTATGTGATGAAGTCGGAGCATGATTTATTTTTGATTGTCTTCCTTATGAGTGGAGGTCGGAGAGGAGTGATGGTATTTTCTTACCAATATATTGTTGGGAACGTAGTAATTTCAAAAAAAATCCTATGATCACGCAAGATCTATGTGATGCATAGCAACGAGCGGGAGAGTGTTTTCCACGTACCCTCGTAGACCGTAAGCGGAAGCGTTATGACAACGCAGTTGATGTAGTCGTGCGTCTTCACGATCCGACCGATCCTAGCACCGAAAGTACGGCACCTCCGCGATCTGCACACGTTCGGCTCGGTGACGTCCCACGAACTCTTGATCCAGCTGAGTGTCGAGGGAGAGCTTCGTCAGCACGAGGGCGTGATGACGGTGATGATGAAGCTAACGGCGCAGGGCTTCGCCTAAGCACTGCAACGATATGACTGAGGTGGATTATGATGGAGGGGGCACCGCACACGGCTAAGATAATCTTTGTTGTTATGTTCTAGGGTGCCCCCTGCCCCCGTATATAAAGGAGCAAGGGGGGAAGCCGGCTGGCCCCTGGGCGCGCCAAGGAGGGGAGTCCTCCTCCTCCTAGTAGGAGTAGGACTCCCCCTTTCCTTGTCCAACTAGGAGGAGAAGGGGAAATGGGGAAGGGAGAGGAAGAGGAGAAACAAAGGGGGGCGCAGCCTTTAGCATTGCGAAGAGCTTGGGAATTGTCTTATCCATCCTTTTCATGTTATAGTTCATCACGAAGCTCTTGTAGCTTGGTGGCAGTGATTGCAGAATTCTGTCAATGACACTATCATCAGGATATTAACTCCCACTTGAATCAAGTGATTGTTATACCCAGACATTTTGAGTATATGTTCACTGACAGAATTATTCTCCTCCATCTTGCAGCTGTAGAATTTATTTGAGACTTCATATCTCTCAATCCGGGTATTTGCTTGAAACATTAACTTCAACTCCTGGAACTTCTCATATGCTCCATGATGTTCAAAACGTCGTTGAAGTCCCGGTTCTAAGCTGTAAAGCATGGCACACTGAACTATCGAGTAGTCATCAACTTTGCTCTGCCAGATGTTCATAACATTTGGTGTTGCTCCTGCAGCAGGTTTGGCACCTAGCGGTGCTTCCAGGACGTAATTCTTCTGTGCAACAATGAGGATAATCCTCAAGTTATGGACCCAGTCCGTGTAGTTGCTACCATCATCTTTCAACTTATCTTTCTCTAGGAACGCATTAAAAATCAATGAAACAACAGCACGGGCCATCTATCTACAACAACATAGACATGCAAAATACTCTCGGGTACTAAGTTCATGATAAATTAAAGTTCAATTAATCAAATTACTTAAGAACTCCCACTTAGATAGACATCCCTCTAATCATCTAAGTGATCACGTGATCCAAATCAACTAAACCATGTACGATCACCACGTGAGATGGAGTAGTTTTCAATGGTGAACATCACTATGTTGATCATATCTACTATATGATTCATGCTCGACCTTTTGGTCTCAGTGTTCCGAGGCCATATCTGCATATGCTAGGCTCTGCTACCTCTTGAGCTTGCGTTGGTTTTCCCCGAAGAGGAGAGGATGATGCAGCAGAGTAGTGTAAGTATTTCCCTCAGTTTTTTGAGAACCAAGGTATCAATCCAGTAGGAGGCCACGCTCAAGTCCCTCGTACCTGCACAGATCGATAGCAACTCGCAACCAACGCGATTAGGGGTTGTCAATCCCTTCACGTTCATATGATGAGAATATTTTTGGTATTTTTGGTATAAAGATGCAAAGTGAAAAGTAAAAGGCAAAGTAAAAAAGCAAAACAAGATTAAAGTGATGGAGATTGATATGATGAGAATAGACCCGGGGGCCATAGGTTTCACTAGTGGCTTCTCTCAAGAGCATAAGTTTTCTACGGTGAGTGAACAAATTACTGTTGAGCAATTGACAGAATTGAGCATAGTTATGAGAATATCTAGGCATGATCATGTATATAGGCATCACGTCCGTGACAAGTAGATCGAAACGATTCTGCATCTACTACTATTACTCCACTCATCGGCCGCTATCCAGCATGCATCTAGAGTATTAAGTTAAAAACAGAGTAACGCTTTAAGCAAGATGACATGATGTAGAGAGATAAATTCATGCAATATGAAATAAACCCCATCTTGTTATCCTCGATGGAAACGATACAATACGTGCCTTGCTGCCCCTTCTGTCACTGGGAAAGGACACCGCAAGATCGAACCCAAAGCTAAGCACTTCTCCCATGGCAAGAACTTCCAATCTAGTCGGCCAAACCAAACGGATAATTCAAAGAGACTTGCAAATATAACCAATCATACATAAAAGAATTCAGAGAAGATTCAAATATTGTCCATAGATAGACTTGATCATAAACCCACAATTCATCGGTCTCAACAAACACACCGCAAAAAGAAGAAGATTACATCGAATAGATCTCCACAAGAGAGGGGAGAACATTGTATTGAGATCAAAAAAGAGAGAAGAAGCCATCTAGCTAATAACTATGGACCCGAAGGTCTGAGGTAAACTACTCACACTTCATCGGAGAGGCTATGATGATGTAGAAGCCCTCCGTGATGACGGCCCTCTCCGGCGGAGCTCCGGAATAGGCCCCAAGATGGGATCTCGTGGATACAGAAAGTTGCGGCGGTGGAATTAGGTTTTTGGCTACTATTCTGATCGTTTGGGGGTATGTTGATATATATAGGAGGAAGAAGTACGTCGATGGAGCCTCGGTGGGGCCATGAGGGTGGGGGCGCGCTTGGGGGTGTAGGGCGCACCCCCCTACCTCGTGCCCACCTCGAAGCTTCCTTGGCGTAGGGTCCAAGTCTCCTGGGTCATATTCGGGAAGAAAATCACATTCCAGAAAAGGATTATTCTTTTTGGACTCCGTTTGATATTTCGTTTCTTCGGAACACTAAAATATGCAAAAAACAGCAATTCTGGGTTGGGCCTCGGGTTAATTGGTTAATCCCAAAAATAATATAAAAGTGGAAAATAAAGCCCAATATAGTCCAAAACAGTAGATAATATAGCATGGAGCAATCAAAAATTATAGATACGTTGGAGACGTATCAGGCTCTTCAAGTTTAACCCGAGTATTCTACATGTGCAAAACTAGCTTGCACCCGTTGTATGTCAACGTAGAGCTTATCACACCCGATCATCACGTGGTGTCTCGGCACGACGAACAGTAGCAACGGTGCATACTCAGGGAGAACACTTGTACCTTGAAATTTAGTGAGAGATCATCTTATAATGCTACCGCCGAACTAAGCAAAATAAGATGCATAAAGGATAAACATCACATGCAATCAATATAAGTGATATGATATGGCCATCATCATCTTGTGCCTTTGATCTCCATCTCCAAAGCACCGTCATGATCACCATCGTCACCGGCTTGACACCTTGATCTCCATCGAAGCATCATTGTCGTCTCGCCAACTATTGCTTCTATGACTATCGCTACCGCTTAGTGATAAAGTAAAGAAAATACACGGCGATTGCATTTCATACAATAAAGAGACAACCATATGGCTCATGCCAGTTGCTGATAACTCTGTTACAAAACATGATCATCTCATACAATAAAATTTAGCATCATGTCTTGGACCATATCACATCACAACATGCCCTGCAAAAACAAGTTAGACGTCCTCTACTTTGTTGTTGCAAGTTTTACGTGGCTGCTACGGGCTGAGCAAGAATTGTTCTTACCTACGCATCAAAACCACAATGATTTTTCATCAAGTGTGTTGTAATAACCTTCATCAACGACCGGGCGTAGCCACACCCGATTCAACTAAAGTCGGAGAAACTGACACCCGTCATCCACCTGTGTGTGAAGCACGTCGATAGAACCAGTCTTGCGTAAGCGTACGCGTAATGTCGGTCCGGGTCGCTTCATCCAACAATACCGTCGAATCAAAGTATGACATGCTGGTAAGTAGTATGACTATTATCGCCCACAACTCATTTGTGTTCTACTCATACATATAACATCTACGCAAACCTGGCTCGGATGCCACTGTTGGGAACGCAGTAATTTCAAAAAAAATCCTACGATCACGCAAGATCTATGTGATGCATAGCAACGAGCGGGAGAGTGTTGTCCACGTACCCTCGTAGACCGAAAGCAAAAGCGTTATGACAACGTGGTTGATGTAGTCATACGTCTTCATGATCCGACCAATCCTAGCACCGAAAGTATGGCACCTCCGCGATCTACACACATTCGGCCCGGTCACGTCCCACGAACTCTTGATCCAGCTGAGTGTCGAGGGAGAGCTTCGTCAGCACGATGGCGTGATAACGGTGATGATGAAGCTACCGGCGCAGGGTTTCGCCTAAGCACTGCAACGATATGACCGAGGTGGATTATGGTGGAGGGGGGCACCGCACACGGCTAAGACAATGTCTGTTGTTGTGTTCTAGGGTACCCCCGTGCCCCCGTATATAAAGGAGCAAGGGGGGAGGCCGGCCAGCCCCTGGGCGCGCCAAGGAGGGGAGGAGTCCTCCTCCTAGTAGGAGTAGGACTCCCCCTTTCCTAGTCCAACTAGGAGGAGAAGGGGAAAGAGGGAAGGGAGAGGGAGAGGAGAAGGAAAGGGGGGCCCCCTCCTAGTCCAATTCGGACTCCCTATAGGGAGGGGCGCGGCTGCCCCTTGTGAGCTGCCTCCCCTCTTCCCTATGGCCCATGTAAGCCCAACTTTCCCCGGGGGGTTCCGGTAACCCCTCCGGCACTCCGGTTTTCTCCGAAATCACCCGGAACACTTCCGGTGTCTGAATATAGCCATCTAATATATCAATCTTTATGTCTCGACCATTTCGAGACTCCTCATCATGTCCGTGATCATATCCAGGACTCTGAACTATTGGAAATATGCCCTAGAGTCAATAATAAATTAGTTATTATTATATTTCCTTGTTCATGATAATCGTTTATTATCCATGCTAGAATTGTATTGATGGGAAACTCAGATACATGTGTGGATACATAGACAACACCATGACCCTAGTAAGCCTCTAGTTGACTAGCTCGTTGATCAATAGATGGTTACGGTTTCCTGACCATGGACATTGGATGTCATTGATAACGGGATCACATCATTAGGAGAATGATGTGATGGACAAGACCCAATCCTAAGCCTAGCACAAGATCGTGTAGTTCGTATGCTAAAGCTTTTCTAATGTCAAGTATCATTTCCTTAGACCATGAGATTGTGCAACTCTCGGATACCGTAGGAATGCTTTGTGTGTACCAAACATCACAACGTAACTGGGTGGCTATAAAGGTGCACTACGGGTATCTCCGAAAGTGTCTGTTGGGTTGGCACGAATCGAGACTGGGATTTGTCACTCCGTGTGACGGAGAGGTATCTCTGGGCCCACTCGGTAGGACATCATCATAATGTGCACAATGTGATCAAGGAGTTGATCACGGGATGATGTGTTACGGAACGAGTAAAGAGACTTGTCAGTAACGAGATTGAACAAGGTATCGGGATACCGACGATCGAATCTCAGGCAAGTACTATACCTGTAGACAAAGGGAATTGTATACGGGATTGATTGAATCCTTGACATCGTGGTTCATCAGATGAGATCATCGTGGAACATGTGGGAGCCAACATGGGTATCCAGATCCCGCTGTTGGTTATTGGCCGGAGAGTTGTCTCGGTCATGTCTACATGGTTCCCGAACCCGTAGGGTCTACACACTTAAGGTTCGATGACGCTAGGGTTATAGGGAAGGTATGTACGCGGTTACCGAATGTTGTTCGGAGTCCCGGATGAGATCCCGGACATCACGAGGAGTTCCGGAATGGTCCGGAGGTAAAGATTTATATATGGGAAGTCCCGTTTTGGTCACTGGAAAAGTTTCAGGTAATGGTCCGTATTCTGAGGATTGTCCTCATTGCTGCACAGAAGGCTTATGTCCTTAATGCACCGCTCGGTGTGCTGAACCTCGAGCGTCATTTGTGGATGTTGCGAACATCTAACATACACGTTTTGATGACTACGTGATAGTTCAGTACGTAATGTTAAACGGTTTAGAATTGGGGCACCGAAGACATTTTGAAACGTCGCAGAACATATGAGATGTTCCAAGGACTGAAATTGGGATTTCAGGCTAGTGCCCACGTCAAGAGGTATGAGACCTTTGACAAGTTTCTTAAGCCTACAAACTAAGGAGAAAAGCTCAATCGTTGAGCATGTGCTCAGATTGTATGAGTACTACAATCGCTTGAATCGAGTGGGAGTTAATCTTCCAGATGAGATAGTGATGGTTCTCCAAAGTCACTACCACCAAGCTACTAGAGCTTCGTGATGAACTATAACATATCAGGGATAGACATGATGATCCTTGAGAAATTCGCGATGTTTGACACCGCGAAAGTAGAAATCGAGTAGGAGCATCAATTGTTGATGGTTAGTAAAACCACTAGTTTCAAGAAGGGCAAGGGCAAGAAGGGATACTTCATGAAACGGCAAATCAGTTGCTGATCTAGTGAAGAAACCCAAGGTTGAACCCAAAAACCGAGACTAAGTGCTTCTGTAATGAGGGGAACATTCACTGAAGCAGAACTACCCTAGATACTTGGTAGATGAGAAGGCTGGCAAGGTTGACAGAAGTATATATAGGATATACATTATATTAAATGTGTACTTTACTAGTACTCCTAGTAGCACCAGGGTATTAAGATACCGATTCGGTTGCTAAGTGTTAGTAACTCGAAATAAAAGGCTATGGAAAAACCAGAGACTAGCTAAAGGTGAGATGACGATATATGTTGGAAGTGTTTCCAAGGTTGATGTTATCAAGCATCGCATGCTCCCTCTACCATCGAGATTAGTGTTAAACCTAAATAATTGTTATTTGGTGTTTGCGTTGAGCATAGACATGATTGGATTACGTTTATCGCAAATACGGTTATTCATTTAAGGAGAATAATGGTTACTCTATTTATTTGAATAATACCTTCAACGGTCTTGCACCTAAAATAAATGGTTTATTGAATCTCGATCGTAGTGATACACATGTTCATGCCAAAAGATATAAGATAGTAATGATAGTACCACATACTTGTGGCACTGCCATTTGAGTCATGTTGGTATAAAACGCATGAAGAAGCTCCATGTTGATGGATCTTTGGACTCACTCGTTTTTGAAAAGATTGAGACATGCGAACCATGTCTGTTGGTAGATATGCATGAAGAAACTCCATACAGATGGATCGTTTGGACTCACTTGATTTTGAATCACTTGAGACATGCAAATCACACCACATGGGCAAGATGACTGAAAGGCCTCGCTTTCAGTAAGATGGAACAAGAAAGCAACTTGTTGGAAGTAATACATTTTGATGTGTGCAGTCCAATGAGTGCTGAGGCACGCAGTGGATATCGTTATGTTCTTACTTCATAGATGATTTGAGTAGATGATGAGTATATTTACTTGATGAAACACAAGTCTGAATTATTGAAAGGTTCAAGTAATTTCAAAGTGAAGTTGAAGATCGTCGTGACAAGATGATAAAATGTCTATGCTATGATCATAGAGATGAATATTTGAGTTACGAGGTTGGCACACAATTAAGACATTGTGAAAAATTTTTCACAACTAATGCCGCCTGGAACACCATAGTGTGATGGTGTGTCCGAACATCATAACTGCACCCTAATTGGATATGGTTCATACCATGATGTTTCTTATCGAATTACCACTATCATTTATGGGTTAGGCATTAGAGACAACCACATTCACTTTAAATAGGGCACCACACAATTCCGTTGAGACGACACCATATGGTTTAGAGAAACCTAAGATGTCGTTTCTTAAAAGGTTTGGGGCTGCGACGCTTATGTGAAAAGGTTTCAGGCTGATAAGCTCGAACCCAAAGCAGATGAATGCATCTTCATAGAATACCCAAAATAGTTGGGTATACCTCCTATTTCAGATCCGGAAGCAAAAGTGATTGTTTCTAGAAACGGGCCCTTTCTCGAGGAAAAGTTTCTCTCGGAAGAATTGAGTGGGAGGATGGTGGAGACTTGATGAGGTTATTGAACCGTCACTTCAACTAGTGTGTAGCAGGACACAGGAAGTTGTTCCTGTGGCACCTACACCAATTGAAGTGGAAGCTTATGATAGTGATCATGAAACTTCAGATCAAGTCACTACCAAACCTCGTAGGACGACAAGGATACGTAATACTTCAGAGTGGTACGTAATCCTGTCTTGGAAGTCATGTTGCTAGACAACAATGAACATACGAGCTATGGAGAAGCGATGGTGGGCCCGGATTCCAAAAATTGGCTCGAGGCCATAAAATCCGAGAGAGGATCCATGTATGAAAACAAAGTGTAGACTTTAAAACAACTACTTGATAGTCGTAAGGCTGTTGGGTGCAGATGGATTTTAAAAGGAAGACGGACAATGATGGTAAGTGTCACCATTAAGAAAGCTCGACTTGTCGTTAAGATGTTTCACGACAAGTTCAAGGAGTTGACTACAATGAGACTTTCTCACTCGTAGCGATGCTAAGAGTCTGTTGGAATTATATTAGCAATTACTGCATTATTTATGAAATCTTGCAAATAGGATGTCAAAACATCGTTTCCTCGACGATTTTCTTGAGGAAAAGGTTGTATGTGATAAAACCAGAAGTTTTTGACAATCCTGAAAGATGCTAACAAATGTGCAAAGCTCCAGCAACCCTTCTAAGGACTGGAGTAAGCGTCTCGGAGTTGGAATGTACGCTTTGATGAGATGATCAAAGAATTTTGTTTATACAAAGTTTATGAGAAACTTGTATTTCCAAAGAAGTGAGTGGGAGCACTATAAAATTTCTGATGAGTATATGTTGTTGACATATTGTTGATCGGAAATGATGTAGAGTTTCTGGAAAGCATATAGGGTTGTTTGAAAAGTGTTTTTCAATGGAAAACCTGGATTAAGCTACTTGAACATTGAGCATCAAGATCTATAAAGATGGATCAATAACCGCTTAATAGTACTTTCAAACAAACACATACCATGCCAAGATTTTGAAGGAGTTCAAAATAGATCGGCAAAGAAGGAGTTCTTGGCTGTGTTATAAGGTATGAGTATTGAGTAAGACTCAAGACCTGACCACGGCAGAATAGAGAGAAAGGACGAAGGTCGTCCCCTATGCTTTAGACGTAGGCTCTAAAGTATGCTATGTTGTGTACCGCACCTGAAGGGGTACAAGTGTGATCTAGGAATGGATCAAAGGACAATGGTCAAGGTTATCCTTAGTAACTAGTGGACTAAGGAATTTTCTCGATTATGGAGGTGGTAAAAGAGTTCGTCGTAAAGGGTTACGCCGATGCAATCTTTGACACTAATCTGGATGATTCTGAGTAGTAAACCGGATTTGTGTAGTAGAACAGTTATTTGGAATAGCTCCAAATAGAGCGTGGTAGCTGCATCTACAAGATGACATAGAGATTTGTAAAGCACACACGGATCTGAAAGGTTCAGACCCGTTGACTATAACATCTCTCACAAGCATAACATGATCAAACCCAAAACTCATTGAGTGTTAATCACATGGTAATGTGAACTAGATTGTTGACTCTAGTAAACTCTTTGGGTGTTAGTCACATGGGGATGTGACCTTGAGTGTTAATCACATAGCGATGTGAACTGGATTATTGACTCTAGTGCAAGTGGGAGACTGTTGGAAATATGCCCTAGAGGCAATAATAAATTAGTTATTATTATATTTCCTTGTTCATGATAATCGTTTATTATCCATGCTAGAATTGTATTGATGGGAAACTCAGATACACGTGTGGATACATAGACAACACCATGTCCCTAGTAAGCCTCTAGTTGACTAGCTCGTTGATCAATAGATGGTTACGGTTTCCTGACCATGGACATTGGATGTCATTGATAACGGGATCACATCATTAGGAGAATGATGTGATGGACAAGACCCAATCCTAAGCCTGGCACAAGATCGTGTAGTTCGTATGCTAAAGCTTTTCTAATGTCAAGTATCATTTCCTTAGACCATGAGATTGTGCAACTCCCGGATACCATAGGAATGCTTTGTGTGTACCAAACGTCACAATGTAACTGGGTGGCTATAAAGGTGCACTACGGGTATCTCCGAAAGTGTCTGTTGGGTTGGCACGAATCGAGACTGGGATTTGTCACTTCGTGTGACGGAGAGGTATCTCTGGGCCCACTCGGTAGGACATCATCATAATGTGCACAATGTGATCAAGGATTTGCTCACGAGATGATGTGTTATGAAACGAGTAAAGAGACTTGCCGGTAACGAGATTTAACAAGGTATAGGGATACCGACGATCGAATCTCGGGCAAGTACTATACCGGTAGACAAAGGGAATTGTATACGGGATTGATTGAATCCTTGACATCGTGGTTCATCAGATGAGATCATCGTGGAACATGTGGGAGCCAACATGGGTATCCAGATCCCGCTGTTGGTTATTGGCCGGAGAGTTGTCTCGGTCATGTCTACATGGTTCCTGAACCCGTAGGGTCTACACACTTAAGGTTCGATGACGCTAGGGTTATAGGGAAGGTATGTACGCGGTTACCGAATGTTGTTCGGAGTCCCGGATGAGATCCTGGACATCATGAGGAGTTCCGTAATGGTCCGGAGGTAAAGATTTATATATGGGAACTCCCGTTTTGGTCACTGGTAAAGTTTCAGGTACTATCGGTAACGTACTGGGACCACCGGGAGGGTCCGGGGGTCCACCAGGTGGGGCCACCAGCCCAGAAGGCTGCGTGGGCCAAGTGTGGGAGGGGACCAGCCCCAGGTGGGCTGGTGCACCCCCCCCCCCCCCCCACCAAGGCCCAAGGCGCAGGGAGAGTGGGAGGGGGCAAACCCTAGGTCCAGATGGCCCTTAAGGCCCACCCTAGGTGCGCCCCCCTCTCTCCCCCCTTGGCCGCACCCTAGATGGGTTTTTGGGGGCTGCCGCCACCCCTAGGGAGGGAACCCTAGATGGGGGCGCAGCCCCTCCCCTTCCCCTATATATACTTGAGGTATTGGGGGCTGCAAAAGACATGATTTGATCTCTCTCTTAGCGCAGCCCTACCTCTCTCCTTCCTCGTCTCTCGTAGTGCTTGGCGAAGCCCTGCTGGAGTTCCGCGCTCCTCCACCACCACCACGCCGTTGTGCTGCTGCTGGAGGGAGTCTTCCCCAACCTCTCCTTCTCCCCTTGCTGGATCAAGGCGTGGGAGACGTCATCGGGCTGCATGTGTGTTGAACGCGGAGGCGTCGTTGTTCGACGCTTAGATCGGAATCAACCGCGATATGAATCGCTACGAGTACGACTCCTTTCCGCGTTCTTGCAATGCTTCCACTTAATGATCTACAAGGGTATGTAGATGCACTCCCCTTCCCCTCGTTGCTAGATTACTCCATAGATTGATCTTGGTGATGCGTAGAAAATTTTAAATTTCTGCTACGATCCCCAACACGAACTACCTTCAGTACATCAAAACACATAAACTCATAATACCGATCGTCACCGAATGTTAAGCGTGCGTACCCTACGGGTTTGAGAACTATGTAGACATGACCGAGACATGTCTCTGGTCAATAACCAATAGCGGAACCTGGATCTTCATATTGGATCCCACATATTCTACGAAGATCTTTATCCGTCAAACCGCAAAACAACATACATTGTTCCCTTTGTCATCGGTATGTTACTTTCCCGAGAATCGATCATCGGTATCTCAATACCTAGTTCAGTCTCGTTACCGGCAAGTCTCTTTACTCGTTCCGTAATGTATCATCCCGCAACTAACTCATTAGTCACATTGCTTGCAAGGCTTATAGTGATGTGCATTACCGAGAGGGCCCAGAGATACCTCTCTGACAATCGGAGTGACAAATCCTAATCTCGATCTATGCCAACTCAACAAACACCATCGGAGACACCTGTAGATCACCTTTATAATCACCCAGTTACGTTGTGGCGTTTGGTAGCACACAAAGTGTTTTTCCGGTATTCGGGAGTTGCATAATCTCATAGTCATAGGAACATGTATAAGTCATGAAGAAAGCAATAGCAACATGCTAAACGATCAAGTGTAAGCTAATGAAATGGGTCAAGTCAATCACATCATTCTCTAATGATGTGATCCCGTTAACCAAATGACAACTCATGTATATGGCTAGGAAACTTAACTATCTTTGATTCAACGAGCTAGTCAAGTAGAGGCATACTAGTGACACTTTGTTTGTCTATATATTCACACATGTACTAAGTTTCCGGTTAATACAATTCTAGCATGAATAATAAACATTTATCATGATATAAGGAAATATAAATAACAACTTTATTATTGCCTCTAGGGCATATTTCCTTCATCTATCCCCCTAGGAGCATGCGTATTAGTACTTTGTTTCAATGGCTAATAAACATTTGCAATAAGTATGTGAGTTCTTTATGACTAATGTTGAGTCCATGGATTATACGCACTCTCACCCTTCCATCATTGCTAGCCTCTTCGGTACCGTGCATCGCCCTTTCTCACCTCGAGAGTCGGTCCAAACTTTGTTGGTGCATCCAAACCCCGTGATATGATACACTCCATCACACATAAGCTTCCTTATATCTTCCTCAAAACAGTCACCATACCTACCTATCATGGCATTTCCATAGCCATTCTGAGATATATTGCCATGCAACTTCCACAATCATCATATACATGACTTGAGCATTCATTGTCATATTGCTTTGCATGATCGTAAGATAGCTAGCATGATATTTTCATGGCTTGTCCGTTTTTTTCATATCTTTGCTATGCTAGATCATTGCACATCCTAGTACACTGCCAGAGCCATTCATATAGAGTCATACTTTGTTCTAGATATCTAGTTGTAATATTGAGTTGTAAGTAAATAAAAGTGTGATGATCATCATTATTAGAGCATTGTCCCAGTGAGGAAAGGATGATGGAGACTATGATTCCCCCACAAGTCGGGATGAGACTCCGGACGAAAAAAAGGAGGCAAAAAAAAGTGAGCCAAAAAAACAAAAACAAAATATGAGAGAAAAAGAGAGAAGGGGCAATGCTACTATCCTTTTACCACACTTGTGCTTCAGAGTAGCACCATGTTCTTCATATAAATAGTCTCTTGAGTTATCACTTTCATATACTAGTGGGAATTTTCATTATAGAACTTGGCATGTATATTCCGATGATGGGCTTCCTCAAATGCTCGAGGTCTTCACGAGCAAGCAAGTTGGATTCACACCCACTTTTCCGTTTGAGCTTTCATACACTTATAGCTCTAGTGCATCCGTTGCATGGCAATCCCTACCCACTTGCATTGATATCGAGTGATGGGCATCTCCATAGCCCATTAATTTTCCTAGTTGATGTGAGACTTTCTCCTTTTTTGTCTTCTCCACACAACCTCCACCATCATATTCTATTCCACGTATAGTGTTATATCCATGGTTCATGCTCATGTATTGCGTGGAAGTTGAAAAGGCTTGAGAACATTAAAAGAATGAAAGGATTGCTTGGCTTGTCATCGGGGATGTGAATGATGAAATACTTTGTGTGATGAAGATGGAGCATAGCCAGCCTATATGATTTTGTAGGGATAACTTTCTTTGGCCATGTTATTTTGAGAAGACATGATTGCTTTATTAGTATGCTTGAAGTATCATTGTCTTTATGTCAAATGGTAGACTATTGCTCTGAATCACTCGTGTCTTAATATTCATGCCATGATTAGATTATGTGATCAAGATTATGCTAGGTGGCATTCCACATCAAAAATATCTTTTTTATCATTTACCTACTCGCGAACGAGTAGGAATTAAGTTTGGGGATGCTGATACGTCTCCGTCGTATCTATAATTTTTATTGTTTCATGCCAATATTCTACAACTTTCATATACTTTTGGCAACTTTTTATATTATTTTTGGGACTAACATTGTGATCCAGTGCCCAATGCCAGTACTTGTTTGTTGCATGTTTTTTGTTTACAGAATATCCATACCAAACGAAGTCCAAACGCGATAAAAACTTACGGATATTTTTTGGAATATATGTGATTTTTGGGAATTGGAATCAACGCGAGATGATGCCCGAGGGGCCCACAAGACACAGGGGGTAGGGTGCGCCCTGGACCCTCGTGGTCACCCCGTAAGGCGGTTGGTGCCCTTCTTTGGCCGCAAGAAAGCTAACATCCGGATAAAAATCGTGTTAAAATTTCAGCCCAATCGGAGTTACGGATCTCCGGGAATTTAACAAACGGTTGAAGGCCAGGATCTGGGAAGGTAGAAACAGAAGAGAACATAGAGAGAGATCCAATCTTGGAGGGGCTCTCGCCCCTCCGCTGCCATGGAGGCCACGGTCCAGAGGGAAAACACTACTCCCATCTAGGGGGGAGGCCAAGGAAGAAGAAGGAGGGGGTGAAGGAAATATGCCATAGAGGCAATAATAAAGTTATTATTTATTTCCTTATTTCATGATAAATGTTTATTATTCATGCTAGAATTGTATTAACCGGAAACATAATACATGTGTGAATACATAGACAAACAGAGTGTCACTAGTATGCCTCTACTAGACTAGCTCGTTGATCAAAGATGGTTAAGTTTCCTAGCCATAGACATGAGTTGTCATTTGATTAACGGGATCACATCATTAGGAGAATGATGTGATTGACATGACCCATTCGTTAGCTTAGCACCCGATCGTTTAGTATGTTGCTATTGCTTTCTTCATGACTTATACATGTTCCTATGACTATGAGATTATGCAACTCCCGTTTGCCGGAGGAACACTTTGTGTGCTACCAAACGTCACAACGTAACTGGGTGATTATAAAGGAGCTCTACAGGTATCTCCAAAGGTAGATGTTGGGTTGGCGTATTTCGAGATTAGGATTTGTCACTCCGATTGTCGGAGAGGTATCTCTGGGCCCTCTCGGTAATGCACATCACATAAGCCTTGCAAGCATTGCAACTAATGAGTTAGTTGCGAGATGATGTATTACGGAACGAGTAAAGAGACTTGCCGATAACGAGATTGAACTAGGTATTGGATACCGACGATCGAATCTCGGGCAAGTAACATACCGATGACAAAGGGAACAACGTATGTTGTTGTGCAGTCTGACCGATAAAGATCTTCGTAGAATATGTAGGAGCCAATATGGGTATCCAGGTCCTGCTATTGGTTATTGACCGGAGACGTGTCTCGGTCATGTCTACATTGTTCTCGAACCGTAGGGTCCGCACGCTTAAGGTTTCGATGGCAGTTATATTATGAGTTTATGAGTTTTGATGTACCGAAGGAGTTCGGAGTCCCGGATGAGATCGGGGATATGACGAGGAGTCTCGAAGTGGTCGAGACATAAAGATCGATATATTGGACGACTATATTCGGACATCGGAAAGGTTCTGAGTGATTCAGGTATTTTCGGGAGTACCGGGGAGTTACGGGAATATGGGGGAAGAAGTATATGGGCCTTATTGGGCTTTAGGGGAGAGGGAGAGGCAGGCCGCGCGCCCCCCCATTGGCTAGTCCGAATTGGACTAGGGGGAGGGGCGGCGCCCCCTCCTTCCTTCTCTTCCCTCTTCTCCTTCCTTGTCTCCTACTCCTAATACATGGAAGGACTCCTAGTTGGACTAGGAAAGGGGGAATCCTACTCCCGGTGGGAGTAGGACTCCCCTAGGACGCGCCATAGAGAGGGCCGGCCCTCCCCTCCTCCACTCCTTTATATACGGGGCAGGGGGCACCCCATAGACACACAAGTTGATCTTCGTGATCGTTCCTTAGCCGTGTGCGGTGCCCCCCTCCATCATATTCCACCTTGGTCATATCGTTGCGGTGCTTAGGCGAAGCCCTGCGTCGGTAGAACATCATTATCGTCATCACGTCGTCGTGCTGACGAAACTCATCCCCGAAGCTTTGCTGGATCGGAGCCCGGGGAGCGTCATCGAGCTGAACGTGTGCTAAGAACTCGGAGGTGCCGGAGTAACGGTACTTGGATCGGTCGGATCGGGAAGACGTATGACTACTTCCTCTACGTTGCGTCAACGCTTCCGCTTCGGTCTACGAGGGTACGTAGACAACACTCTCCCCTCTCATTGCTATGCATCACCATGATCTTGCGTGTGTGTAGGAATTTTTTTTGAAATTACTACGTTCCCCAACAGTGGTATCAGAGCCTAGGTTTTTATGGATTGATGTTATATGCACGAGTAGAACACAAGTGAGTTGTGGACGATATAAGTCATACTGCCTACCAGCATGTCATACTTTGGTTCGGCGGTATTGTTGGATGAAGCTGCCCGGACCGACATTACGCGTACGCTTACGCGAGACTGGTTCTACCGACGTGCTTTGCACACAGGTGGTTGGCGGGTGTCAGTTTCTCCAACTTTAGTTGAACTGAGTATGGCTACGCCCGGTCCTTGCGAAGGTTAAAACGGAGTCTATTTGACAAACTATCGTTGTGGTTTTGATGCGTAGGTAAGATTGGTTCTTGCTTAAGCTCGTAGTAGCCACGTAAAACTTGCAATAAACAAAGTAGAGGACGTCTAACTTGTTTTTGCAGGGCATGTTGTGATGTGATATGGTCAAGACATGATGCTAAATTTTATTGTATGAGATGATCATGTTTTGTAACCGAGTTATCGGCAACTGGCAGGAGCCATATGGTTGTCACTTTATTGTATGCAATGCAATCGCCCTGTAATGCTTTACTTTATCACTAAGCGGTAGCGATAGTCGTAGAATCATAAGATAGGCGAGACGACAACGATGCTACGATGGAGATCAAGGTGTCGCGCCGATGATGATGGTGATCATGACGGTGCTTCAAAGATGGAGATCACAAGCACAAGATGATGATGGCCATATCATATCACTTATATTGATTGCATGTGATGTTTATCTTTTTATGCATCTTATATTGCTTTGATTGACGGTAGCATTATAAGATGATCTCTCACTTAATTATCAAGAAGTGTTCTCCCTGAGTATGCACCGTTGCGAAAGTTCTTCGTGCTGAGACACCACGTGATGATCGGGTGTGATAGGCTCTACGTTCAAATACAACGGGTGCAAAACAGTTGCACACGCGGAATACTCAGGTTATACTTGACGAGCCAAGCATATACAGATATGGCCTCGAAACACGGAGACCGAAAGGTCGAGCGTGAACCATATAGTAGATATGATCAACATAGTGATGTTCACCATTGAAACTACTCCATCTCACGTGATGATCGGACATGGTTTAGTTGATTTGGATCACGTGATCACTTAGAGGATTAGAGGGATGTCTATCTAAGTGGGAGTTCTTAAGTAATATGATTAATTGAACTTAAATTTTTCATGAACTTAGTCCTGGTAGTATTAGCATATCTATGTTGTAGATCTATAGCTCGCATTGTTGCTTTCATATGTTTATTTTGATATGTTCCTAGAGAAAATTGTGTTGAAAGATGTTAGTAGCAATGATGCGGATTGGATCCGTGATCTGAGGTTTATCCTCATTGCTGCACAGAAGAATTATGTCCTTGATGCACCGCTAGGTGACGGACCTATTGCAGGAGCAGATGCAGACGTTATGAACGTTCGGCTAACTCAATATGATGACTACTTGATAGTTTAGTGCACCATGCTTAACGGCTTAGAATCGGGACTTCAAAGACGTTTTGAACGTCATGGATATATGAGATGTTCCAGGAGTTGAAGTTAATATTTCAAGCAAATACCCGAGTTGAGAGATATGAAGTCTCGAACAAGTTCTATAGCTAAAAGATGGAGGAGAATCGCTCAACTAGTGAGCATGTACTCAGATTGTCTGGGTACTACAATCGCTTGAATCAAGTGGGAGTTAATCTTCCAGATAAGATAGTGATTGACAGAATTCTCTAGTCACCATCACCAAGTTAGTAGAACTTCGTGATGAACTATAATATGCAAGGGATAACGGAAACAATTCCCAAGCTCTTCGTGATGTTGAAATCGACGAAGGTAGAAATCAAGAAAAACATCAAGTGTTGATGGTTAACAAGACCACTAGTTTCAAGAAAAGGGCAAAGGGAAGAAGGGGAACTTCAAGAAGAACGGCAAGCAAGTTGCTGCTCAAGTGAAGAAGCCCAAGTCTGGACCTAAACCTGAGACTGAGTGCGTTTACTGCAAAGGGACTGGTCACTGGAAGCGGAACTGCCCCAAGTATTTGGCGGATAAGAAGGATGGCAAAGAGAACAAAGGTATATTTGATATACATATTATTGATGTGTATTTTACTAGTGTTCATAGCAACCCCTCGGTATTTGATACTGGTTCAGTTGCTAAGAGTAGTAACTCGAAACAGGAGTTGCAGAATGAACAAAGACTAGTTAAGAGTGAAGTGACGATGTGTGTTGGAAGTGGTTCCAAGATTGATATGATCATCATCGCACACTCCCTATACTTTCGGGATTAGTGTTGAACCTAAATAAGTGTTATTTGGTGTTTGCGTTGAGCATGAATATGATTTGATCATGTTTATTGTAATACGGTCATTCATTTAAGTTAGAGAACAATTGTTGTTCTGTTTACATGAATAAAACCTTCTATGGTCATACACACCAACGAAAATGGTTTGTTGGATCTCGATCGTAGTGATACACATATTCATAATATTGAAGCCAAAAGATGCAAAGTTAATAATGATAGTGCAACTTATTTGTGGCACTGCCGTTTAAGTCATATTGGTGTAAAGCGCATGAAGAAACTCCATGCTTATGGACTTTTGGAATCACTTGATTATGAATCACTTGATGCTTGCGAACCATGCCTCATGGGCAAGATGACTAAGACTCCGTTCTCCGGAACAATAGAGCGAGCAACTAACTTATTGGAAATAATACATACTAATGTATGCGATCCGATGAGTGTTGAGGCTCGCGGCAAGTATCATTATTTTCCGACCTTAGCAGATGATTTGAGCAGATATGGGTATATCTACTTGATGAAACATAAGTCTGAAACATTTGAAAAGGTTCAAAGAATTTCAGAGTGAAGTGAAAAATCATCGTGACAAGAAAATAAAGTTTCAACGATCTGATCGCGGAGACGAATATTTGATTTACGAGTTTGGTCTTCAATTAAAACAATGTGAAATAGTTTCACTACTCACGCCACCTGGAACACCACAGCATAATGGTGTGTCCGAACGTCATAACCGTACTTTATTGGATATAGTGCAATCTATGATGTTTCTTACCGATTTACCACTGTCGTTTTGGGGTTATGCATTAGAGACAGCTGCATTCACGTTAAATAGGTCATCATCTAAATCCGTTGAGACGACACTATATGAACTATGGTTTAGCAAGAAACCAAAGTTGTCGTTTCTTAAAGTTTGGGGTTGTGATGCTTATGTGAAAAAGTTTCGTCCTGATAAGCTCAAACCCAAATCGGAGAAATGTGTCTTCATAGGATACCCAAAGGAGACTGTTGGGTACACCTTCTATCACAGATCCAAAGGCAAGACATTCGTTGCTAAGAATGGATCCTTTCTAGAGAAGGAGTTTCTCTCGAAAGAAGTGAGTGGGAGGAAAGTAGAAAACTTGATAAGGTAATTGTACCTTCTCCCTTATTGGAAAGTAGTTGATCACAAAAATCTGTTCCTGTGACTACTACACCAATTAATGAGGAAGATAATGATGATGATCATGTAACTTCGAATCAAGTTACTACCGAACCTCGTAGGTCAACCAGAGTGAGATCCGCACCAGAGTGGTATGGTAATCCCATTCTGGAGGTCATGTTACTTGACCATGACGAACCTACGAACTATGAGGAATCGATGATGAGCCCAGATTCCGCGAAATGGTTTGAGGCCATGAAATCTGAGATATGATCCATGTATGAGAACAAAGTATGGACTTTGATGGATTTGCCCGATGATCGGCAAGCCATAGAAAATAAATGGATCTACAAGAGGAAGAGAGACGTTGATAGTAGTGTTACTATCTACAAAGCTAGAATTGTCGCAAAAAGTTTTCGACAAGTTCAAGGTGTTGACTACGATGAGAGTTTCTCACTCGTATCTATGCTTAAGTCTGTCCGAATCATGTTAGCAATTGCCACATTTTATGAAATCCGGCAAATGGATAAACAAAAATACATTCCTTAATGGATTTATTAAAGGAGAGTTGTATACGATGCAACTAGAAGGTTTTGTCGATCCTAAAGGTGTTAACAAAATATGCAAACTCCAGCGATCCATCTATGGACTGGTGCAAGCATCTCGGAGTTGGAATATACGCTTTGATAAGTTGATCAAAGCATATAGTTTTATACAGACTTGCGGTGAAGCCTGTATTTACAAGAAAGTGAGTGGGAGCACTACAGCATTTCTGATAAGTATATGTAAATGACATATTGTTGATCGGAAATAATGTAGAATTATTCTGCGAAGCATAAAGGAGTATTTAAAAGGAGTTTTTCAAAGAAGAACCTCGGTGAAGCTGCTTACATATTAAGCATCAAGATCTATAGAGATAGATCAAGACGCTTGATAAGTTTTCGATGAGTACATACCTTGACAAGATTTTGAAGTAGTTCAAAATGGAACAGTCAAAGAAAGAGTTCTTGCCTGTGTTACAAGGTGTGAAATTGAGTAAGACTCAAAACCCGACCATGGCAGAAGATAGAAAGAGAATGAAAGTCATTCCCTATGCCTTGGCCATAGGTTCTATAAAGTATGCCATGCTGTGTACCAGATCTATTGTATACCCTACACTGTGTTTAGCAAGGGAGTACAATAGTGATCTAGGAGTAGATCACTGGACAGTGGTCAAAATTATCCTTAGTGGAATAAGGATATGTTTCTGGATTATGGACGTGACAAAAAGGTTCGTCGTAAAAGGTTACGTCGATGCAAGTTTTGACACTAATCTAGATGACTCTAAGTCTCAATCTAGATACATATTGAAAGTGGGAGCAATTAGCTAAAGTAGCTCCGTGCAGAGCATTGTAGACATATAAATTTGCAAAATACATACGGATCTGAATTTTGGCAGACCCGTTGACTAAGCTTCTCTCACAAGCAAAACATGATCACACCTTAGTACTCTTTGGGTATTAATCACATAGCGATGTGAACTAGATTACTGACTCTAGTAAACCCTTTTGCTGTTGGTCACATATCGATGTGAACTATGGGTGTTGATCACATGGTGATGTGAACCATTGCTGTTAAATCACATGACGATGTGAACTAGATTATTGACTCTAGTGCAAGTGGGAGACTGAAGGAAATATGCCCTAGAGGCAATAATAAAGTTATTATTTATTTCCTTATTTCATGATAAATGTTTATTATTCATGCTAGAATTGTATTAACCGGAAACATAATACATGTGTGAATACATAGACAAACAGAGTGTCACTAGTATGCCTCTACTAGACTAGCTCGTTGATCAAAGATGGTTAAGTTTCCTAGCCATAGACATGAGTTGTCATTTGATTAACGGGATCACATCATTAGAAGAATGATGTGATTGACATGACCCATTCGTTAGCTTAGCACCCGATCGTTTAGTATGTTGCTATTGCTTTCTTCATGACTTATACATGTTCCTATGACTATGAGATTATGCAACTCTCGTTTGTCGGAGGAACACTTTGTGTGCTACCAAACGTCACAACGTAACTGGGTGATTATAAAGGAGCTCTACAGGTGTCTCCAAAGGTAGATGTTGGGTCGGCGTATTTCGAGATTAGGATTTGTCACTCCGATTGTCAGAGAGGTATCTCTGGGCCCTCTCGGTAATGCACAT
The DNA here is from genome assembly GCA_032464435.1 of Aegilops umbellulata. Classification (NCBI taxonomy): domain Eukaryota; kingdom Viridiplantae; phylum Streptophyta; class Magnoliopsida; order Poales; family Poaceae; genus Aegilops; species Aegilops umbellulata. Next base: position 490,698,457 of record CP136057.1, read on the forward strand.
CACATAAGCCTTGCAAGCATTGCAACTAATGAGTTAGTTGCGAGATGATGTATTACGGAACGAGTAAAGAGACTTGCCGATAACGAGATTGAACTAGGTATTGGATACCGACGATCGAATCTCGGGCAAGTAACATACCGATGACAAAGGGAACAACGTATGTTGTTGTGCGGTCTGACCGATAAAGATCTTCGTAGAATATGTAGGAGCCAATATGGGCATCCAGGTCCCGCTATTGGTTATTGACCGGAGACGTGTCTCGGTCATGTCTACATTGTTCTCGAACCGTAGGGTCCGCACGCTTAAGGTTTCGATGACAGTTATATTATGAGTTTATGAGTTTTGATGTACCGAAGGAGTTAGGAGTCCCGGATGAGATCGGAGATATGACGAGGAGTCTCTAAGTGGTCGAGACGTAAAGATCGATATATTGGACGACTATATTCAGACATCAGAAAGGTTGTGAGTGGTTCGGGTATTTTCGGGAGTACCGGGGAGTTACAGGAATACGGGGGAAGAAGTATATGGGCCTTATTGGGCTTTAGGGGAGAGGGAGAGGCAGGCCACGCGCGCCCCCATTGGCTAGTCCGAATTAGACTAGGGGGAGGGGGCGGCGCCCCCTCCTTCCTTCTCTTCCCTCTTCTCCTTCCTTGTCTCCTACTCCTAATACATGGAAGGACTCCTAGTTGGACTAGGAAAGGGGGAATCCTACTCCCGGTGGGAGTAGGACTCCCCTAGGGCGCGCCATAGAGAGGGTCGGCCCTCCCCTCCTCCACTCCTTTATATACGGGGGCAGGGGGCACCCCATAGACACACAAGTTGATCTTCATGATCGTTCCTTAGCCGTGTGCGGTGCCCCCCTCCACCATATTCCACCTCGGTCATATCGTTGCGGTGCTTAGGCGAAGCCCTGTGTCGGTAGAACATCATTATCGTCATCACGTCGTCGTGCTGACGAAACTCATCCCCGAAGCTTTGCTGGATCGGAGCCCGGGGAGCGTCATCGAGCTGAACGTGTGCTAAGAACTCGGAGGTGCCGGAGTAACGGTACTTGGATCGGTCGGATCGGGAAGACGTACGACTACTTCCTCTACGTTGCGTCAACGCTTCCGCTTCGGTCTACGAGGGTACGTAGACAACACTCTCCCCTCTCGTTGCTATGCATCACCATGATCTTGCGTGTGCGTAGGATTTTTTTTTGAAATTACTACGTTCCCCAATAGGGGGCTCTCTTCCCTCTCTCCCGATGGCGCGGGAACGCCGTCAGGGCCATCATCGTGACGGCGATCTACACCAACAACTTCGCCGTCGACATCACCAACTCTCACCCCCTCTATGCAGCAGTGTAATACCCCTTCTCCCCGCTGTAATCTCTACTCAAGCATGGTGCTCAACGCTATATATTATTTCCCAATGATTTATGGCTATCCTGTGACGTTTGAGTAGATCCGTTTTGTCCTATGGGTTGATTGATGATCGTGATTGGTTTGAGTTGTATGTTTTATTATTGGTGTTGTCCTATGGTGTTCTCTGTGTCGCGCAAGCGTGAGGGATCCCCGTTGTAGGGTTTGCAATATGTTCATGATTCGCTTATGGTGGGTGGCGTGAGTGACAGAAGCACAGACCCGAGTAAGTAGGTTGTTTGCGTATGGGAGTAAAGAGGACTTGATACTTAATGCTATGGTTGGGTTTTACCTTAATGATCTTTAGTAGTTGCGGATGCTTGCTAGAGTTCCAATCATAAGTGCATATGATCCAAGCAGAGAAAGTATGTTAGCTTATGTATCTCCCTCATATAAAATTGCAATAATGATTACCGGTCTAGTTATCGATTGCCTAGGGACAAATAATTTTCTTGTGACAAAAGCTCTCTACTAAGACTAACTTAGTTGTTTCTTTATCTAAACAACCTCTAGATTTTATTTACGTGTTCTTCATTATCTTGCAAACCTATCCCTTTACACCTACAAAGTACTTCTAGTTTCATACTTGTTCTAGGTAAAGCGAACGTTAAGTGTGCGTAGAGTTGTATCGGTGGCCGATAGAACTTGAGGGAATATTTGTTCTACCTTTAACTCCTCGTTGGGTTCGACACTCTTACTTATCAAGAAAGGCTACAATTGATCCCCTATACTTGTGGGTTATCAATGACCGTCATCATCGATCGGTGCACTACCTCTGAACTCATATTGGGGATACTCATTGGCTTCCACTTCAAGTTTGTGCTCAACAATAGGCGGCACACTACTAATCGGGCTCACATCACCTACTAAGGTTTGGTTCAAGTCAACATGAAAGAGAGAAGCCTTGACCACCTTAGATGCAAACACTTCAAGTGACTTGACTGCCGAGGATGCAACAACCTCCTTATATGCAACCCAATGCAAATTAGACTTGATAGGCATTGTCTTCATTCGACACTTGTGTGCCAACCCAACATCATATCTTCCTACTAATTCAACTTGGTCACTTGCATCCACCCACTTTGATCTTATCCGTGTTTCTTCCACAACCTCTTCATAACTAGGACTCTCAAGAAATATCAACCCTTCCTCATACTTGTCAACAATATCCACATTCATGAATGCCTCTTTGTCAACATAATGAATAGTCACTATCTTGTCCATATAGAAAAGGGGAACATAAGTACAAAAATTGAACAATGCTAAATATACCACATGACTAACAAAACCACTAAGAACAACTTTGTCCATCCAAATTAAGCATTACCCAAACCCTAACCCTAACCCTAAATCTTAACATTAGGCATAACCCAAACAATAAGGGATGTTCACCAACATCACAATGCAACACTATTGGAACAACAATACTCAAGAACATCATATTGTAGATCCATGTTCAAAACTAGGGTTAGGAACCACATGAACACAACAATTCAAATAGACAAAACCAACCAATAAAAATTTGTGAAATGAAGGAGGTTACCTCAACGAACGGAAATGACACCGGATCCGCGGACCAACCCAGTCGATTTGCAAGGATTTGAGAGGGGCTAAGTGAGGAACACAAAGGGGGAAAGGGCGAGAGCTCGGGATAGGCCAATGAGGGAGAAGAGAGTGAGTGGTGAGTGGTGGGTGAGAGCCCGACGGGCACCTAAAATATCTGCATCGGAAACGCCGCTGACGCTGGCTTTTCCAGCAACGTCGGCTACCTCGGCGTTTCAGACCCGCCATGTCAGCGAGCAACGCGTGCTCGGCCTGGCGGTGGGCCCGGGCAGAAACGCCAGCTGGCTTGGTGTTTCGTTGTTGTTCAGAAACATCGCGGGCTTTGACGTTTTTAAAAGGGTCAGATCATGAAACTCTTTCATGTCGAGTTCAATTTGCGCCAAAGAACGTTGACAAGGCCAGAACAGTGATTTCGACCCCGGTTTAGGTGGTAAGTGGACGGTCCGGTTGTAGTTGTTCTTTACTTTCGAGCACATGTTAAAACCAATTTATTTTTTCAATAAAAAAAGTCTAATAAGAGATTTTTGTTTGGATAATTGCATAGTGTTTCCCTAGAAATGTTTTTTTTAACTGTCTTGGAAATGTTTCCCTAGAAGTGCCGGGTCCATACGCCAGAACACGCAGAAAGATTATCAGGCCGGGTCAGACCCAGAACGCCCTGAGCCACCTCCCACGAACCCAGAACGCTGAACGCTGAACCTGAGGGTTGGACGGGAGCTAGGGTTTTAGCCGCCGGCCATGGCCCTCTCCTCGTCTTCCTCCACCCTGCTCCGCCGCCTCCTCGGCTCCACCCCCCTTTCATCCTCCCGCTCCTCTGTACTTCGCGCCGCCTTCTGCTCCTCCTCCTCCGCGGCCCCCTCCCCCACCTTGCCTCCTCCTTCGACCATCTTCGGCGACGACACCGAGGTCGCCAACGTGCCGCCGCTCACCACCCCCAAGCTCTTCGTCAGCGGTAACGATTTTCCTCCCCTCCCCTCCCCTCCCCTCCCAACCCACATAGAAGCTTTTTCTCTACCACATCGCTACAAGTTAGTCTCGGGGAGAGGGCGAGCCCATTTTTGGGGGACGAATTGGGGATAGCTTTAGGTGTTTGCCATGTGTTCTAATCCTGCCCTGGCAAATTAGAGCAATCAATGTAGATGCTCTCCGTGCAAATGAATCTAACTGTGCAACTTCTGGTCAAATGATATCTATGTGCCTATCAGACGTGTCTTAGCAAGAACAACTGATATGCTGAATTGGAGTAAACCATTGCGTATCAATTAGATTGGTTTCTGAATTGTTTCATTGGTATGGGCTTCTGCATCGCCGAATCATACTACGCAAAGCTCCTATGTCGCATTTGTGTTATAGACTTTAATTACTGGTCTCAGTAATTACATGTTGCAAAACTGAAACTTTGCGAGTGTACGGTGGTAAATAGTAAGCCCTGCTTTGCGCTGTTTTTCTTTTCACATGCGCATGGCCATACATTTTATATGCAATGCAATTGCAGGGCTTTCAAGGCTAACGACGGATGAGAAGCTCAAGAGCGCGTTTGCTCCCTTCGGACAGCTTCTTGAAGGTACAAGGCTTTGCTTTGGTAGTAATGTTTCAGTCAATGTTCATTTTCATTGCTCATTGTGTCTTGCTTGTCGCCTTGTGCAGCGAAAGTCATAACAGATAGAGTTTCTGGGAGATCAAAGGGCTTTGGTTTTGTAAGGTACGCGAGTTTAGAAGAAGCTGAGACCGCGCGGCAGGAGATGAATGCCAAGTTTCTGGATGGATGGGTCATCTTTGTCGACCCTGCAAAACAAAGGGAGCAGAAGCCTGCTCCTCAGCCGGATACTGCTTCCTCGCACGCTGGCTTCACGATCAATAAAACTGTAGGATGGTGTGGTTAGTTGCTTAGGCTCTCGAGTCCTATAGATCACCTAGCAATGGCATGGATGATGTTCTAGCCACAGAAAGTTATGGCATTACTGCCTGTATTAATACATAAAACGATAACGCTGTTCCTCTTTTGAGATAATAATGTTGCTCTTTGTGGCTTCACACTATTATCTTTGAAAATCTTTGCGTTGCTTAGATCTGTAGAAATTAGCCCGCTTCCATGTGGTTAACATTTCGCCAATTTTAGCTCAGAAACGCATCACGGCTCAAGGTGCTGTCCGGCATTTTGATTATTGTTAAGAGACTCAAAGAGCTCAAAAATTTCCACCAAAAACGACCTGCTGACACAACACACTACTGCTACAATTAACCTCTAAGATCTACCAAACTGACTTGACAGGCTCGAAATGATGCACCCTTTTTTTTTGCATGGTAATACGTGTCTTATTCATATCATAAAGAACAAAATACAAGTCACGTAAAAACCGACATGACAAAATTGAAAAGATAGCATAACATCTCTGAGCTTGACACCAACGCCCGTCACCTGCCTCCGGCACGACCACAGTAGCCACCGAAGAAAAGAACGACGAATCACCTTCTCACCCGAGCTCGACGCGGCTCCATCGCTGATATGCAACTTTGCGGACCTCCAAGGTGGCTCACCAAAAATGAAGCCCTTACCGTTGAACAAATCAGACCGGGGCAACACCCCAGACACGCCATCGAACTCCAGATCTAGCACCCCACCACGACTAAAACGCCGAAGAAGGAAACCATATCTGCCATTCACGAACCACGAGCCCAGCGCATGCTCCGTCTTCCAGATGTCGTCGATGCAGACCACAATCTGCATCCGCTCCTGGACTACCTCCCAAGCTCCGTGCCGATGCTGGAGCAAACGCCGTCGCAACGGCGGAGCCCGAGGACACAGGTCCACCACAAGGATGCCGCCGCCACCACGCCATCCTTACTTGAACAGACTGGTTTCAAATCCATCCCCAACCATAGGACCGATGGCCTCGTCAGGGAAGGATCCGAAGAATCTTTATTCAGCGTTGTCATCGTCGCCGCCGAAGCAAAGACGATGAACAGCCTAAAAACCTAGACTACAAGAGTAAAAACGATCCACACTCCTCACCGCCGGCGACCGAGGTCGCCAATGGAGAGGAGCCGCCGGAGAGCGGCGTTGGAAGATCGGCCTCCCCTGGCGACGGCTAGGGTTCCAGCCGCCAGGGACGAGAGGAAAACAGGGCGTACGGTTACGTCGAAATGACGCACCTAAAGCACTTAGACATGAGCATATGCCGGTACATATACGCTACAAAGCCCTATATACAAAGGTCGAGCTTCTAATCATTCATTAGAGAGCATAAGATACAAAGACTGCACTCGGTTCTCCCATTGTAACTTGGTTACTCAAAACATTGAGATCAGGTGCACTCCGTTCTCGCATTGTAACTTGGTTACTCAAAATCTTGAGATCAGGTGCACTCGGTTCTCCCATTGTAACTTGGTTACTCAAAACCTCGAGATCAGGCTTGATAGCTAATGATTTCTGCATCAATGTTAGGCCCTCGAACATCACCAAGGGGTGTGCCTCTAGCAGTGACGACTTCTGGCAACAGGACAGCAATAGAAGTGCAATTAAGTTAGTGCTACTGGAGTGATATCGATGATGTTAGATCAAGCTGAGCAGGGAAGCCCGGAAACAAAAAAGTATAGTACGTGATTACCTCTTGATCTGATAAAATGGTGAAGCCAAGTTTCTTGGACCAGATTGGTACCATTTCAGGATCAACGTGCGCCGTAAGAAGCTGAACATTCAGGGCTGTCAGATGTGTTTCGATTTGTCTCAAGAGAAGTCTGAAGTAGCCCTGCACAGAGACAGACCAAAACCTAAGGATATTAGTTGCTACACAGATGTGCTAAATTCATTACGTTGGTTACATGAAGTATCAAACCAGTACAGTAAAAGCCTTCATTATTTGCTGGTCAATGGAAGAAAAAAAGAAGCAAATCTAAGGTCCTAAGTTATAACAACCCGCAGGTCCACTTATAACAGTATATGCTCTAGAATCCGTACAATTAGTTCTTGCTAATACCAGTCTTGATCTTTTGTCTAAACCATATTCCAAGTTATTATACTAACAGAATATTTTTACTCTTCTCTAGTGTTTAAGAACCTCATCATATACAGATGTACATTCTCCAGTTATAGTCCCAGCATCATTCTTAGCATACAGACATGAAAAGAAAAGGAATTACGTCTGATAACTGATAGAGTTCACTATTGTGGACTAGACAATGTAAGTTCATTCCCACCTTTTTTCTGCACTCATTATGTGTAGCGACAAGGACAAGTTCTGCAACTTCTTCCGTGCGCACTTTCAGAATTGCAGCTGACACAACAAGTTTACTGCAATACGACCATACAGAGAAAAAAGGTATGATTAACCAAAATAGTGTAAATAGAAAATACAAGCACTTGATTGCTTGTTCCTCTCCCGATTTCAAGTTCCAGAAACCAAACCATTAGCAGTTTATATTAGTTACACAAACGTAAAGACTTGAAATAGTAGTGTCATTGCTTTGCACAGACCAATTGAGCAAAAACTGCTAAAACAATATACATGACTTGACCAGAAAAGGTACCTGCTTGTGGTTAGTACTGCACAATACATTCCTCTAAAATCATTTTTTCCTCCTACATCCCTGCTGCAAAACATGGGGTTTAGTGTATTTACTTGAGTTGACTAGACGGACAGAAAAAAATGCAGGCCAGATGCACATTGATGTAACTATTCGTACACCATTCAAGAGTTGCAAATTTAGTCAAGAACTTACGCAATAACCATATCTCGTATGATATCACTTTCCGGGTCAGCTGTTCCCGGGAACGCAACCTATAAAAACAGAGATTAACGTGAGACTTTTGCAGCCTACAAGCAATATGACAGCCATGGTTGGGAAGTTTATCATTGGCGAAACAAGGTTTTAAGAAATAAAGCCATAAATCCCTCACAGAAAGAACTTACTTTGAAGATTCCAATAACCTGATCTATGAACTGCTGCACATCACGCCTCGGATACATTCCACTTAAAAGGTGCCAACAAACATTGGATCTTTTATGTCTGATCTTTTCCCGCTTATTTAGTTCTTGGTGCAAAGAAGCACGAAGTAACTGACATTTTTTACAGCAGAAGAAGTGACACTGCATATATTCTCTCAAAACATTCAGAGGTTCCTGAAATAGTCAATACAACGAGTCAGCAATGTCTTTCGCCATGATAAGCTCTTCTCCACCACATATGAAAGGAAAGGTACATACGTTGTTTTCTTGGAATCCACTATTGTAGCATTTCACATGGCATGGCCTCTCACACTGTAGATATGATTATGGCATAAATTTCAAGACAAGGTTCCAACAATCAAAGACAACGCTAATGAGAAAAGAACTTAGCAGAACTAACCTGGTTACAGAAGATAATCATGTCTTCGCTGATTACCCCAATAGTCGTACAGGCATTGCTGTCAAAATAAAGATGCAGAGTTTCATATGAAGGATAATCATGCGAATTCAACAGTGTGCATAATCTAATTCTTACCCACATAAATGGCAGCTCTCAGTATCAACAACTCTTCCTTGTAATGTCCGTTTCAATGGAACAATCAGAGGTGTACTGGTGGTAGAAGGTTCTTTCCTACAACCTGTAACAACGCAAATGATTGTCACAAAGATTGAGGACCATAAATTGTTTACCCATATTACTTCCCAGTCTGAAGGTAAATCATTCAATATTGGAAATATATTGGTACCACAATCATCCAATTTAATTTCTCATTTTGCTGTCACGTCCTACAGTTTTCCTTGAAAAAAATACGCTGCTCATTTATAACAAAATTCTGAAATCGGTTCTATCCTTGCAACAAAATATCGTAGTAATACTCTCTAAAAGTTCAAGTACAATGTGCAATGCACATAAAATGGAGTGCACAGAAGTGATGTATGCAGGGGGGTGGGGAGGACAATTCCACATTCAGCTAGTAAAAGCCTACACGGTTTTAGATAAAACTGCACTAGAACGGAAGCCAAAGAAGAATTAGAGTAGAAATGATAGAAAAACTGGATGGCAGAAAAAGTACGCTTCGATGAATAGAATCGCAAATCAACAGAAAACCCAACTGCCTTTCCAAAACAGAAAACCTAACTCCGCAAGCTCTTGCACAGTAAGAACAAAGCCTTAGAAGGCAAAAGGGTGAAGGATGAGAGGGGTGAACCGTACATGTACATGAGACCCCTGGCCTGAAGGCCACACTGCCTTTCCAAAAGTTGCAATATCCCACTAGCCTAGTGTTCTACAATGCCGTGTCCAGATAACATGAGAGAAGTGCATCGGCTTGCCTAGTCACTACCCAAGTTGCCTAGAGTTAATTTTCGACGGGAGAGGTCCTAGAGGTATGAATTAGTGCCAGCTTTGCACTCCACAGTACTGACTCCAAGGAAACATTATTTTCCTCATAAAACACGATGGCTATTTACCATACCTTGATCTCTGTAGATATTTGGATGACAGATCACAAGTCACAACAGTCCTGCCTTGGAAAATCTACACGAGGCAATAACCTAACATGCATTTAGTAGAAGCTTTATAGCCTGGTTTACTTTTTACTTTTTAGCATATACTAGCACACTGCCCGTGCGTTGCTACAAAACCGTAAAAAAGAGGAAATACCACTGGCTTAGGAGGTCATCAAAAGATGACGGTGTCTTGCAGCTGTTGCATGGTTCACGATTAAAAAGAGAGCGCAGCTATAATAAAAGATCATGTTGCAGTCGCTAAAGAGTCTTGAGCGACCTTAGTAGGTCCTTTGCAAGATTTACAGTGAGATACCATTTTGAATTTGGAACATAGGAAAATGGCATGAGTAAGTTGAATGCACAAGATCATGGATTAGGTAGGAGGACAACATCTATCGCCACGTTGAAATGCAATTTGTTTGCCATCTTTTTGCTATGACATGGAACTGAAAGAATTGATTGGGCAGAGAAACTAAAATCAAGACCATGAATTTGTATTGGAGTGGCATACTTGCATTTATAATTTGGGTGTTTACAAGAGTGTTATTCTCACATTAGGGTAGCAGTGTATTTGTTTATTTGGGAAAGGTCTCACACCTAGTAAAAGTAACATTCGTTGATTTATAGTCTCACATGTGGGTAGTGCATTTGTTTATTTGTGTGGTCCCACATGTGAACTCACCACCAACTCTAACCTTTATAAGTAGGAAAGATATGTTTAAGCAAAGGACGAGTTATTCCATTTGGGTACTAATTTATGTATATATGACCAACTTTAGTTTTATTTATGCTCAATGAAAAGCATGGCCGTGTTCTAGTTTGCATTACACCTCCACGACATGGTGACTATTGGTCCTCAAGCAAACTCTTAGAGCATCTCCAGCCGTTCGGCGCCCCCAAGGACTGAAATATCGCCTCCTGGGGGCTAGCCGACGCTATTTTCGCCGTGGGGGTGGTCGGGTTCCCAACTGCCGCCCCAAGTTGGCCCCAGACGCCGTTTTTTGAAATCAAAATTCGGCTAAATTTCATACAAAGTGACACAAATTTGGACAAAATTCAGGCGGTTTTCATTGATATTTGTACAAACTTAAAGATATAATTTAAAAACTTAGAAAAACTAAAACTACGCCGCCGCCGCCGCCCCGAGCCTACTACATGCCGAGGAGCTTGTAGAAGGCGGTGTAGTTGCCGCCGTCATCGTCGTCGTCGCCGCCGTCGTCTTGCACGCCGTCGCCGTCCTTGCTGCAACCCTGTTCTGGGTCGCCGTGGCGGACGGGGTTGGTCGGCGCCGGCGCCTCCTCGTCGCTGTTGTCAAGGACGATGACGCCGCCCTTGTCGTGGCCGCGGCGCCGCGCAGCGCTGGCGCTCCATCTCCTCCTGCACGTAGTCGTCCCGCGCCCATTTCAGGCCGGTTTCGAGGCCGGCGGCAATGTCGACGTGCTCCTGCTTGACGACGATGGGCGGCATCACCGGCTCCGTCTTGGGCCTGACCAGAAGGAGATGGCCGCGGGGAGGAGGGGAAGGTTGGCGGCGGCCCTCGTTTATGACGAGGTTGCTGCCGCGGCTGCGTCGGCGCTCCGGCGTCTCCTGGGGCTCGGCCTTGATAGCGGCGAGCGGCGTCGTTGTGCTGGAGGAAGAGGAGGACGCCCCGGCCATGCGCCTCGGCAGCCACGAGAAAGAGGGCGCCGGGTACTCCAACGCCGGCGCGTTGCCGCCCTTGATGTGCTCGAGGACGGCGTGGAGCGTGTGCCCGGGGACGCCCCACCATTGACGGCGGCCGTCGGAGTTGTGGCGCCCCCTTGGCGCCGGCGCGCCGTTCGTGGACGCAAGCTGGTCGGCGTGGCGGCGCTAGAAGTACGCCGTCCACAGAGCATGGCTGTTGGGGGCGTACCTCGGCTGTTGCCGCGCTTCCTCCGGCAGCGCCGCCCGGATCCGCGTAATCTCAGCACGGCGTTCAATGTCGGAAGGCGGCGGGGGAACGGGGACGCCACCGGCACTGAGCCTCCACCAGCCCAGCACGCGCATGTCGGGCGGCACCGGGTAGTTCGCCTCGTAGAGGAGGCATGCCTCCCACTCGTGCAGATGGCGGCGGACAAAGCCGTTGGCCACCGCTCAATCGCCGGGGAATCTATTTGCCATCTGGCTGGGTTTGAAACGGGGAAAGGGGAGAGGGTGCTTGGTGGCAAAGGAGAGAGGGGAGGCGGCGAGAGAGAGATGGGGCTGTGGTGAGGCGAGTGTGCGGCCAGCGGCGAGTGGGGCGGCTTTTATAGCGGCGAAGGGGCGGCGCGTGGGAGGCAACAGTGTGGACGCGTGGTGGGAAGGGGTGGGACGCGTGGCAGCTGGCCTTCATTGCGCCGCCCGTGATCAATGGAAGGCTGACCGGCGGCAGCCTTGCCATTGATTCGCGCAGGAGCCGAGGCGATGGGATGAGGACGACGATGTAGTCGCCGACTCGGCGGGTCCACGGGGTGGGAATCTGGTGCGGGGAGTTTTGGCGCGTTTTTCCTTTCCCCCGGCACCCCCGGTCGGCCCCCAGCGCGCTGGGTTCGGCCTGGGTCCGCCGGCGCCAATTTCAGCCCTAACCGGCGAAATTTGGGCTCCTGGGGGCGCGACTGGGCCATTTTTTTGGAGCCAGCGATAAAAAAAGCAGCCTGGGGTGGCCTGTTGTGGGGGCGAGTGGAGATGCTCTTAGCTCTCAGCTCCTATGAGTCTAAAGCTAACTTAAAAAGGACACCACGCTACCAAATAGGTCAAACTGTGGGGAGTAGGCTAACCTCATTTGAACAGGGCAGCAAGGTAACATTGATTAATATGTGTAACATTCACAAAGGTCACATTCTAACATTTAGAGAAATAATGACGATAGCCCCTCAAAATACAACATATAAACAGAAGAAAAGCTTAACAGCACATTGCCACTGGGTTTTATTCAGTGAAAATAAACAGCATCTTACCTGAAGTAGCAATGTTATGAGGGTCATCAATGTCAGAGAAATCAATGCTGCTGACTCCATTTGAATTTAAACTGTCTTGCAGTTTTAGTGCCAGCTCATGAAGTGTCAATCCTTCTGAGGTATAAATGTTACGATACCTGAAACAAAAATATAGGTTCCATGTAAATGAATTAAAGATCCGAGATATCATTTTGAGATGGAACTTTTACAAACACTTTCATGAATGACACTTCAAGAACTTTTAACTCTTGCGAGTCAATAAATTTAAGTTAGACCCAGTTTCCATGTAAAATTGTGGTACTTACGGTTGTCGTCTTTTCCCCATTCCAGCATGGTCTTCAAACTGTGAAGGAGTAAGCTGAAGTCGAAAGAGAACAACACAACCATCCATTGGTTATTGGTTATTGAACATAATAATAAATGCATCCTAAAAACAACTTTATTGATTGCCAAGTTTAAGATAGTTACCTCTTCATTGCAGCAATCACAGACTATACCTGCCCCCCGTTTATAGCCTTGCTTTAGAACCTAAAATCAGAAGTGTGAGTGGTCTTAAGAGTCTTTAAAAATTCTGCAAGTGTGGAAAAGGGCTAATATAGTCCATGCAACTATCTAAAAGACCTCTCCGTGCTTCAACTTGTAAGTCAACAAAGTAAGGTCTGGAAGGCCGCCTTCCTTGAAAACCAGCGGGTGCAAGGAGTTATCCCTGAGGCAAAAATAAGACACATATCGATGATTATGCATCATTTCCATCTCATGGCATGTGAATACACAGCAAGATCCCCTAAATGTGACATGTCAAGAAAATGCTGCAGCTTGACCTTTTACCTCACTTTTGTTCGCCGCGGTTCTTTCGTCTTTGAGTCCATGTGGTGACTCAGGGGTGGCTCTTGAACAATTGAAATTGGGCTTGATAAAGAAAATGCTAGATCTATGGGATCACACTCCGATGAGGTCGATATTACTGCAGCATCTGCTGCAAAATTAGGCTTTATATCCTCAGGACTAAGAGGATCTACAATGTTCTCACTAGGAATTTCCACAGTGACACTTTTCATTGAAGTGCATGTAGATAGACCCGAAGTTCCTTTCTCAGGGCTTTTACTCAAGGTTGGAGCTGAAGTTTGAGTACTTCCTCGCTTATATTGCCACCGTGGCCTCCTGAATGCACTCCAGCTCAGGTTTGAGATGTGATTGCTAGTAGATTTTTTCAAGGAATTTGCCGAAGTAGTGGCTAAAGTTCTATGGCTTGTCACTCCTGCAGCCGACTCCTGCAAACTGGCAGTGGAGTTTGAATGAAAGCTGAAGTCAGTCTGGTATTCTGATGGTTTATGACACTCAAAATGCATGTACTTACAAAAGCTTATATTAGAAAGTACAGATTATAAAAATGGTAAAGACCAAGGAATGAGATCGTTCCAAATTAGTAAGATTCTGCTCAGAATTTAGAGTAGCTTATAAATTATAAAGGTAGCATAAATTTAGTCCCATCTGTACTGACAAATATATAGCATCGAGTTATATTTCCTTGGTTTAAATTAAGGGCTTATTCAGAGGTTCAAGCCCCCATCACCCCCACCCCCAACCCCACCCCAATGTGTAAATATCAGATAACGTAACAGAGCTCTTGAAAATATTAAGGAAAACTAATGGGTTTTTATGCTGAATACAGGCCAATGAATTTTTGCGCGCACAGTAACTTACCGTTGAGTTGAACAATGATGTGAAGGCGCATCAACAAAACCATTATTTTCCGCTTGAAAAGAAGCTGAAATCGTCACAATACAGAGAAAAGATAGACCAACATAAAGATTATCAGATCCTGAAATACAACCAAAAGTAAGAAAGCTTTGGGTCCTCAATGAAAATACCTTTCCACTTTCCATATTCAATCAGATTTGGAGCGAGACCAGTCTGTTCTTCAATCAGGTCCCCAAGCAAGTCAAGTCTTTTATATTTAAGTACTTGTATCAACTTATACAGCGAAATTCCACTGTCCAAAAATATATGATCATTTTGGTTGTTTGTTAACTGGCCAGCATGTTGCTCAAACTCACATGCATTCATTATCTACAATTGATCAAGCATCACAAGGTCAGGTTTGATTTTTCGGAGAATTCACAGGTACAGATATACAAGAATAGCATTGGTGCAGTGCTGCAGTCAAGATAACAGAATGCTCACATTACTGTAATCACATTGCATACAACCACAGGAATATCTCTGTCCGTCTATACGCCCAGTCATCTCCACCTAAGGACCGTCAAATGAAATTTATATGAATTAAACTATATAGGTTTTCAATCACCATTCCATGCTGAATCTACAATTACACTGCCTGAAGAAATAGCACTCACCCCATTCTTCTTGTAGGTCACCCTGAAACCTTCAAGAAGCCCAGTGGACAGCAATCCTCTGACATCCTTAAGTAAACTCTCTGGCTTGTACTTGGTTTCTGATGTTCGCACTGACTGATACTTCGTTTCCATCACTTTCACTTTCACATGGGTGGCTGTCGACAAGCCAATGTCCCTAGGTCGATCACCAGTTGTAATCCTTGCCTCGACCACATCAGGCATCTCATGGTCACCAAGGGCTGCATTCTCAATCTGTTCTGCGGCGTCTATCAAACTCAAGCTGTGTTCCGTAGAAGGCCATTCAATGCCATCCATAGGTTCCGCTTCGGAGGCTGGATTATTTCCCCTGATAAAAAGGAAGCATGATGACTGAACAATCCTGCAATGAGTCCCGAACTTCTAGTTTTACCACTCCAAACATCATAATCCCTCAATCTGGTCACTATTCTACAATTTTATCAGACTGCTATCGATTTGATGCAAGGGAAAAAGCCTATTGTACCTTTGCTATGAAATGACACGAGTAGACAGAGTTCCAAACACAAATCAGTCAGCGGAATTGCTAACCTCAAGTCAAGAAGAGACAAGCTGGCATTCGCCTCTTCGCTCGTAATATCGAAGTTGAAAGCCTGCTGCGCCGGCGCAGCCCAAGCAGGCTGCTCCGCCATCACGTCGCTAGCCTGAAGCAATTCCGGCTCCCTGCTCGCCGGCTGACCCTGCGCAAGGGGCGGACAGGTGGCGGCGGCGGCGGGCACCGTCATTGGCACCCCGGCGGCCTCACGGAAAGCCGCTGGGAATCTCTCGGGAGGCACCTCCCTGAGCGTGTGGAAGAGGTCGTAGAGCGAGGTGCCGTTGGGGAGGAAGATGTGGCCGTTCTGGTTCTTCGATTTCGCCCCCGCGTGCTTCTCGAACTGCACCGCCGACAAGACCTGCGCGCGCAAACGAAACGAACCCCTCAATTTTCGCCCAAATCGGGCGGATCCTCCTCTCGAGGCGGGCGGGGGTCGCGCGGCACTTACCTTGCCGCCGCGGCGATAGCCGCAGGACGAGTCGCAGGTGCAGACGTAGCCGCGTTCGGCGACGAATCCCTCCAGAGAAGCCTGCGCGCGGCGAGTTTTTTCAGTGAGAATCCACGGGGAGGGGACGGAGCTGCGGAAGCGAGACGGGGGCGGCGGCGACGGCGAGCGCGCTCGAGTCGCGGGGTGTCGAGGAGAGAGAGAAGGGGGGCTTGGGCGTGGGTTGGACTGGCGAGGGACTACTCACGTTGTGCTTGGCGAAGCGGTACGTGACGGGGACGCCGAGCAGGAACGGCAGGAGGTCCGCGACGCCGTTAATTCTAACGGCTGCGCCGACTACGTTTGCGCCACCGCGCTGCTCCGGCTGCATCTCGGCGGCCTTGGCCTCTGCTGCGTCGTCGCGTGGGCGGTGCTGGTATAGGCTGTGCGCTACTTTCTCGGCGTCGTTACTATCGCCGGCTGAGATTTCATCGTTTATTTCATACAATCTGTGATTCTATCGTGCTTCAAGCAGACTCTCTGGTGCAGATTGCAGAAAAACAATGAGTCTGATAAAAAAACAATGAGCCATCGAGTTGTTTTTCTTATCTCAACCATTTTTTAGCGAACCAAACTATGATTGTGATTAGATGGTTAGGATAATAGCAATATCCTAACCCACCAGCGCTCAACTTCTAAGTGTTTATGAGTTTCTGCGATTGTACTGTATACAAGGACCCCCCCTCCCCCTCCCCCTAGGAAAAGAAAAATCCAATCCAATCATCGAGAAATCCTCCATCATAACCATCCTGCCGATGGTGTGCCCGCTTTGTTATCGATGGAGCTTTGTACAATTGTCGGAACTAAGAGAGTAGTATACACGTAGGCAGCTGAAGCAACCGATCTCTACTGCGAAGTGTCTGACGTCAACGTCGAAGAGTCCATGGCCCGACGAAGAAGATCAAACCAGGACGATTATACGAGTCGACGTCTTTGTTGCGGAAGCATCACCGGTCCGACGAAGACACATCCAACTCCCCCGTTTTGACAGAGAAAGGCAAACATGTCCTGTGATTGTGATTAGATGGTTAGGATAAAGTGATATCCTAACCCCCCAGTGTTCAAGTCCTATGTGTTTATGAGCATCTGCCATTGTGTTGTATTCAGAAAAGACTTTAAAAAATACAATCATAACCAGCATACAGACCCCCCCTCCCAAAAAAAAGAAAATTACAATCCAATCATCGAGAAATATTCCATCATAACCATCCCGCACATGCTGATGGCATGCCCACTTTGTTACCGATGGAGCTCTGTGCCATTGCCGGAACTAAGAGAGCAGTATGCATGTAGGCAGCTGAAGTTACCGATCTCTACCGGGAAGTGTCGCTGACGCCAACCCTGAAGAGTCCACGGCACGAAGAAGATCACATCGGGTCGATTATACGTAGACATCCGCCCGAGTCGACGTCTTTGTTGCGGAAGCATCACTGGCCCAATAGAGACACATCCAATCCCCTGTTTTGACAGGGATAAAGGCAAACATGTCCACCCGATCTCGTTGCTATATCTAGAGCGCCAAATCCAACTCATTGTTTTGCTGAGATTTCATCGGCTGAATCGTTTATTTCATACAATATCTGCTTCGACCGTGCTTCAAGTAGACTCTCTCGTGCGGATTACAGAGGAAGAGCCTGACATCATAAAGAAAAACAATGAGTCACCAAGTGATTTTTGCTTCGTCTCAACTTTTTTATGCGAACGAAACTGTGATTGTGATTGGATGGTTATGACAGCAAGCCTATCAACGCTCGAGCCACTAGCTCCGCCCACGAGCCCGCAACTTTCGCCACCAAGGCCGCCACCCTGCATCTAGACACTCCAGAGACCATCAAAGGCATGAGCTTTGAGCCGACCAACAGAACCCTAGCCATCAGAACCGCCGGTGACCGACCTGCCCCAGACAACAGTTAGCGACAAGAAGGCACTAGGCCGGGAAAAGGGGAGGGGGAACAAAGCTTGTCCGGGCTAGCGCACCCCTACGTCAGTGACAGGTAGCCTATCTACCCATCCCTCCAGCAGCCTCCCCAGCATCACCCCTGACGCCCTATCACGGCCTCCTGCCAGAACCACGTGAGGAGGAGGCAGCCACCCGTCCGTCAGCAAGGGCCGCCGGATCAACCGCACCCTACCGCCGAAGAAGGCTTCCAGAGAGCATCAACCACCGCCACACCATCTGCGTCTCCACGCCCTGGCCAGGTCTAGCCGGTGCCCAGCCACCCCACCTGACAGTGACCTGGACTAGGGGGTCCTAGCCCCGCTGGACTAATACATGGCTTGGACTGCCCATCAAGGACGAGAGACTTCGGAGGCCTTCAATCTACCTCGGCCGGAGACTTGGTGTAACATCCCAAAATTCTAAATTTTGGAATGTTATAATAAATAGATAGATTTGATCGACTGTTTGATTTGTTGTGTGATTGATTGAGTGAAATTCAAAACTTTTGAAAGTTAAATGAGAGGGAATAAAAGGACTTTCCCAAACTTTCATTTTTGCTTTTATGATCTTCGTGAATTCAAATTATTTTCAAATACAAAACCCTAGAGAGAAGATGACATGACTTCTTCCATTTAAATAAATGAAAAGGGTGTGTGAAAAATATTTGAATTCCAATTGAAAATATTTCCAATTTGAAACTTTATGCAACTCAATGATTTTCACGAGAGAAGATAATATGACTTCTTCAAAATATATGAAATATGAGTTGGGAGTTTCAAAGAATTAAATTCAAAGTTATTTTGAATTTATTTTTCAATTTTGAGTTATTTGAGTTTTATTCAAATTATTTTTCTTCAAAAATAAAATATATGGAAAATAGGGTAACATGATTCCCTACAATAGAAAATTAGAGAAAAATTAATTTTAAATCATTTTGGTATTTTTAAAAATAATTTTTGTTGGATTTTAATAGACCAGTAGCACTCTTTTAATTGTCTGAATTTATGTGGATTTTATTTGAATTTATAAAAATGTTCACGTTGTCGATATTCTTTTTCTGAAAATTTTGATATATTATATGCCTATATAATATTTTTAGTTATTTTGTTTTTTTTATTATTTTAGTTCTCTGAAAAAATTTGTTTTAAAAAAAACTCTTCGAACAGTGCCAGGCCGAAGCCCAGCACTGCTCTCTCTCTCTCTCTCTTCGGCCCAGCCCAGCAGCGGCCCAGCCCCGCGCGCCGTCTCTCCTGCAGGAGTCCGCCGCCGCCACGACAGCCGCCGCCGCCTCGACGTCCGTGCCGCCACCGGACTCTCCCCGCCGCCTAGCCCCTTGCCCACGCCACCCCTCCTCCCCTTCCCTATAAATCCCGAGGCCCCGGCCCCGTCTCTCCTCTCGCTAGCGCCGTCGCCGCCCTCGCATCTCGCCGCCGCGCCGCCGCACTTCCCTGCCGCCGAGGGCCGCATCCGCCGCCGTCGCCTCGCCTACACCGCCCCGCGCCGCCTCCCGCCACTGCCGCGTCGTTCCGCACCGCTAGCGCCGTCGCCGCCGAGCCCGCCGCCGCTGGAGCTGCTGCCCACCGTCGCCGGAGCCCCGTGCCGTCTCGCCGGAGCTCGCCGGTCCGATCCACTCCGCGAACCGCCGGTTTTCTTCGAACCGCCGCGAACCGGTATAAAACCGACCCCGGTCTTTTTAGGTTCGTTTTTTTCTTTAAAACCCGAGACTAGAACTTTTTTTTATTTTATTAAAACAGCGAACGTCCACTGTTTAGACCTTATAAACGAACGTTCGCTTTTTAGTCTTTTTCTTTTCTGTTATTTTCGGCCAGGGACTCATCCATGAATATTTTCTTTACAGATCAGCCCCTGGTTTTCAAACGACTATAACTTTTTACTCGTTTATCCAAATTCAACAAAACCAATGCCCACTTCTTCGTTATGATCTCCTCTATCCAGTAATCCAACTCAAACATGTTTTTGAAAGTTTTAAAATTGAATTTAAACAGATTTGTATTTGAACTTCGTTTGATCATAACTTGAGTTTCGTAGCTCCGTTTGAGTTGATTCTTTTTGCAAATTAAAGCTCTTGACCTAAACTTTCTGATAAGGCCAAATTCACATAATTTTGGTACTGTTAGAAATTGTTTTATGCTGCAAGGGTTATTTTCTTGGTTTTGATGTTTTCTGAACCGTCTTCTTCGATCTCTGTGATCTTTTGAGTGATTGCTTATGTGTGGTTACTATTGCTTGCTTACGATAGATTGACCGGAGTGTGACGAGTAGAGCTATCAAGTGTTTTGAGTGCGAATCATCTTCATCAACTTGCAGGCAAGTTCACACTTTGATCATATCCCTTTTCATACCCAGTTTTTATGCATTAGTTTCGCCCTCAAACATTGCATGAGTAGGATTGATAACATGTGGGTATTGGGAAGTAGTTGAGGTAGTACCTATTACCTGTTCATTATCAAACCCTTGGGAGTTACTATTATGTTATGCTTATACTGCCATGCTATGCTCGTAGACGTGGATTGGGTTTGAGAGTATTTCATGACAGATGTGAGATTTTTAATTAATGGTCTATTTAAGGTGGCAACTTAAACACACATCTGGGTGGATTGAGGCACCTGGGTATTCCAGGACTTGCCTGTCTAGGCACCTGGGTATTTCAGGACTTGCCTGTTTTTCTTTTGGACCGCCACCCAGGCTCAAAGGGGTCATGAGATTATTCATACTAGAAACTTCCGTGTGCAGCCACAAGCCAATATGGGCTCTGGCATAGCTGACTAAGTCGTGCGAACTCTTACAGTGGTAGACTAGCAGATGTAGGGGATGTAGGTTGGTACGGTCTATCACAACGTAAGGTGCTAGCGCTTCTGAAAGACTATGTCTCGGTCATCTGTTTCTCAAACACCATGTAGTGCGAGAAATCCAACGGAGGCGATCGAGTCTTGTGGGGAAAAGTGCGCAAACCTCTGCAGAGTGTACAAACTAATCATGATTAGCCGTGTCCCCGGTTATGGACATCTTGAGTATCTAGTTCTTGGATTATCCTGTTGATCTCATCACGTTACTTTAATTAATTTTGTTGGGTGTTAATGATTACTTTTAATTGGGATTGAGAATGCTGTCAACCATTCTCAATGTTTAACAACCACCATGATAGTTAAATAAATTTATTCCTTTGCAGTAGGGAAAAATTGGCTTTTCGCAAAAACCTTATAACCATAGAGCTTTTCCGCCAGCCATATATGCATGTAGTGATAGCCATTGTTCATCATTTTCTCTATGGTGTGAATTTGCCAGTACATTAAATGTACTGACCCGTTTCGGGCTGCAACGTCTCATGTTGCAGGTTTTCTTACGACGAGTAAGAGATCCGTTAGGGTTACGATTTCTACACTCAACTTTGCCGTTGGTGTTGATGGGAATCCACAACCTTGTTGCTTCCGCTATATTGGATTGAGGTAATAGTATTTACGTTACTTTATACATGTGATTTACCTCTGTTATAAATCCTTTGAGTACTGTGTGTGTCAGCATACCGATCCAGGGATGACACGTAAGCACAGAGACTTGTCCCATTCGGGTCGGGTCGCTACAAGATGGTATCAGAGCACATGTTGACTGTAGGACGTGGCCCTAGAAACTGGCAAGCCATAGGAAAGATTTTTCTCTACTACTTCATTTTCAAAAAAAAAGATCTTTTACCTCTCTTCTCTTCTGAGCTTATTCAAATATCCCTTTTAGTGAGACCATACCCTTTCCCCTTTTGACCACTTGAAGATTCGACTGATAAGATCACTTCAAGAAGTACAAGATATCGGGCAACCACGACCACTACGGAATGAAGGAGATTTACCGTGCATCTGAATAATGGAAACTACAGTGGTTGAAGACTCCGAAGACTAGGAAATTTGGAGGCTATGAAGAATTGCCAGATTTGTATGACCTAGTAAGGCTACCCTTATGGATCTTGACGGACTAAGGAAGCTTTCAATACCCAAGATCAAGGTGTATCGAAGAAAGACCGGAGCATGGAGAGTTAAAAACTCAAAGTTCTGTCAAGGAAAACCCTAAGGCAGGAGATATCAACTATGGAGAGATAGCTCATGGAAATAACAAGGGCAGAAACACGGCTATCCAAGATGTTATCGCCCGCTTATGCTATTGCCACCGTGCTGAGTTAAGCATGCATATGCATGGAAGGATTGGATGGTAGAAGGCCGATGGAGCACCTATCAGCAAGATGAAGTTTTAACTCTAGCCAGTGTATCACCAGGATCTGGAATGTTACATCAAGAAGTTAAGGTGGACTTACAGGAAGCCGTATTTTGACAAGGAAGTATTTTGAGAAGAACTCCGGACCCAGAAGCTGAGAGTAGCCAAGCTGAAGGAGCAAAACCTCGAGATACAGGAGATTCGTCAGGAACTGAAGGACAGTAGGATCATGGTTCATGTCAAGGATGTTGAAACCCAGAAGTTTGGAACGCAACTCCAGAATATTAAAGAACGCCATGAGACCTCGCGTCAATAGAGATGATCTGTCAAAAGAATTCAAGAAGGACAAGCATGATCAAAAGAAGCCATCGGAGACATGAACATGACTTGAAGAGTTTGGCGACTTTGAAGATTTATTGACCTTTAGAAGACCAAATCCCTGTTACACTTACGTTAGATGCGACGTTTGTGAGCTGTCATTTGTTTGTTGTTTTTCCGACAGCCACAATAAAACCCGTCTTTTCAAAACCTTGGTTTGTATTGTGTGCATCCCTCTTGATCTCTCTTATCTCACCCCATGACCCATGGACCCAATAGATGATGAATGGAGATGAGCTTGTATTTTCGGGACCGATGAGTCAATTGGAGACAGACCGATGGATTCAGAACATGGAGGATCATATGGAGAACAACCCTATAGTCGGAAAGGATATGGCCCAGCATGCTCTTCAGTGCTTTGTAAGAGTTGCTGCTACTTGGTGGAGGATGTAGCAAACCATCAATGGATGGCAAGGAGTAACCACTTGGAAAGAATTTAAGTTGACTTTGCTAAAGTATCAGTTTGTGACCCAGAAATTGAAGCCTTATGGAAAGGATATGAAGAAAACTTGTGCATGCAAGCTTTGTGGAGAAGAAGGACACATCTCCCAGAATTGTATGAATGGGGATCTAGTAGAATTCCCAACAGGGGAAGTAGAGTATGACCCACAGGAAATAGAAGCCCTTATTGGAACGGAAAAGTCCAAGAAGAGAAGTAGATTGGATTCCAGGAAGGATTTGAGTCATGTCACCTGCTATAGGTGCAAGGAGTCAGGGCATTACCTCAGCAATTGCCCAAAAAGGAAGCCAAGGACCCAAGGAGGCTATATAATCACAAGGAAACCTCGAAACTTGTCAGAAGTAATATATTTCCGTTGTAATGAAGCAGGGCACTTTGCCAGAGATTGTCCGAAGGAGAAGGAGACTTGTGATAAATAGTTGAGTTTGTAACAGAAGGAATATAGTAGTAGAAGTGAGAGCATTTTCTTTTATATTGAGGTGTTGAGTTGAGGCATGTAATGGAAAAACAAGAGATTTTACTAATTTGAGAATCAATAAAGTTAGCAGTGTTGGTACTGATTTGGATTTTATGAGTCACTCTATGAGGAAAGATGTTAACCATTTTCGAGGATATGAGAAATATGGTCTATAGAATGTTGGAGCATTTTAAGGGTGGTAGTACCCTGTAAGAACCGTTGACCCCTGGAAAAAAAATAAGGATACTCCACTGCGTGGATTTCGAACAAAATGAATACGAGTTTTGTCTCGATATGTTTGATACCCCAAGAGTGTGTGGGATGAAGTTGGAGACCGTCAGTTGTTTGGACCAAATGTGATCAAGGAGTCAGAAGAGAATGTTAAGTTGATTCGAGATAGACTGAAGGTAGCTCAGTCCAGGCAGAAGAGTTATGCAGACTCAAAAACGCAAGGAGGTAGTCTATGAAATTGGAGACAGAGCATGTCTTCATGTGCCCCCTCTGCGAGGAGTTAAACGATTTGGAGTTAAGGGAAAAATTAGCCCCGAGATTTGTAGGACCATATCGAGTTTTGGAGCGTATAGGAGAAGTGGCCAACAAATTGGAATCACCCGAAGGACTGTCAGGAGTTCATGATGTGTTTCACGTTTCCCCGTTAAAGAAGTGCCATGCAGAGATGGCCAATATTCCCCTATGAGGACGCTTGACCCTGGAAAGGATAATGATGTTCTACGAAGTGGAGTATGGACTTCATAAGTATCAGTTTTTATCTCGGTATGTGGGATATCCCACGAGGATGAAGAGATGAATTACTATTGGATATAAAGGAGGTATGATGTAGGAAATATGGATCAATGGAAATTCCATGATGAGTCTGAGTAATCATGTTCTAGCTTGGTGCAAATAGAAGGAAGGAAGACAGTACAAATGGATGGATTTAAGAATACTTGGAAGTTGGAAGATGAAATAATGATCAGTTGCCCAGATGATGAGTTCAAGGTTGACAAGTGATGAGATGGGCCATAACCCACAGGCCCCAGGACCTGCCAAGAAGCAAACACACTCTCGCTGAAGGAAAAACCCTGGAGGAAGCTACGATTTTATCGATAGACGATCTTATAGGAGTTTACGCAAAACCTGAGGGTTGGGAAGGAACGATAGATGTTTGTTTGGCTTGCAGAATCAATGGATTTATCCGAACCTGGTTCGTTGACAAGAGAAATTCTGCAATGCTTGTGAGGATGACCGAGTGTTAGAATGCGAGATTCGCTAAACCATATACATGGTAATGATTTGGGTGCGGGATGGATTGATCACCATACCGACTTACTCTTATTATTCGCCTTGCTATGTGGGATGGTAAATCTGAGTGACTTACCTATAGTAAAGAGACGACGATCAAAACCCTGTTTAAACATTAGAATGGTATAAGAATTTTCCCCTTGTACAAGGCAGCTTTTGCCAACCGTAGGTTATACGGTGAGGATCAACCAGACCCATTTCCTGCAGGAGAAACCATAAATTGTTGACAACCATGAGATATCGATAGTTGTTTAGTATTGGCGCCACACCCCTCAGCTAAGAAGACCCAATCTTGGAATAACCTTACCAAGACGAAAGGACAAAAGAATTGAGGAAAAGGTTATGCCACTACCGGAAGAGCCCAGAGAAGGAATTATCCTTATGATCTCAGAAGACTGACACTGTCAAGAAAAAGGATGGAATATATGAGTTTTGATGAAACCGTAACAATGATTCTAAGGGTGGTAGCACCCCGGACCCCTTGTGATGATCGATGGATTTTGAGAAGACCCCAAACCCTAAACTATTTCTTTCTAGCCTCTCCGAATCTCGAGGACGAGATTCATTTTA
Organism: Aegilops umbellulata; assembly: GCA_032464435.1. NCBI lineage: Eukaryota > Viridiplantae > Streptophyta > Magnoliopsida > Poales > Poaceae > Aegilops > Aegilops umbellulata. Next base: position 490,723,571 of record CP136057.1, read on the forward strand.
AGGGTGGTAGGTTTGTAACATCCCAAAATTCTAAATTTTGGAATGTTATAATAAATAGATAGATTTGATCGACTGTTTGATTTGTTGTGTGATTGATTGAGTGAAATTCGAAACTTTTGAAAGTTAAATGAGAGGGAATAAAAGGACTTTCCCAAACTTTCATTTTTGCTTTTATGATCTTCGTGAATTCAAATTATTTTCAAATACAAAACCCTAGAGAGAAGATGACATGACTTCTTCCATTTAAATAAATGAAAAGGGTGTGTGAAAAATATTTGAATTCCAATTGAAAATATTTCCAATTTGAAACTTTATGCAACTCAATGATTTTCACGAGAGAAGATAATATGACTTCTTCAAAATATATGAAATATGAGTTGGGAGTTTCAAAGAATTAAATTCAAAGTTCTTTTGAATTTATTTTTCAATTTGGAGTTATTTGAGTTTTATTCAAATTATTTTTCTCCAAAAATATAATATATGGAAAATAGGGTAACATGATTCCCTACAATAGAAAATTGGAGAAAAATTAATTTGAAATCATTTTGGTATTTTTAAAAATGATTTTTGTTGGATTTCAATAGACTAGTAGCACTCTTTGAATTGTCTGAATTAATGTGGATTTTATTTGACTTTATAAAAATGGTCACGTTGTAGATATTCTTTTTCTGAAAATTTTGATATATTATATGCCTATATAATATTCTTAGTAATTTTGTTTTTTTTATTATTTTAGTTCTCTGAAAAAAATTTGTTTTAAAAAAAACTCTTCGAACAGTGCCAGGCCGAAGCCCAGCACTGCTCTCTCTCTCTCTCTCTCTCTCTCTCTCTCTCTCTCTCTCTCTCTCTCTCTCTCTCTCTCTCTCTCTCTCTCTCTTTGGCCCAGCCCAGCAGCGGCCCAGCCCCGCGCGCCGTCTCTCCCGCAGGAGTCCGCCGCCGCCACGACAACCGCCGCCGCCTCGACGTCCGTGCCGCCACCAGACTCTCCCCGCCGCCTAGCCCCTTGCCCACGCCACCCCTCCTCCCCTTCCCCATAAATCCCGAGGCCCCGGCCCCGTCTCTCCTCTCGCTAGCGCCGTCGCCGCCCTCGCATCTCGCCGCCGCGCCGCCGAGCGCCGCATCCGCCGCCGTCGCCTCGCCTACACCACCCCGCGCCACCTCCCGCCACTGCCGCGTCGCTCCGCGCCGCTAGCGCCGTCGCCGTCGAGCCCGCCGCCGCCGGAGCTGCTGCCCATCGTCGCCGGAGCCCGCCGGAGCCCCGTGCCGCCTCGCCGGAGCTCGCCGGTCCGATCCACTCCGCGAACCGCCGGTTTTCTTCGAACCGCTGCGAACCGGTATAAAACCGACCCCGGTCTTTTAGGTTCTTTTTTTCTTTAAAACCCGAGACTAGAACTGTTTTTTTTGGTTTTATTAAAACAGCGAACGTCCACTGTTTAGACCTTATAAACGAACGTTCGATTTTTAGTCTTTTTCTTTTCTGTTATTTTCGGCCAGGGACCCATCCGTGAATATTTTCTTTACAAATCATCCCCTGGTTTTCAAACGACTATAACTTTTTACTCGTTTATCCAAATTCAATGAAACCAACGCCCACTTCTTCGTTATGATCTCCTCTATCCAGTAATCCAACTCAAACATGTTTTTGAAAGTTTTAAAATTGAATTCAAACAGATTTGTATTTGAACTTCGTTTGATCATAACTTGAGTTTCGTAGCTCCGTTTGAGTTGATTCTTTTTGCAAATTAAAGCTCTTGACCTAAACTTTCTGATAAGGCCAAATTCACATAATTTTGGTACTGTTAGAAATTGTTTTATGCTGCAAGGGTTATTTGCTTGGTTTTGATGTTTTCTGAATCGTCTTCTTCGATCTCTGTGATCTTTTGAGTGATTGCTTATGTGTGGTTACTATTGCTTGCTTATGATAGATTGACCGGAGTGTGACGAGTAGAGCTATCAAGAGTTTTGAGTGCGAATCATCTTCATCAACTTGCAGGCAAGTTCACACTTTGATCATATCCCTTTTCATACCCAGTTTTTATGCATTAGTTTCGCCCTCAAACATTGCATGAGTAGGATTGATAACATGTGGGTATTGGGAAGTAGTTGAGGTAGTACCTATTACCTGTTCATTATCAAACCCTTGGGAGTTATATTACGTTATGCTTATACTGCCATGCTATGCTCGTAGACGTGGATTGGGTTTGAGAGTATTTCATGACAGATGTGAGATTTTTAATTAATGGTCTACTTAAGGTGGCAACTTAAACACACATCTGGGTGGATTGAGGCACATGGGTATTCCAGGACTTGCCTGTCTAGGCACCTGGGTATTCCAGGACTTGCCTGTTTTTCTTTTGGACCGCCACCCAGGCTCAAAGGGATCATGAGATTATTCATACTAGAAACTTCCGTGTGCAGCCACAAGCCAATATGGGCTCTGGCATAGCTGACTAAGTCATGCGAACTCTTACAGTGGTAGACTAGCAGATGTAGGGGATGTAGGTTGGTACGGTCTATCACAACGTAAGGTGCTAGCGCTTCTGAAAGACTATGTCTCGGTCATCTGTTTCTCAAACACCATGTAGTGCGAGAAATCCAACGGAGGCGATCGAGTCTTGTGGGGAAAAGTGCGCAAACCTCTGCAGAGTGTACAAACTAATCATGATTAGCCGTGTCCCCGGTTATGGACATCTTGAGTATCTAGTTCTTGGATTATCCTGTTGATCTCATCACGTTACTTTAATTAATTTTGTTGGGTGTTAATGATTACTTTTAATTGGGATTGAGAATGCTGTCAACCATTCTCAATGTTTAACAACCACCATGATAGTTAAATAAATTTATTCCTTTGCAGTAGGGAAAAATTGGCTTTTCGCAAAAACCTTATAACCATAGAGCTTTTCCACCAGCCATATATGCATGTAGTGATAGCCATTGTTCATCATTTTCTCTATGGTGTGAATTTGCCAGTACATTAAATGTACTGACCCGTTTCGGGCTGCAACGTCTCATGTTGCAGGTTTTCTTATGACGAGTAAGAGATCCGTTAGGGTTACGATTTCTACACTCAACTTTGCCGTTGGTGTTGATGGGAATCCACAACCTTGTTGCTTCCGCTATATTGGATTGAGGTAATAGTATTTACGTTACTTTATACATGTGATTTACCTCTGTTATAAATCCTTTGAGTACTGTGTGTGTCAGCATACCGATCCAGGGATGACACGTAAGCACAGAGACTTGTCCCATTCGGGTCGGGTCTCTACACTTGATGTGTACCTCAAGTATATCTATAGATTCGGCATGTGATACGTCTCCAACGTATCTATAATTTTTTATTATTATGCTGTTATATTATCATTATTGGATATTTTACAATCATTTTATCGCAACTTTATATCATTTTTTGGGACTAACCTATTGACATAGTGCCCAATGCCAGCTATTGTTTTTTGCTTATTTTTTTACTTCGCGAAAAATCAATACCAAACGAAGTCCAAACGCAACGAAACTTTTTGGAGATTTTTTCTGGGCCAGAAGACACAAGATGGGACAAAGAAGTACCAGAGGGGAGCTCTGAGGGGAGCACAACCCACCTGGGCACGCCTGGCCAGGCGTGCCCTGGTGGGTTGTGCCCACCTCGGTGGCCTCCCGCGCCGCCTCTTCGCTCTATAAATACCCCAACACTACCGGAATCAGCTTCTTTGCCGTCTGCCATGGTAGACGGCAAAGGCACAGATCCCGGACGGCAAACTCCTTTGCCGTCAGCCAGTGGACGGCAAACTGTTCGTGTGAACACGTGCTAGCAAAGACCTTCTTTGTCGTCCGCTTCTTAAAAACGGACGGCAAAGGATTGTGTTGTCCGCCATCCAAGGCCAGCAGACGGCAAAGAGAATGGACGGCAGTGTGGCGGGGTGAGAGCCGTTAGGGGGTTAACGGCGCTCTTTGTCGTCCGCTAACAGACGGCAAAGAGCTTAGCTGGGCCAGCACTGGGAAGATGCCACATGGCCAGCTATGTCGTCTGCCAGCAGACGGCATAGATGTCACTTTGTCGTCTGCTAGCAGACGGCAAAATTACCAAATAGGCAGCCGGTATTCCCAGTTTGTACAGGTAACTGCCACGTGTCCTCTTTGCCGTCGCTAGCGGACGGCAAAGAGGCTATATATCCCCTGTTTTTATTTAAATCCATTTAATTAGACATGGTTTCAAACACAGATATACATGCATACATATCCAACATATCCAGCAGCATATAACAACATGTCCAACAACATATTTCATCAAATCCAACATATATATCCAACAACATACTTCAACAAAGTCCAACATATCCATATATACATAACCAGAAACAAGTTTCCAACAACATATCCATATAGACATACATATCCAAACAAGTTTTCATAAACAAGGAAGCACCAAAAGAATAGTACACTCCATGAATCCAAGCTTTCTCATGTAAAGAAAATCTGCAAATTGGGAAAGATGAAAGTTAGAGGAGAAGAAGACTAGCTAGAAGAAAAGGAAGAGGATGAAAAGAAGAAGAATATTGGAGCTAACCTAGCTAATTATTCCATTTTTGACCTAACTAAGCTTATTGTGTCATTTTAGAGGACAACAAACTAAGTATATGACATTTATGAGGTTAGCAAGGTTATTATGCCATTTACGAATAAAAACAAGTAAGAGGAGGAAAAGAAGAAGAAGAAGAAGAAGAAGAAGAAGAAGAAGAAGAAGAAGAAGAAGAAGAAGAAGAAGAAGAAGAAGAAGAACAAGAAAAAAGAAGAAGGAGATGAACTTCTTCTTCTTCTTTTCTTCCTATTACTTATTTCCTTCCTCTCCCTTGATTTTCTTCATCTTATTATGTCATTTGTGGACTAAATAGGCTAAATTATGTCAAAAATGGACTAAAGAGGCTAAATAAGAAGAAAAATACCGTTATCACGGAGGTGTAGGAAAAATTGAATACCTCACATTACTAATATTACTCTGAATCGTCTATATATGCCGCGGGATCATTAAATGCATCATCATCATCACTATCAGTGACGTGCTCATCATCATCATCAATAAATGCATCAACATGTGGAAGGCCTCCTTTACGTAATCGTTCAAGTATTGACAGGTCATCTGCAGTAGTAACTTCTTCTTGTTCCGGCTCAAGGGTGAAGTCGGGGAGGTGTTTGGCAACAAAAATGGTAATGTAAATGGTAACGTAATCAGACCGCGGCGTTTTAGGAGGTGTAACGAGTTATTTCTCAATTTTTTTGGTTGGCCTAGGTAACGTAATTGGATAACGTGGCTCCTCCTCTTCTTCCCCGGCGCGTCTGTCTCCCCGACTCAAGACTGCCGCCGTTGCTCGCGAGCTATCCTCCTCCCTTTCAGCCGCTTGCTCTTCTCGCGCCGCCAGCTGCTGCGACCTCGCCGCTTACTCAGCTAATCTAGCGCGCCGCCAGCCGCCGGATCTCGTGTGCCGCCGGCCGCCGGATCTCGCGCGCCGCCGGCCGCCGTCTGATCCAAAGCATGCATGCCGCTAGCTGCTTGGATCTCGCGCTGCGACGGACGCCGGTGAAGCATGCCGACGGCTGGCGAGCTGTGGTTGTCGCTGCTATTTTTCTCTCGCACCATTTGAGCAGCTTGTGATGTTGCGGGAACAGAAGACGGGGTCCCGATACGGCCGATTTGAGGCGTAATCAATTTTGTATAGCGATGGGACCTGATTACACTGTATCTGATTACAGCCATGGCGAAACAAACACAATTTGGCGTTAACTGATCCCACTGTAATCAGATTACATTACAATATCAGTAACCAAACACCTCCCGGATTCACTATCGTTGTCTACTTCAATGTTCTCGGGTGGAGTAGAGCGGTTCTTGAAATGTTTTTTGGAAAGACGCGTTTCTTGGAAGAATTCTCCTTCGTCATATGTGTCTTGGTTAATGTGAGGTTCATAATCCTCTTCATTGGGGGGAGGTGGTCTAACACGTGGCGGCACTTCATAAACGACATCCCAACCACTGAGATTTGGGTCACTTTGACAGGCCCACGGTAGATATAAAACTTGGGTTGCCTGTTGAGCCGTCATATAGACACCGGGAACATCCAAATGGGTGCTTTGTTTGATTTCAACTAGCCCTATATGTTTATGAGTCCTTCTAGTCTCCCTCGGCTGGAACCAATAACATCTGAAGACTATGACGTTTGGTGGGTTTTCACCATAGAATTGAAGTTCATAAATTGCTTCAACTCTTCCATAATACTCAATATCTCCTTCGCCGATAGCAGAGACACAACAATTTGTAGACTTTCGGTCAGCCATAGATAGCTCTTTGCCATAGGTACGAAAGCGATACCCGTTGATGTCGTATTTGTCAAATGAATGGACCTTATAGTCAAAACTATTAGCTACTTGTCTCAATTCGGCATCCATATTCTCTGAATTAGCCTACATGTTTAATATGAAAGGATTGTTGCATTAGTCACAAATTAGCCAAAGAAATGGAATGGTCTAATGGAAATTACCTTTTTTTGAACCAAGAGATGAAACCGGGATATTCGCCTCCTTGCTTTGCTAGAAGCTCATACTCTTCGACAGAATCCTTTTGGATCACCGCTCCATACGAGAATATGGCGACGTATCGACTGCATCAAATATCCAGGAATAAGAGCAGTTCAAAGGAATTAGAAGTTGCGAAACAATGTACCGAGATCTTACTCGATGTACGGCCGCACTTCTGTTAGGTTGTTGAAGAGATACAGCGAAATGGTCCGCCATTCTTCAACATCCAACGATACTGGTTTCCAACCACTGGCTGGTGCGAGATTTCCTTTGAATAGGCTCAGGTTGGATCGACCCTTTTTAGGGTCATCAGCATTGTACCGAGGCTTCAGATTACACAAATGATGATTTTTGGCTTCGTAGTGTGCTATCACGAAGTTTGCCGCCTCCTCGGTGATGAATGCCTCAGCCATCGATGCCTCACATGTATGTTTATTTTTACATTTTGCTCGAAGCGTCTTCTGCATCCTCTCAGTTGAGTAGCACCAATGATTTTGCACGCCCCTTCCCCCAATCGTGCCTCGGTCCGGAGATGCAAAATCAAGTGTTGCATTGGATTAAAGAAGCTTGGCGGAAAGATCATCTCTAACTTGTAGATCAACTCCGGCGCCAACTATTCCATTTCTCCTAGGAGGCCAGGCGATAGTTCTTTCGCACAAAGAACACGGAAGAAATAGCTCAGCTCTGCCAGTACTAGCCATTCATTCTCAGGGATGAAGCCATGCAACATCACCGGCATTATCCGCTCAATCCATATGTGCCAATCATGACTTTTTAGACCAAATATTTTCAATTTTTCAAGACTCGCTCCCCTCTTTAGATTTGCTGCATACCCATCGGGGAACATCAACTGCATTTTCACCCACAAAATAATATCCTTCATAGCTGGCCTTCCAAGATTGAACCATGCCTTTGGCTTCGTCCAGTTCCGCTTTCCTTTTGGTTCTTGCATGTTTTGTAATGGTCTATCACATAGCTCCTCTTGATCGACTCTAGGCTTAGTATTATCCTTTGATTTCCCCTCTATGCCCAACAATGTACCAAAAATGTCTTCGGCGATATTCTCTTCAGTGTGCATCACGTCGATGTTGTGTGGGCAAAGGAGGTCTTTGAAGTAAGGCAGATCCCACAAGCATGTCTTGTGAGTCCAGGCATGTTCCTTATTATACCCTGGATGCTCTGGATTTGGCTCGAGAGCATTTAACTGATCTAGGGTCTGTTGGCTTGTCAACACCGGTGGTGCAGAGTGTTTGACAACTCTACCTTTGATGAAGTTCTTCTTGTCTTTCCTGAACTTATGGCGAGGATCTAGAAACGGTCTATGCAAGTCGAAGCAAGTATACTTGTGCCCTGCCGTCAGCCAACGAAACTCAAGAGCTCCCTTGCATGTGGGGCACGGGAACCTTCCATGCACACACCAGCCAACGAATAGCGCATACGCCGGCAAGTCATGCGTCGATTACATGTACGAGACACGCATTATGAAGTTCTGTTTGCTAAAGGCGTCGTATGTCTTGAACCCATTATCCCAAGCTTCTTGCAATTTGTCCTTAAGCGGATGCATGTACACATTCATATTCTTCCCCGGATAGTTGGGCCATGGAATTATCAACGTCAGGAAAATGTTCTTTCTTTGCATAATCTGCCCCCCGGGGGGGGGGGGAGATTGAGTGGAATGACAAACACGGGCCAACAACTGTATGGGGCTGCCGCCTAACCGAACACACTGAACCCATCTGTGCTGATGGCGACTGGAGGATGCCTTGGACCTTCCGTTTTTTCCTTATGTAATGCATCGAAGCGCTTCCGCGCTTCACCATCCGATGTGTGCACCATCATCACATTCCCATCTGCATCTAGTTCGGGTCTTTTGCCCATTTTGTGCCATGTCATCTGTCTGTCCGTCTCTTCGACCATAAAAAGACGTTGAAGTCTTGGTACGATTGGCATATACCGAAGAACATTAACGGGTATTTTGGTCTGCGTTTTCTCACCCATACCATTGTCTACCACAACATACCTGGAAAAATTGCAAATGGGACAATAGTTCAAGTCCTCATACTGAAGCCTAAACAAGACACATCCTTTCTCATAGGCATGTATCTTCTCATAGGGCATCTTAAGAGCACGGAGGATTTTGTCTGACTGGTACATGTTTGGAGGTAGCACATGGACTTTGGGTAGAAATCGTCTGAATACTGTCATCATCGCGTCATAGCATTCTCTGCCCAAGTTGAATTGAGCCTTCAAAGCCATTATTTGTGAGATGGCATCCAGCTGACAAAGCTCAGTGTGCTCATGGAGAGGACGTTTTGAGGACTCCAACATTTCAGTGAAGGCCTTTGCAGATTCCTCCATCTCCTCGTCTGAGTCCCGAGCATCGTCAAAGTCTTGCACCATGTCTGCGGTCCCGGTACCATGCTCGTCGGTGCAACAACGAACCACCTCGGCTCTGGCATGTCGAGCAGACTCACCATGTAATGTCCATACCGTGTAACCAGGCGTAAAACCAAACTTCTGCAGGTCTTTACTCATTTCAAGCTCGTCCCTCTTTTTATAGTTGTCGCACCGGGCATAGGGGCACCAGCTTAATTCCTGGCCATTTGCAAATGCGTCTCTAACAAACCGCTTGGTTTTTGTTAACCATTCCTCGGTCCAAACTTTCGGACTAGTGTAACCGGTGTACATCCACGCACGATCACTCATATTGACTTCTTACTGGACACACAAGAAATATATACATAATTAAGAAAACCATATCCATCAGTTAATGGAGTTTGTTAGTTTTATTACGTCCATGCAACCTACACGCTAATAGGTAAAGATAGGTCCTAATCCCACACGGGTATGTGTAGATTGGGTTTGTTTTTCCATGCTCTACTCCGGATCCGTCGCAAAATTTTGGCAGCACCTCCCCGCTGTTCTCCTAATACACGTCTCGGCAATAAGCAGAGAGGATGTGTACCCGAAGAATAACAGGGAGGCACTCATGAAATTCTGCATCAGATCCGGAGCAAAGCATATGGGAAAATGAACCCAATCTACACATACTCGGGCTGTCCATGGATAACGTTGGACAATTCGAAAGAATCACGATTATAAATATGCAAATGCATGCATATTTATAGATGTAACCCTTTCTAACAGGAGACGCATAGTGGTTACGCATACTGATGATTGACACCTATAGCTAGCAAGTTTCATCGGCACGAAGACCATAACAAAGCAAATGAAGGGGGGAGGAGGAGATGTCATTTGTGCTCACCAATGAACGCAGGGGCGGAGCTCGTCCAACACTAGACCCTCGTAGCGATGAAATAACTGCATATTTATATCGAAAGATGAGTAACATAGCAATTTTGTTTCTTCTGTCGACCTTACTAAATATTTACAACAGGACGAGCGAGTTAGGGGGTCCTTGGCGTCGATGGAACCCTAAATAGCAAGTATTTGACACCGGCGTCCACATGTACCTCACACTGACGATACTTGCTATTTAGGGTACCATCGACACCGAGGAACCCCCTAATCCGCTCGTCCCCGGCTAAACTAAATAACAACTACCATCGGTGCAAGTTACATGAGGCGGTCGGCGTTGAACACTAGATCAACATCCCACAAGTGAAGCCGGCTCCCGGCGTCCCGCAACAATAGTTCTGCTGGCCGATGACGGTCGAACACCTTGGCGAATTTGTCTCGCGGCCTCTACGATGAGGATTAAAGCCAAGTTTTGAAATTTCAAACAACCAAACCGACTTGAGTTAGTTTGGGTGTTTCAAGTTTCAACACTTAGCTTTCAATCGTCATCTCTGAGGTTGCCAGACAAATTCGCAATGGTGTTCGACCGCCATCGACGCCGAGAACTGTTGCTGCTGGACGCAGGACCCCTGTGTCACTTGTGGGACGTGGATGTAGTATTCGACACCGACGACCACATGTACCTCGCGCTGACGATACTTGCTATTTAGGGTACCATCGACACCGAGGAACCCCCTAACCCGCTCGTCCCCGGGTAAACTAAATAGCAACTACCATCGGTGCAAGTTACATGAGGCGGTCGACGTTGAACACTAGATCCACATCCCACAAGTGAAGCCGGCGCCCGGCATCCCGCAACAATAGTTTTGGTGGCCGATGAAGGTCGAACAAATTCGCAATGGTGTTCGACCTCCATCGACGCCGAGAACAATTGCTTTGGGACGCCGGACGTCGGCGTCACTTGTGGGACGTGGATGTAGTGCTCGACACCGACGGCCACATGTATCTCGCACTGACGATACTTGTTATTTAGGGTTCCATCGACACCGAGGAACCCCCTAACCCGCTCGTCCCCGGGCGTCCTCAGGTATGGCGACGCACGGTCGACGGGTTAGCACTCGGACCGGGGGGGGGGGGGGTTCTCGGCATGGGCGTCGGGACCGGCTGTACCCACTGGCTCCACCATATATCCCCTCAGCAACCCTCTTCCTTTTTCCCTTTTTCCTCTTCTCCTACTTCTTCTTCTTTTTTCAATTTTTTTCTTCTAATTATCTAAACCTAAATCTGACAATAACCTAATCCTACCACTATAACCTAAACCTAAACACAAATAACAGTAGAAACAATCACCTTGGCTCCGGCGATGGTGGAGGAGGCGACGGGGGGGGGGGGGGGGGGGGCGCCGGCCGGCCGGGGCGGCGAGCCAGGGGGTGGTGCGGGGCGGGCCGGGCGCCACGGCGAGGGTGGTGCGGCAAGCCGGGCGGGGCGGCGGGGGTGGGGCGGCGAGCCGGGGCGGGGCGGCGTGGCCGCGGGGCGGTGTGGCGATGGGGCGGCGGGATGGTGGGGCGATGTGGCAGGGCGGCATGGCGGTGGGGCGATGCGGCAGGGCGAGGTGGCGGGGCGGAGCGGCGGTCGAGGGCGGCGGCGGCGCGGGTGGAGATCGAGACAGAGAGAGGGGTGGGGGTGCGGGCGTGGTCCCTTTTCTGCTAGTAGGTCACAACTCTTTGATGTCTGCTAGCAGACGACAAATAGCATACCTAGTGGGGTGGGGCCGGGAGGAAACAGCTGTTAAAACGACCAGTTTCTTTGCCGTCTTTGCCGTCCGCCAGCAGACGGCAAAGAAAACGACCGTTAGGTCGTCCTCGTAAGCCCGCCACCCACCCTCTTTGCCGCCATCTAGCAGATCTTTTCCATTCGCTAGTGGACGGCAAAGATACGGCTGATGGCAAAGCCTTCTGTTGCCGTCCGCTGCTCTTTGCCGTCCATTTTCTAGTGGCTGATGGCAAAGCCTTTCTTTGTCGTCCGCTAACTGACGGCAAAGAGTCGGTAGACCACAAATTTGTTGATTCCAGTAGTGCAATACTCTAGAAACCCTAGGGGAGTCGACGAAACACAATTCCAGCCGCCGCATGTTCCAGAAACCACAGATCCAATCTAGACACCATCACGGAGGGGTTCATCATCCTCATTGGTGCCTCTCCCATGATGCGTGAGTAGTTCATTATAGATCTACGAGTCCGTAGTTAGTAGCTAGATGGCTTCCTCTCTCTCCCTCTTTTGATTCCCAATACAATGGTCTCTTGGAGATCTATTTGATGTAACTCTTTTGCGGTGTGTTTGTTGGGATCCGATGAACTTTGAGTTTATGATCAGATCTATGTTGTTATCCATGAAAGTTATTTGAGTTTCTTTGATCTCTTATATGCATGATTACTTATAGCCTCGTATTTCTTCTTTGAATCTTTGGTTTAGTTAGGCTGACTAGATCGATTTTTCTTGCCATGGGAAGAGGTGCTTTGTGATGGGTTCGATCTTACGGTGCTCGATCCTAGTGACAAAAAGGGAAAACGACACATATGTATCATTGCTATTAAGGATAAAAAGATGGGGTCTATTCCTATATGAGTAGATCTTGTCTACATCATGTCATCGTTCTTATTCCATTACTCCGGTTTTCCATGAACTTAATACACTAGATGCATGTTGGATAGCGATCGATGTGTGGAGTAATAGTAGTAGATGCAGGCAGGAGTCGGTCTACTAATCTTGGACGTGATGCCTATGTAATGATCATTGCCTAGATATCGTCATGATTATTTGAAGTTCTTTCAATTTCCCAACAGTAATTTCTTTACCCGCCGTATGCTATTTTTCTCAAGAGAAGCCACTAGTGAAATCTACGGCCCCCGGGTCTCTTCTTTATCATATTTGCCTTCGAGATCTATTTTATTTGCTTTTATTTTCAGATCTACTAATCCAAAAACCAAAAAATACCTTGATGCAATTTATTTTTATTTGTTTTATTTCGCATTCCTGTGAGATTTATTTATCCAATCTGCTACAATTTTTACCAATCTTTTACCCAGGAGGGATTGACAACCCCTCTTTTGTTGGGGAATGCAGTATTTCAAAAAATTTCCTACGATCATGCAAGATCTATCTAGGAGATGCATAACAATGAGTGGCGAGAGTCTGTCTACGTACCCTCGTAGACCGAAAGCGGAAGCGTTTAGTAACGCGGTTGATGTAGTCGAACGTCTTTCCGATCCAACCGATCCAAGTACCGAAATTACGACACATCCGCGATCGGCACACGTTCAGCTCGGGGACGTCCCTCGAACTCTTGATCCAGCTGAGGCCGAGGGAGAGATCCGTTAGCACAACGGCGTGGCGACGGTGATGATGAAGTTACCGGTGCAGGGCTTCGCCTAAGCACTACGAAGATATGACCGAGGTGTGTAATTGTGGAGGGGGGCACCACACACGGCTAAAAGATCAACTTGTGTGTTCTAGGGTGCCCCCTTGCCCCCGTATATAAAGGAGGGAGAGGGAGAGGCAGACGGCCTAAGGGCGCGCGCCAAGGTGTGGAGTCCTACCAGGACTCCCTAGTCCTAGTAGGATTACACCTCCCACACGGAGTAGGAAAAGGGGGAAGGGAGAAGGAGAAGGAAAGGGGGGCTTCTCCTTGTCCTAATCGGCCTCCTGCCCAAGCGGGGATGCACCATCCCCTTGTGGGCTGGTGTGCTTCCCTCTTATGGCCCATAAGGCCCATAACTTCTCCCAGGGGGTTCCGGTAATCTCCCGGTAGTCCAAAAAAAAGGCCCGAATCACTCAGAACCATTCCGATGTCCGAACGCAACCTTCCTGAAAGTGCAACTATCCCTAGGTGGTTTTGGTAATTCATAACAACATATAGCTCATTGAGCTAATGCTATTCCAAGACAATTATTTCAGGAAAGCTCAATGATTGGCATGGCATGGATGGTGAAAGTGGAACCCTCAAAATGCTAAGTACAAAGGATTGGCTCAAGCTCAATAGCTCAAGACTCTTCATTTTACATTTTAGTGATCCAAGATGACATTGAGTCCATAGGAAAAGCCAATACTATCAAGGAGGGATGAGGTGTTGCTTAATGAGCCTTTTGCTTCATGTGCTTAATGATATGCTCCAAAATCCTCAGCTACTTTCCCATATCCACAAATGACCTAAACTCCAAGCCAAACTCGGTCCTACCGATTCTTTCTATCTGGCGCCACCGAGTTTCACTTGTCATAAGCCACTGCCAAACCCTAGCAAATCGGTTCTACCGATAGGGATCTCGGTCTCACCGAGATGGGATTGCAATTTCTCTGTTTCCTTTTCGTAACTTTTCGGTCTCACCGAAAGAGTGGATCGGTCCCACTGAGATTGCAATGTAAACTCTCTATTTCCCTTTTGTAACTTTTCGGTCTCACCGAAAGAGCAAATCGGTCCCACCGAGTTTACCTGACCAACTCTCTGGTTAGCTAATTACCAAATCGGTCTCACCGAGTTTGTGTAATCGGTCTCAGCGAGATTACGTTATGCCCTAACCCTAACCATATCGGTCCTACCGAGTTGCATGTCGGTCCCACTGAAAATCTCTAACGGTCACTAGGTTTACTATTTCGGTCCGATCGAGTTTGTTGATTCGGTCCCACCGAGATTGGTAAATTGTTTGTAACGGTTGGATTTTGTGTGGAGGCTATATATACCCCTCCACCTCCTCTTCATTCGTGGAGAGAGCCATCAGAACACATCTACACTTGCAACTCATATGTTCTGAGAGAGAACCACCTACCCTTGTGTTGAGGCCAAGATATTCCATTCCTACCATATGAATCTTGATCTCTAGCCTTCCCCAAGTTGCTTTCCACTCAAATCTTCTTTCCACCAAATCCAAATCCTGTGAGAGAGAGTTGAGTGTTGGGGAGACTATCATTTGAAGCACAAGAGCAAGGAGTTCATCATCAACACACCATTTGTTACTTCTTGGAGAGTGGTGTCTCCTAGATTGGCTAGGTGTCACTTGGGAGCCTCCAACAAGATTGTGGAGTTGAACCAAGGAGTTTGTAAGGGCAAGGAGATCGCCTACTTTGTGAAGATCTATCGCTAGTGAGGCAAGTCCTTCGTGGGCGATGGCCATGGTGGGATAGACAAGGTTGCTTCTTCGTGGACCCTTCGTGGGTGGAGCCCTCCGTGGACTCGCGCAACCGTTACCCTTCGTGGGTTGAAGTCTCCATCAACGTGGATGTAGGATAGCACCACCTATCCGAACCACGGGAAAAACATCCGTGTCTCCAATTGCGTTTGATTCTCCAAACCCTTCCCTTTACATTCTTGCAAGTTGCATGCTTTACTTTCCGCTGCCTATATACTCTTTGCATGCTTGCTTGAATTGTGTGATGATTGCTTGACTTGTCCTAAAGTTGCTAAAATCTGCCAAGAACTAAAATTGGGAAAAGGTTAAGTTTTTATTTGGTCAAGTAGTCTAATCACCCCCTATAGACATACTTCCGATCCTACAAGTGGTATCAGAGCTTTGGTCTCCATTTGCTTTGATTTCCATAGCTTTTGGTGGTCATAGCCTTGGTTTCACAACCTAGGAGAGTATGGCGTCTAGCGAGGGAAATTATCACCGTAGAGGTCCTTACTTTGATGGTACAAATTTTGCTAGTTGGAAGCACAAAATGAAAATGCATATTCTTGGACATAACCCCACCATTTGGGCTATTGTGTGTGTTGGTTTGCAAGGTGACTTCTTCGGTGGGAAATAACCAAACCGTGAAGCTACCGCGGATGAGTTGAAGATGCTACAATACAACTCTCAAGCTTGTGATATTCTCTTCAATGGATTGTGCCCCGAAGAATTCAACAAAATCAGCCGTCTTGAGAATGCAAAGGAAATTTGGGATACTTTGATTGATATGCACGAAGGTACCAACTCCGTCAAGGAATCCAAATTGGATGTGCTTCAAAGTCAACTTGACAAGTTCAAAATGAAGGATGGTGAAGGTGTCGCTGAAATGTACTCTAGGCTTGCTCTCATCACAAACGAGATTGCCGGCTTAGGGAGTGAAGAGATGGCCGACAGATTCATCATCAAGAAGATCCTAAGAGCCTTGGATGGAAAATATGATACTGTGTGCACATTGATCCAAATGATGCCAAATTACAAAGATCTCAAGCCAACGGAGGTCATTGGAAGAATTGTTGCTCATGAGATGTCACTCAAGGATAAAGAGGAACTTCACAACAAATCAAGTGGTGCCTACAAAGCCTCATGTGAAGCCCCCACATCATCAAGTGAGAAACAAAACTTCAACGAAGAATTGAGCCTAATGGTGAAGAACTTCAACAAGTTCTACAAAAGTAGAAGCAAAGATAGAAGCTCCAAGTCAAGGTCCTACAATGACAAAAGATCTTCTAGTCGAGAGCGAAACTGCTACAATTGTGGAAGACCCGGACACTATTCCAATGAGTGTACGGCTCCCTACAAAAGAAGAGAAGATTCTCCAAAAAGAAGAGGCAAAAGAGAAGAATCACCATCAAGAGAGAGAAGGAGTAGAGATGATCGTTATGAATGAAGATACTCACGGAGGAGCAAGGATTCAGAAAGAAAGGAAAAATCATCAAGGAGCTACACAAAGCGAAGACATCAAGCTCATGTTGGTGAATGGGTATCCGGCTCCGACTCCGACAACCACTCCGAGAGAAGTTATCACTCCGATTCTGAATATACTCAAGATGAAGGTGTTGCCGGTCTAGCACTTGTGTCAACCAACTCCTACGACATATTTGACTCACCAAATGAAGGGATTGGAAGATGCTTCATGGCCAAAGGTCCTAAGGTAACTCACCCTGAGTATGTTGATTTCAATAGTGATGAAGATGACTTGTTAGGTGATGATGATTTACTTGTTGACAACTCTAGTGATGAATACTATGATGAAACATCAATTAATCATGCTGATCAAGATAAAACGAATGACAATGATAAGGAGAAAATTGAGGCTCTAACTAAAGAACTGAACACTCTTAAGTTAGCTCATGAAACTATCTTCGAAGATCATCGAGAACTTTTAAGAGCTCATGAGAAGTTACGCTTTGAAAAGCACAATCTTGAGCAAGAGCATGAGTTTTTAAAGGCAATCAATGATGATCTCCGCAAGAAAAGTTCTTCTTACATTGCCAAGCGTTTACTCTTATCCACTTACATGCCTCGAGTCAAGTCTAATAACAAGAACAAGAAAGATTCTTCCTCTAGTAGTAACAATGATCATGTTAAATCCAATATTGTTGCTTCTAGTAGTTCTCTTGATTCCACTAATGATTCTCTTAGCCAAGT
Source organism: Aegilops umbellulata (assembly GCA_032464435.1). Lineage (NCBI taxonomy): Eukaryota > Viridiplantae > Streptophyta > Magnoliopsida > Poales > Poaceae > Aegilops > Aegilops umbellulata. Next base: position 490,740,760 of record CP136057.1, read on the forward strand.
TACACTTGAGCAAGAAAATAGCTTATTGAAGGGAATCATAGAGAAAGGTGTGTATAAAAGCCTTGCCGGAAGTAAGCAATTCGAGGAGATTGTACGCAAGCAAGGAAAGCACCGGAAGAATCAAGGTGTTGGTTTTGAACGAAAGTTCAATGCAAATGGAGTTGAATGGGAAGAAGATCAATACCCCAAGACAAAGTTTGTTCCTCAACAAGAGAAGTATGACCCTACTTCTTTCAGTGGGACACAAACTCAAGATGATCTTCCACCACAAGACTACAAGCAAAAAGGCAAGGACAAGCTTCAAGAGGAAATTGATGCATTTGAAGAAGCTCCTAAGACCTTAGTCAAGTGGATTCCCAAGACTACTTCAAGTTCCACTTCATCAAGTACGACTACAACTCCAAGGATTCCCATCAAGATGGTGTGGATCCAAAAGAAGAAGAACTAGAGAGTTCTTGAGGGTGACTCCGCCAACATACTTCACTCTTATCATTTTGGCAAGAACAAGTGCAATCAACTTCCACATCTTGCACTAGTTCAAGGAGTCACAAACCCTCTTGTTGGTAAGACAACGGACAAGGAAACCTAAAAGCTTTCATAGACATCATCTTGTGTGTGCATCACTCTATGTCTATGGATATCCTTGTTTGTTCCTTGTGGGACTAACCCATGTAGGTATTGAAAGTGAAATTCACTCAAAAGGATAGCTCCAAGTGATCTACATCTACATTGAGCAACCACATCTTCAACATCTACATGAAGTCATCATCGACAAAACCCAAGGTTAGTTCATCCCTCTTAGGGGGGATATCACATCTAGGGGGAGCTTTACTCTAAGACTTGAGTTAAAGCAACTCTATTGATGTGAACACAACAATGCTTTATGTAAAAGTGGTAACCCCACTTGAGCTTAAACGATGAGTATGACCTATGATCAAATGTTCTCATTTGACTCCTAAGTCAATATGCTCATATATAGATGACCTAGTCATCGCCAATTGCTTGATAGATGCTAGAATTGGTTGTGCATGCTTTGTCACATATTTCAATTGCCATTTTATTGTGTGAGCATGTTGGTTGCATATTTTACTCATTAGAGGACATCCACTTGTTGTTTTGATTGTTTGGCATTATTTTTCTTTTGCCAAGTGGATGGACAAGAATGCCTAAGAACCTTCTCTAGCTATCTAGGCTTTTCTCGTCTCAAACTCTATTCATGCTACATCACAAAATTGATCAAGTCAAATTCGAACCACTCTGTGTGAGGAGCACTCGGAGTCCCCGATTCGTCATAGACTTAAACTTCCAAAACCTCTTTGTGATTCTCGGTCTGACCGATACCCAACTTTTGGTCTTACCGAGATCATTAAGTTGATCTATGTTTTCGATCTTGGTGCAATTTGAACCATTCGGTCACACCGAGTTGCAATAACTGTATACAGTTTTGCATCTCGGTGCCACCGAGTTGTTCCACTCGGTCACACCGACAGGGTCGGGCTATATATAGACATGGGCAAAAATTTGGAAATTTCTCCGAACCCCTTCGCCCGCGCGATAGCTCGCTCTGCCAAAGTGGTCTCCAGATCGTCTCCTCGCTGCTAGCCGCCTCCAGTCGCTGGTCTCCGCCGTCAACGGGAATCAACCCCGCCGTTGCCGCCGTAGCGAGTCTCCGCCGAACTAGGGTATGGACTCGATCTTTGTGCTATTCCCCAATCCGATTCCTAGCACATTGTGATCATATTGATTCTAGCCACGTTTGATAAACTCCTATCCAGTCAATGAACTCGTAGAATAAGTTTGATTCGAAAATTTTAGGGTTAGGTTTCCGCCGAAACCATCTCGGACCCACCGAGTTGAAAAACTCGGTCCCACCGATTTGGCTTATGCCATTGCACAAGTAAGACTCGGTCTGACCGAGTATTGCTAATCGGTGTGACCGATTTTGAAACTTTGTGAAACCTTAGTAGTCTCGGTGCCACCGAACTGTGACTCAGTCTGAGTGAGTTCACTAGTTTAGGTTCCAAAAACTGCTTCAGTATCACCGAGTTTAAAAATCGGTAGATCCGAAATGCTTTCTGTGGGAAACTAAAACTAAGTTTTTGAATCATTCTTTTGCAAAAATCTTTTCATTTTGTGATGCTCATCCACTCTACCTCATCTATAAACTATTCACAGGGTCAGCAATCAGCCTATTCATCATGTTAGACCGGAGTGATAGCGAGAACATGTCAGAACAGCCAGTGCAGATGAGTGAGGGCACTAGTCCCTCCAGTTCTTCAGATGAAGGCAGCAGGAGCACCCCCAGCAACCTGCCAAAAGCTGCCACAAGACAAAGGAAGAAGAAAACCTCAGACTCAGAGGATGAGGACTATGTGGCAGAGGAGGAAGCAACCTCCAAGAAAGTTGAACTCAAGAAAGAGCATGGCTCAAGACAGAGAACCAAGCCAGGCTTAAAGGTTAAAAGGCCAGCAGGCAGGCAACCCATGCCAAAGGCCAGAGCCTCAACAAAGATTCCTGAGAAGCCTGCACCCAAAGAGCCAGTTGTTGCTGAAGGGAAGAAGGAAAGGAAAAGAGGCAGATGGTGCAAGAAAGTTGATCCCATGGCTGAATTTGAACAACATTCTTCTGATGAAGAAGAAGAAGAAGAAGAGGTTGTTGCACCAGCACCTAAGGCACCCAAGCTGATTGGTGATGCTATAAGATTAGGGGCAACTGCATCTAAGCCCAAGGAAGCCCCCAAGGCTACATCTAAGGCCAAGCCAGCTCCAAAGCCAAAACCAAAGAGAAATACAAGGAGCATCCCAGCTGCTGAGAAGAACAAGGCCCTAGTACCTGACATTGGAGAAGATGAAGAAGGACAAGTGCTGAGAAAGTTGAAGCCCAAGATCCCAGACCACAATGATGCTCATCCTGTGGCTGAGGATATGAAGATCAGAAGAGACTCTGGGCTAAGAAAGTGGAGAGCAGAGGATCCATATGCTACCAGGAGGAGAACTGCTATTGACTACAGGTTCCACACCAAGGAACAACAGGACTTCTATGAGACAGTCTTGTTGGACAAGAAGCCTGTTGTGTGTGATATGAGATGGGTCGATTGGGAATACATCAAGGACAATGAAGAGCACTACCCTGGAGTGCAAGACAACTTCAAGGCATGTGGAGTAGCTGACTTTGTTGGGCAGAAGCTCACAAAATGGAATGAGGAGCTGATCATGCAGTTCTACTCCACAGCACACTTCTATCCAGATGGAAGGATCACATGGATGTTTGAAGGTACAAGGTACCAATCAACTGTTGAGGAATGGGCAAAGTTGATCAATGCCCCAGAGGAAAATTAAGATGACTTGGATGTCTATGCCAAGAAAAAGATGGATCATAACACTATGGCAAATATGTACAAGGAGATTCCACCAGATGATCTTGATACTCACCAGTTTGGGTCTGTAAAACACTTGTTGTCAGGACTGCCTACGATCAACTGGATCCTTAGGCACACACTTTTGCCCAAGTCTAGAGATCACAGGATGATCAGAGGTCATGCCATTAACTTGCTACATATATTTGATGTGCCTCAGAAATTTAAGGTCATGAGCCTCATAGTAGAGACTATCAAGAGGACTGCAGCAGATCAGAAGAGGAGCTGTGGTTATGCCCCTCAGATCCAGATGTTGATTAACTCAAGAATGGGCACAGACACATACTTGTTGGACAAGGAACATTTTCCTATTCATCTAGATTTCAAGGACAACCAAGTTGTGATGAATGAAAATGAACCATCATCAGTTCAAGCACAAGCTAAGAAGGAGAAGGCAAGTAAGGAGAAAGCTGCCAAGATGCCAACTCAAGAGGAGGCATCTGAGTACTTCTTGAAAAACAAGCAAGAGCAGCTCAGTTACCTGATTGCATCCACCCTGAGGATTGAGAAAGGTCTGGCCACCCTCACTCAGAACCAGGAGAGCTTAGAGAGAATCGTAGAACAAAAGTTCTATGACTTGGATGTCAAGGTGACAGAGATTCAGACTGCAGTGGAGCAGCTCCAAGATGACATGCAGGAGAGGAAAGGGAAGACTACCACTGATGCATTTGCCAGAGTGCCACGAGCTCAGAGGTCCAGTGCAGTGCCAGTTCCTGACACCAGAGCCACCACCTCAGCTCCAGCCACAGCACCAGCCCAACCAGCTCTAGCATCCACTTCAGCTCCAACTCCAACCACTTCAACAGAAGCCTTCGTCCTTGGAGTGATCCGGACTCCACCACCACCAGAAGATCAAGCCTGAGTGTCGATCTAGCACTATGCATTTTCTAGGAACTTTTTGGTAACTTGTTGCCAAAGGGGGAGAAAAATGTATAGATCATAGGCTTCGAGAGAGAGAGAGAGTGTTGTTTTTTTCTCTCTTGCTTTATTTGGTGATTTTTCGGTTTTTCAAACATTGTTTGCTTTTGGTCAAGATACTTTGTTATGCTTGTGAGACATTGGTGATCATGTGTTTGATCATAAGCTACACTTATGCATGCTTGATATATCTTATCTATCTTATGTGGTCATTCACTTTTCCTTGGTGATGAGTGCATGTATTTCATTATTATCATTTTGAGCGCTCCACCAAGATGTATGTGACATGGGAGAGTAACCCATAATTCTAACTCTTTGTGCATTTGCAGTCCAAAGCAAATTTTAAATATGCACAAATTTAGGGGGAGCTCTTACTTATCACATACTTCTCAAAGCGACGATATAATTCATTCTTATTATCATTTGTCGAAGCTTTGATCTATATGTTGTCATCAATTACCAAAAAGGGGGAGACTGAAAGTGCAACTATCCCTAGGTGGTTTTGGTAATTCATAACAACATATAGCTCATTGAGCTAATGCTATTCCAAGACAATTATTTCAGGAAAGCTCAATGATTGGCATGGCATGGATGGTGAAAGTGGAACCCTCAAAATGCTAAGGACAAAGGATTGGCTCAAGCTCAATAGCTCAAGACTCTTCATTTTACATTTTAGTGATCCAAGATCACATTGAGTCCATAGGAAAAGCCAATACTATCAAGGAGGGATGAGGTGTTGCTTAATGAGCCTTTTGCTTCATGTGCTTAATGATATGCTCCAAAATCCTCAGCTACTTTCCCATATCCACAAATGACCTAAACTCCAAGCCAAACTCGGTCCTACCGATTCTTTCTATCCGGCGCCACTGAGTTTCACTTGTCATAAGCCACTGCCAAACCCTAGCAAATCGGTTCTACCGATAGGGATCTCGGTCTCACCGAGATGGAATTGCAATTTCTCTGTTTCCTTTTCTTAACTTTTCGGTCTCACCGAAAGAGCGGATCGGTCCCACCGAGATTGCAATGTAAACTCTCTGTTTCCCTTTTGTAACTTTTCGGTCTCACCGAAAGAGCAAATCGGTCCCACCGAGTTTACCTGACCAACTCTCTGGTTAGCTAATTACCAAATCGGTCTCACCGAGTTTGTGTAATCGGTCTCAGCGAGATTACGTTATGCCCTAACCCTAACCATATCGGTCCTACCGAGTTGCATGTCGGTCCCACCGAAAATCTCTAACGGTCACTAGGTTTACTATTTCGGTCCGACCGAGTTTGTTGATTCGGTCCCATCGAGATTGGTAAATTGTGTGTAACGGTTGGATTTTGTGTGGAGGCTATATATACCCCTCCACCTCCTCTTCATTCGTGGAGAGAGCCATCAGAACACATCTACACTTCCAACTCATATGTTCTGAGAGAGAACCACCTACCCTTGTGTTGAGGCCAAGATATTCCATTCCTACCATATGAATCTTGATCTCTAGCCTTCCCCAAGTTGCTTTCCACTCAAATCTTCTTTCCACCGAATCCAAATCCTGTGAGAGAGAGTTGAGTGTTGGGGAGACTATCATTTGAAGCACAAGAGCAAGGAGTTCATCATCAACACACCATTTGTTACTTCTTGGAGAGTGGTGTCTCCTAGATTGGCTAGGTGTCACTTGGGAGCCTCTGACAAGATTGTGGAGTTGAACCAAGGAGTTTGTAAGGGCAAGGAGATCGCCTACTTCGTGAAGATCTACCGCTAGTGAGGCAAGTCCTTCGTGGGCGATGTCCATGGTGGGATAGACAAGGTTGCTTCTTCGTGGACCCTTCGTGGGTGGAGCCCTCCGTGGACTCGCGCAACCGTTACCCTTCGTGGGTTGAAGTCTCCATCAACATGGATGTAGGATAGCACCACCTATCCGAACCACGGGAAAAACATCCGTGTCTCCAATTGCGTTTGATTCTCCAAACCCTTCCCTTTACATTCTTGCAAGTTGCATGCTTTACTTTCCGCTGCCTATATACTCTTTGCATGCTTGCTTGAATTGTGTGATGATTGCTTGACTTGTCCTAAAGTTGCTAAAATCTGCCAAGAACTAAAATTGGGAAAAGGTTAAGTTTTTATTTGGTCAAGTAGTCTAATCACCCCCCCTCTAGACATACTTCCGATCCTACACTTCCAATATATGAATCTTTACCTATTGACCATTTCGAGACTCCTCGTCATGTCTATGATCTCATTCGGGACTCCGAACAAACTTCAGTCATCAAATCACATAACTCATAATACGAATCGTCATCGAACGTTAAGCGTGCGGACCCTACGGGTTCGAGAACTATGTAAACATGACCGAGCCACATCTCCGGTCAATAACCAATAGCGGAACCTGGATGCTCATATTGGCTCCTACATATTCTACGAAGATCTTTATCAGTCAAACCGCATAACAACATATGTTGTTCCCTTTGTCATCGGTATGTTACTTGCTCGAGATTGATCGTCGGTATCATCATACCTAGTTCAATCTCGTCACCGAAAAGTCTCTTTACTCATTCTGTAATGCATCATCCCGTGAATAACTCATTAGTCACATTGCTTGCAAGGCTTTTAGTGATGTGCATTACCCAGAGGGCCCAGAGATACCTCTCCAATACACGGAGTGACAAATCCTAATCTTGATCTATGCCAACCCAACAGACACCTTCGGAGACATCTTTAGAGCATCTTTATAATCACCCAGTTACGTTGTGATGTTCGATAGCACACATGGTGTTCCTCCGGTATTCGGGAGTTGCATAATCTCATAATCAGAGGAACATGTATAAGTGATGATGAAAGCAATAGCAATAAAACTAAACGATCATTATGCTAAGCTAATGGATGGGTCTTGTCCATCACATCATTTTCTAATGATGTGATCCCGTTCATCAAATGACAACACATGTCTATGGTCAGGAAACATAACCATCTTTGATTAACGAGCTAGTCAAGTAGAGGCATACTAGGGACACTCTGTTTTGTCTATGTATTCACACATGTACTAAGTTTCCGGTTAATACAATTCTAGCATGAATAATAAACATTTATCATGATATAAGGAAATATAAATAACAACTTTATTATTGCCTCTAGGGCATATTTCCTTCAGTCTCCCACTTTCATTAGAGTTAATAATCTAGTTCACATCGCCATGTGATTTAACACCAATAGTTCACATCACCATGTGATTAGTTCACACCGCCATGTGACTAATACCCAAAGGGTTTTACTAGAGTCAATAATCTAGTTCACATCGCTATGTGATTAACACCCAAAGAGTACTAAGCTGTGATCATGTTTTGCTTGTGAGAGAAGCTTAGTCAATGGGTCTGTCACATTCAGAGCCGTATGTATTTTGCAAATTTCTATGTCTACAATGCTCTACATGGAGCTACTCTAACTAATTGCTCCCACTTTCAATATGTATCCAGACTGAGACTCAGAGTCGTTTGGATCGGTGTAAAAGCTTGCATCGGTGTAACTCTTTACGATGAACTCTTTATCACCTCCATAACCGAGAAATATCTCCTTAGTCTTCTAAGGATAATTTTGACCGTTGTCAAGTGATCCACTCCTGGATCAATATCGTACCCCCTTGCCAAACTCATGGAAGGTGCACAATAGGTTTGGTACACAGCATAGCATACTTTATAGAACCTATGGCTGAGGCATAGGGAATGACTTTACACCTTACAATATAGGCTAGAACTCCTTCTTTGACTGTTCCATTTTGAACTACTTCAAAAATCTTGTCAAGGTATGTACTGATTGAAAAATCTTATCAAGCGTCTTAATCTATCTCTATAGATCTTGATGCCCAATATGTAAGCAGCTTCACCGAGGTCTTTTCTTTAAAAAAACTCCTTTCAAACACTCCTTTATGCTTTCCAGAAAATTCTACATCATTTCCGATCAACAATAGGTCATTCACATATACTTATCAGAAAGGCTATAGTGCTCCCACCCACTTTCTTGTAAAAATACAGGCTTCACCACAAGTTTGTATAAAACTATATTCTTTGATCAACTCATCAAAGCGTATATTCCAACTCCGAGATGCCTGCACCAGTCCATAGATAGATCGCTGGAGCTTGCACATTTTGTTAGCACCTTTAGGATTGACAAAACCTTCTGGTTGCATCATATACAACTCTTCTTTAATAAATCCAATAAGGAATTCAGTTTTGACATCCATTTGCCAGATTTCATAAAATGTGGCAATTGCTAACATGACTCGGACGATGTTGACTACAACCAAAGTCCACATCTTAGGTTTGCAATTGTGATACTTTAAGCATAATGAGATTTTCTCACTCGTATCAATGCTTGAATGAGATTTTCTCACTCATAAAATGTGGCAATTGCTAACATGACTACTTTTTCACATAAGCATCACAAACCCAAACTTTAAGAAACGACAGCTTAGGTTTCTTGCTAAACAACAGTTCATACAGTGTCATCTCAACGGATTTTTAGACGGTGCCCTATTTAACGCGAATACAGCTATCTCTAATGCATAACCCCAAAACGATAGTGGTAAATCATTAAGAGAAATCATAGATCGCACCATATCTAATAAAATACGGTTACGATGTTCGGACACACCATTACGCTGTGGTGTTTCAGGTGGCGTGATTGTGAAACTATTCCACATTGTTTTAAATGAAGGCCAAACTCGTAACTCAAATACTTGCCTCCGCGATCAGATCATAGAAACTTTATTTTCTTGTCACGATGATTCTCCACTTCACTCCAAAATTCTTTGAACTTTTTCAAATGTTTCAGACTTGTGTTTCATTAATTAGATATACACATATCTGCTCAAATCATCTGTGAAGGTCAGAAAATAACGATACCCGCTGCGAGCCTCAACACTCATCGGACCGCATACATCGGTGTGTATTATTTCCAATAAGTCAGTGGCTTGGTCCATTGTTCCGGAGAACAAAGTCTTAGTCATCTTTCCCATGAGGCATGGTTCGCAAGCATCGAGTGATTCATAATAAAGTGATTCCAAAAGCCCACCGGTATGGAGTTTCTTCATGCGCTTTACACCAATATGACTGATGACCCACAAGTGTAGGGGATCTATCGTAGTCCTTTCGATAAGTAAGAGTGTCGAACCCAACGAGGAGCAGAAGGAAATGACAAGCGGTTTTCAGTAAGGTATTCTAGGGAAGCACTGAAATTATAGGTAACAGATAGTTTTGTGATAAGATAATTTGTAACGGGTAACAAGTAATGAAAGTAAATAAGATGCAGCAAGGTGGCCCAATCCTTTTTGTAGTAGAGGACAAGCCTGTACAAACTCTTATATAGAGAAAAGCGCTCCCGAGGACACATGGGAATTATCGTCAAGCTGGTTTTCATCACGTTCATATGATTCGCGTTCGGTACTTTGATAATTTGATATGTGGGTGGACCGGTGCTTGGGTGCTGTCCTTACTTGGACAAACATCCCACTTGTGTTTAACTCCTATTGCAAGCATCCGCAACTACAAAAGAAGTATTAAGGTAAACCTAACCATAGCATGAAACATATGGATCCAAATCAGCCCCTTACGAAGCAACGCATAAACTAGGGTTTAAGCTTCTGTCACTCTAGCAACCAATCATCTACTTATTACTTCCCAATGCCTTCCTCTAGGCCCAAACAATGGTGAAGTGTCATGTAGTCGACGTTCACATAACACCACTAGAGGAGAGATAACATACATCTCATCAAAATATCGAACGAATACCAAATTCACATGACTACTAATAGCAAGAGTTCTCCCATGTCCCCAGGAACAAACGTAACTACTCACAAAGCATATTCATGTTCATAATCAGAGGGGTATTAATATGCATAATGGATCTGAACATATGATCTTCCACCAAGTAAACCAACTAGCATCAACTACAAGGAGTAATCAACACTACTAGCAACCTACAGGTACGAATCTCAGACTTAGAGGCAAGGATTGGATACAAGAGATGAACTAGAGTTTTAGAGGAGATGGTGCTGGTGAAGATGTTGATGGAGATTGGCCCCCTCCCGATGAGAGGAGCGTTGGTGATGACGATGGCGATGATTTCACCCTCCCGTAGGGAAGTGTCCCCGGCAGAATAGCTCCGCAAGAGCCCTAGATTGGTTCTGCCAAGGTTCCGCCTCGTGGCGGCGGAGTCTCGTCCCGAAAGCTTGCTTATGATTTTTTTCTCGGACGAAAGACTTCATATAGCAGAAGATGGGCACCGGAGGGCCACCAGGGGGCCCACGAGGGAGGGGCGCGCCTAGGGGGGTAGGGCACGCCCCCACCCTTGTGGCCAGGGTGTGGGCCCCCTCTGGTATTTTCTTCACTTTGTATTTTTTATTATTTCCAAAAAAACTTCCGTGGAGTTTCAGGACTTTTGGAGTTGTGCAGAATAGTTCTATAATATTTTCTCCTTTTCCAGCCCAGAATTCCAGCTGCCGGCATTCTCCCTCTTTATGTAAACCTTGTAAAATAAGAGAGAATAGGCATAAGTATTGTGACATAATGTGTAATAACAGCCCATAATGCAATAAATATCGATATAAAAGCATGATGCAAAATGTACGTATCAACTCCCCCAAGCTTAGACCTCGCTTGTCCTCAAGCGGAAGCCGATAACAATAAATATGTCCACATGTTTAGAGATAGAGGTGTCGATAAAATAAAATACGAACATGAGGGCATCATGATCATTCTTATAACAACAACATATATGGATATTGTCATATTATTTCTTATGCTCAAGTAATAATCTATTCACAATGTCAAGTATGAACCAGAAACTTCATTGAGAACTAACAAACTATAACCTCAGTCATTGAAGCAATTGCAATTTATCATAACATCAGAAAGAGTCTATGTAAGAGCTTTTCAGCAAGTCCATATACTCAACTATCATTTAGTCTTTCACAATTGCTAACACTCACGCAATACTTGTGGTTACGGAGTTTTAATCGGACACAGAGAAAGATAGGGGCTTATAGTTTCGCCTCCCAACCTTTTACCTCAATGGTAATGTCAACGATAATAGTTCATGCTAACTTACATCCAATTATATATATATATATATATATATATATATATATACATACATATATATATATATATATATATATATCAGGATCTTTCCAACACAATGTGCTTTCCAAAGGATAAAATGTAAAAAGGAAAGGTGAAGATCACCATGACTCTTGCATAAGGTAGAAGATAAAAGTAAAAGATAGGCCCTTCATAGAGGGAAGCAGAGGTTGTCATGCGCTTTCAGGGTTGGATGCACAAAATCTTAATGCAAAATAACGTCACTATATTGCCACTTGTGATATGGACCTTTATTGTGCAGTCTGTCACTTTTATTTCTTCCACATCACAAGATCGTATAAAGCTTATTTCCTCCAGACTAATCAATCATACATATTTAGAGAGCAATTTTTATTGCTAGCACAGATGACAACTTACTTGAAGGATCTTACTCAATCCATAGGTAGATATGGTGGACTCTCATGGCAAAACTGGTTTTAAGGGTATTTGGAAGCACAAGTAGTATTTCTACTTGGTGCAAAGAATTGGCTAGCATGAGGGAGAAAGGAAAACTCAACATGTTGGATGATCCATGACAATATACTTTATCTCAGATATAAGAAAATATGACACATTATGTTGTCTTCCTTGTCCAACATCAACTCTTTAGCATGTCATATTTTAATGAGTGCTCACAATCATAAAAGATGTCCAAGATAGTATATTTATATGTGAAACCTCTCTTTCTTTATTACTTCCTATTAATTGCAACAATGACCAAAACTATGTTTGTCAATTCTCAACAATTCTTAATCATCATACTCTTTATATGTGAAGTCATTACTCTCCATAAGATCAATATGATCTCTTTTTATTCTTTCTTTTTATTTTATTCCCTCATAATCATAGCAAGATAATCAAGCCCTTGACTCAACACTAATCTTTATTATATAGCTCACGGACTCGATTACATAGAGGGATCATAAAGCAAAACTCAAAACTAGATCATACCAAATTTTTTTATTCTACTAGATCAAGATAATACCAAAAGGATCGAACTAAGAAAAATGGTAAAGATAGGAGTGTGAAGGTGATACGATACCGGGGCACCTCCCCCAAGCTTGGCAGTTGCCAAGGGGAGTGCCCGTACCCATGTGATTATATCTCTATCTCAGAGGTGGTGGTGTGATATTCTTGGTGATGATACTCCTCAGGATACGATTCTCTTCCTCGAGCTTATTGAGTTGCTGCTTGAGATCAATTATCTCCTTACGGAGCTTACCCGTGACGGTTAAAGCTCCTTGCACCCATGGATGTTGCATAGCTGCGGGGGAACAAGTAACACTCTTTTTCATATTCCCGTAAGAAAGAAATCTAACATTGGAAGGGATAACCGAGTTTGGAATAGCCGAGCTCTGTAGTTCCCCCATCGTGAATCCAGCTCGGAAGCGAGAAGTGACTTCTTGATCCTCCTCCATGGCATCTATCCTCTTCAAATCAGCCTCCATCTCTTCTTTCGTTGCTGGCCCAAAGTGGCCAGCATCGGCGTTTGTCCTTGATCTTGATGCCAGATGAGACATCCGGCTCTCCCCGACTGACTCTTGAGAAGACATCTTGCTCTAATCTGCAGCAGCAACAGCTCGAAACAAAAACAGAGGATATTTGCGTGATACGATAGTCAAAACCTTCGGGAGATTATATAATGAATTACCGATCAAAATACGTATCATGCAAGAAAACGGAGTCCGGAGAGCGCACGAGGTGCCCACGAGGCAGGGGGCGCGCCCAGGGGGGTAGGGCGCGCCTCCCACCCTCGTGGAAGCCTCGTGTCCTTCCCGGACTGCTTCTTATTTTCCTATTTTGCTAAATATTCCAAAACGGAGAAAATTTGCCATTAGAACTGTTTTAGAGTCGGTTTACTTACCGTACCACGTACCTATTCCTTTTCGAAGTCTGAAACGTTCTGGAAAGTTTCCCTTATGTATTCCTCTGGTGTTACGGTTTCAATAACATTAGTTTCAACATTTATAGGATTGCTTGAGATATAATGTTTAATTCTTTGACCGTTCACCACCTTTGGATTTGTGCCTTCGAAGTTGTTGATTTTTATGGAACCGGAACGATAGACCTCCTCGATAATGTAAGGACCTTCCCATTTGGAGAGAAGTTTTCCTACAAAAAATCTTAAATGAGAGTTGAATAGCAACACATAGTCACCTACATTAAACTCACGCTTTTGTATCCTTTTGTCATGCCATCTTTTAACTTTTTCTTTAAACAACTTGGCATTTTCATAGGCTTGGGTTCTCCATTCATCAAGTGAGCTAATGTCAAATAACCTCTTCTCACCGGCAAATTTGAAATCATAATTGATCTCTTTAATAGCCCAATATGCCTTATGTTCTAATTTGAGAGGTAAGTGACATGCTTTCCCGTAAACCATTTTATACGGAGACATACCTATAGGATTTTTATATGCAGTTCTATAGGCCCATAATGCATCATCAAGTTTCTTGGACCAATTCTTTCTGGATCTATTAACAGTCTATTGCAAATTTAATTTGAGCTCTCTATTACTCAATTCTACTTGACCACTAGACTGTGGGTGATAAGGAGATGCAATTCTATGATTAACATCAGACTTAGCAAGCATTTTACGAAAAGCACCATGAATAAAATGTGAACCACCATCAGTCATTAAATATCAAGGGACTCCAAACCTCGGAAAAATAACCTCTTTAAGCATCTTAATGGAGGTGTTATGATCAGCACTACTAGTTGGAATTGCTTCTACCCACTTAGTAACATAATCAACAACAACTAAAATTTGTGTATACCCATTAGAGGAAGGAAAAGGTCCCATATAATCAAAGCCCCAAACGTCAAATGGTTCAATAACAAGTGAATAATTCATAGGCATTTCTTGACGTCTACTAATGTTACCAATTCTTTGACATTCATCACAAGATAAGACAAACTTACGAGCATCCTTAAAGAGAGTAGGCCAATAAAAACCGGATTGCAATACCTTATGTGCAGTTCTATCTCCAGCGTGGTGCCCTCCATAAGCTTCGGAGTGACACTTGCGTAGGATCTGTTCCTGTTCATGCTTAGGAACACAACGTCTAATAACACCATCTACTCCTTCCTTATAAAGATGTGTGTCATCCCAGAAGTAATGTCTTAAATGATAGAAAAACTTTTTCTTTTGCTGGTATGTGAAACTAGGTGTTATAAATTTAGCAACAATGTAATTAGCATAATCAGCATACCATGGAGCAGTACGAGAAGCATTTATGACATTTAGTTATTCATCAGGAAAGCTATCATCAATAGGTAGTGGGTCATCAAGAACATTCTCTAACCTAGACAAGTTGTCTGCAACGGGGTTCTCAACTCCCTTTCTGTCGGGGAAACTGATCCGCGAGCACCTATGGGGATTGAGCCCCTTTCGGTTCGGCGGGGGCGGAGGTCGCATGAAGAGCAGATCGAGGCGGAGCACACGAGCAGTTTACCCAGCTTCGGAGCTCTCCGGAGAGATAATACTCCTACTGTTGCTTTGTGGTTTGTATTGAGTTCTTGCTCGGGAGCGTTGAGTGCTACAATACGCACCAACATCTAGCGAGACCGAGCGTGAGCGTTCTACTGTCCTCCCCCTCTACGTTGTGCATGGGCCTCCTTTTGTATGCTCAAGGGGTCTCCAACAGGTGGCAACGTAGACAAGGGTAAAAATGGAAAGGTGCTGCGGTTGGTACAGCTACCTGTACAGTGTATCCTACCTAACCCTGACGACAGGGGACAAGGGTATTAAATGCCTATCTACGTCGCCCAAACAGTGCAGAAAAGGGACCATCAGGGACGCCACCGCTCGCCACGACGGCGATCTTGTCAGCGCCGCTTGCCACAGTGCACCCCTGGCTGCACAGCCTCCCGCCACGTACGCCTGGAAGGGTCTCAGAGCGACACGTTGGTGGGTGTGCTGGAGCGCGGGTACAAAGTGGTTGCTAGCCTGCCGCGGCAAAGTGCCTTGCCGCGGTCGTTGTCTTGTCGTGTCCGGAAGCTTGCCGCTCGCCGGGTCTTGCCAGGACGCGTGGCGCGTCGCGGTAAATACCCTGAGATGCCTTGGTTGGCCTTCCCGGCAAGCTCCTCTTGCCGGGGTCTTGTGCCTTGAGTGGCCTTCCCGGCAAGATCCTCTTGCCGGGGCCTTGTCTTCTTGGCTTGAATACTTTGTTCTTGAATGGCTCAAAAGGAACCACAGAGGGCCTTGGCGGTCGCCCGGCAAGCCTTGCCGCGGGACGCTGCGACTGCCCGTGCACACGTTCGGGATACTAGGGTACCCCTACTCTAGTACACCGACAGGAGCCCCCGGGCCTGGGCCATACACGGTGTCGAGCGCTGTTGGGCCAGGCCCAAAACAGGGCACGGACATGCGCGGCCTGGATCATGCCGTATCTTACTCTGTATCCACTGCGCCCTCCCCGAACGGCACGCGTCGATTGCGGCGTCGTGGGAGAGATCGTGGGTGGTTTCTTTATTCGGAAAGGCGGAACGTCCGCTCCCTTCCTCCTTATAAGCAGGGGAAACAGGGGCAGTTCGCCCATCTGCCCGTTGCTATTCCTTCCCCGAGAATCTCCGCCACTCCCCTTCTTCCCAAAGCCGAAGGAGAGCAGCATCCCGCCCCCATCGCCACCAGCACCACCAACGCCGTCGTCCTCCCTCACCACTCCCGCCATGGCTCCGAAAGCCGAGAAGGTGAAGTCGGCCGAGGCGCAGCGGCTCGCGGCGCTGCGAAAGGAGCGGGCAATCTTCCCCCCTAAGCTTGCCGCGGAGGAGCTGAAGGAGTACTACTACCTCTTCTGGTCGACGGGGACGCGAGCGCATCCGTGCACGAAGGTACTCCCAGCCGCCGCTTGGGAAAAGGCTCCCACTGGGTACCCTTTCTTCGCCTTGTTCTTCTACTGCGGGCTCTGCCCGCCCTTTTCTGAATTCTTCTGTGACGTCATGAATACCTATGGGCTCCACCTCCTTGACTTCACCCCCAATGTTGTCCTGACCATGGCAGTTTTTGCACATCTATGCGAAAACTTTGTCGGAATCCATCCAAAGGTAGCCCTTTTCCGCCACTTCTTTTCGCCTCGAGTTGAGAAAGGAGAGCCTTTATCCGGCAGAATCGCCTGGATCTCAAAAGCTGGCAAGAAGGATGCTTATCTGGATGGAGAGTTCTGCAGCAAGTGGGAGGAGTGGAGGGCGGACTGGTGCCTGATTGTTGAGGAGAACCCGCAACCGTTTACCGCCCTGCGCCAAACTCCAGTAGTGCGCGGCAGTGATTGGAGTAGCCTGGCCCCGGAAGACGACAGACTGAAGATTGCCGTCGCCGGGATCCAACGCCTCAGGCTTGCCGGGCTTACTGTAGGAGCGGTTGGCGCAGATTTCGTTCGCCGCCGCATCGCCTCCCTGCAGGAGAGGAGGAGACCCGCCTGGGAGTTCCAGAACACGGCGGATATCATGAGGCTGCGGCCGGGCCTCAACTTCAACTTCACCGTCCTGGAGCTCAACGCGATGCTCCAGGAGCTGTTCAAGTACGACCCTCAGCATCCCGAAGTGTTCAGGTTGCCGAGGGGCGTCGTTCCGCTGTGCAACAACTCCTTGCTCGACCGCATCCGTGCAATGATGCCGCTGTGCGACTCGCATGGAATTGACCCAGCCTGGATAGAGCCTGCAGATGATGTCGTGCAGGCGTTCTTCGATGGCTTGGTAGAAGTGCCGATCGACGCCGATGAGCAGAGGGGCCTCACCCGGGACACCACCGACGAGGAGCTCAAGCGCATCGCCACCAGGCTGGAAGAGGCGGCGGCAGCCGTAGCTGCGGGCGAGTTTGGGTTCACCGTGGAGGAGGCAGAGGCAGCAGAGGCGGCAAACCTTGCCGAGCGAGAGGATCTTGCCAGCGAGGAGAAGTCTGCCGGGCATGACGTCGGGCCAAGCGGGCCCGCCGAGGATACGAGCGGCTCGTTGGAGATCGGCTCCTCTTCCTCTTCGTCTTCGGGCAGCTTGCCGCAAGCAGAGCCCCCGACTCCACAAGCAGAGCCCCCGGCTCCACCAAGAAGGCGTCTTCGCAAGGCCGGGGACGTAGCGGAGCGGCGGATGAGTCAACCCCCGCCGCGCCGCACGACACGCTCCACCGCGGCAAGTTCTGTTGCCGCAGAAGCACCTCACGCTGCAGCGGCAACTGGAGCGGGGTCCTCCTGGTCCGCCGCACCAGCTCCCGCCAAGCGGCCAAGGGATCCTACTCCTCTGCCTCCTCGCGCCGGAGGTGGGCCAGGCTTTGACTTCTCCGCGCTCAGCTCTGACGAGGAAGAAGAAGAGTAAGATTCTTGTTGTACTTGTATGTCTTCAATACTTGCTGTCTTGTCTTGTATCTCATTTGCTTTACTCTGAACTTATTCCTTTTTAGGACTCTGGCCCAGAGAGCGGCAAAGAGAGCCAAGGTCCCGGTGATTGTCATCGAGGACGACCCCACCGTGTCAGCAGGGGGTGCGCCCGAGACAAACTTGCCGTACCCGGCAGCTGCTCTTCAGAGCAGCCCCCAGCGTAAGTATATGGTTTGCTTCCCGCTGTTAGGTGCGCATGGATACTCTTTGTTTGCTGATATCTGACTGTTGGCTTGTGTAGGAGCAGAGCAGCCCCACCAGGAGCGTCCGGATGCCGCCCCTGACATGCCATCTGCTTCGACTACGCCGCCAAGGGAGAGTTCTCCGGCAAGGGAGAATCCTCCGACAAGGGAGAGCTCTCCGGCAAGGGAGAAGTCTCCGGCAAGGGACAGTACCAGCGACCCCCCGGCAGCGGAGATCCCAACTGCCGAGCCTGGTACAGGTACTTCTTGCTTCTAAACTTCCCTTGGGTTCTTCTTCATTTGATCTTCTTTTTGGATATCTGCTTGACTTTTCTTCCTTTTTCGGCCGTCAGATCCATCTACTGCGGAGCCGATGGAGACCGAGGTTGCTGTGGACGATGCCGCCGCCACCGAAGAAGCGGCCGGCGCTGATGATCCCGCCGGCGAAGAGGCCGCCAAGGCTGCCGCCGCCGCAGCTGACGAGGGGTCTGGCGATCGCACTGACGGCCCTGAGGCCGCAGGAGCGTCAGACGCTACGCCGACCGCCGACCCTCCCGCCGCTGCCGCAGCGTCGGACTCCGAAGGGCCCCAGCCAGGCGTCTACTTGAAGGCCGGCGATGGCGTCTTCATCAACCTTCCCTGGGCGTCAACGTCCAGGGCGCCAGTCGAAGGAGAAAGCTTTGACGTGGAGGTGCTTGCCTCCGCTGGGCTGACGCTGGTCGACGCGCCAAGCAGCAGCAGCGACGGGCCTGAGGAGGAGCGGCTGCTGCGGAAGCTGTTGTCGCTCTACCGCGCTCGACAAGCCAAGCTGGAATCCCGCGAAGCGCTTGCCGCGAAAGCGGGAGCCGACATTGAGAAGCGCGCGGCAGAGCTCCGAGGCATCAACCAGGCAGCTCTCCGGTCCCTGGCGGAGGAGCGGGAGCAGCTCGAGGAGGCGCAGAAGGCCTTCCTCCTCGAGAAGGCTGACGTCGAGGAGCAGCAGTGGCTTGCCGCTGAGAAGCTGTCGGCGCAGGAGGGTGAACTGGCGCAGCGGAAGGTTAACCTCAATAGCCACGAGGAGGAGCTCGCCGCGCGCGAGCGAACGCTTGGCAGAGCTCTCAAGGAAGCAAAGGACGCTGCCGCAGCTGCCGAGGCCGCCAAGAAGGAGCTAGAGACGAAGGTGGCGCGGCTGGAAACCATCTCAGGGCGAGTGGCGAAGAGCTTGCCGCGCTCAAGAATGAGCGCGAGAAGGACGCCTACACCTTTGGCGAGCTGCAGGGTCGTCACGCCGAGAAGATCAAGGAGCTTGGCGCCGCCAAGGATTCCAACGCCGATCTTGAGTTGAAGCTGACCGCTTTGACCAAGACGCTGGACGGCGCCAGGGAGCAGGAGGCGGCCCTGAAGAAGGAGATCATGGCCGACAAGGCGCTGCTGGAGAGCATTGCTGCCACCCAGAACACCTTCAGGGAGAATGTGGAGCAGTGGACGGAGGGTCTTGTGAATGCTGCCGCAGATATTGACAGGGAGCTGGCGCAGCTGGGGATGGAGGATCTCGGGTATCCTTCTGATGAGAGCCTCCCATCCAGCGCCAAGCTCACTCTATTCTTCAAAGGCGTGGCGACGGCCCTCCAGCGACTCCGGGAGAGGATCCCAAAGCAGCTGGCCGACGAGTCGCGCAAGATCTGCGCGGGAGCTCTTCAAAAAGTGTTGGTGAAGGTAGCCTTCCGCAACCCGGGTCTCAACCTCACCAACGTCCTCAGATCCCTGCCGGCGGAAGCTGATCTGGAGGCGCTCAAGGACCTTGTCACACCCATTGTGGACAAGGTGAGCGGGATCAAGAGGGTTGAGGGCGATCGCATGGACTAGGCCGCCCGTTTTCTTCTTTTCTTGTCGCTGCTGATCATGTTATGAAAACAGTCTATTAGAGCCGCGATAAGCTATTTTGTAATATAACTCTATTTTGGGCAGCGATTGCAATGTTATTTCCTTTACTTGACTCCTTCCTTTGTATGTTTTTGCCCTATGCTTTTAGGGAACTTGTCGGCGCAGGCACCCTTGCCGCGAGCGCTGAGTGCGGGACGTCAGCAGCCTGCTGGCAGTGCCATTGCCGACAAGAAACCTTGTCGTAACTAGTCGCAGCTCGCTTAAGTTGTTGAGCGAACTCGAAACAAAGTAAGGGCGCGACTCTAGTCGCAACACACCTAAACTGTTGAGCGAACTCGAAACAAAGTAAGGGCGCAACTAGCCACGAGCCGGTTCCTTCGCGCACAGGTTTTCCATACAAAGCATGGTCGTTTAAGGAAGATAACTTAAAAATTTAAAAACATCTGATTGCTCAAACTTTGGCAACTTAGATTTTCTGTCTTTTGCTTCCCGGCAAGGCGAAACTTTCTTGAACGGCGCCTGGTCCATACCATTATCTTCCCCTTCCCCCTGGCAAACTTGTGGGCGAAGGAGCCTTCATTTCCTTGAGAAAAAAGGAAGTAGAGAAAATAATGATATGGAGCCTTATGGCTCATTATTGCTTACCGGGGGTGTTCGCTGCACAAAGTGTCAGATAACTCATGCAAAAAATAAAAAGCATGAAATTGACAAGATGTGCGGAGCACATGAGCTTTATTTATGCACAGGGTCTGCGCCTGGCTTTGTACAAAGGATTACATGCAGCAGCGGCAAGACTTGTACAAAAGATGGTTGCCGGAGCAGGGTCCGGCAACCGCGCCTTACGGGTAAAACTTACGAAGATGCTCAATGTTTTAGGAGTTGCTCACCGGAATGCCATCTTCGGTCTCAAGGCGGACAGCGCCAGGCCTAGTGACTCGTTTCACCCGGTAAGGGCCTTCCCACTTCGGCGTCAACTTGTTGGAATTCTTGGCGGACTGAACGCGCCGAAGAACAAGGTCGCCTTCCTCGAGACTTCTGGCGTTAACTTTGCGGCTATGGTAGCGGCGCAAAGCTTGCTGGTAGCGAGCAGCTCGTACAACAGCCTGAAGACGGTCTTCCTCAAGGAGCAGCGCGTCATCTTGTCGCAGCTGCTCTTGCTTAAGCTCATCATAAGCGAGCACTCGAGGCGACCCGTATACGAGTTCCGTGGGGAGAACTGCCTCTGCTCCATAGACTAGAGCGAAAGGTGTCTGGCCAGTGGCTCGATTTGGCGTCGTCCTGATCGACCAAAGAACCACCGGCAGCTCCTCAATCCAGTTTCTTCCGCACCCGTGCAGCCTGTCGAAAGTCCTGGTCTTGAGACCACGCAACACTTCAGCATTTGCCCTCTCCGCTTGACCGTTGCTCCTGGGGTGAGCAACAGAAGCGAAGCAGACCTTGGCGCCAAGATCTTGGATGTACTGCATGAAGGTGCGGCTCGTGAATTGCGTACCGTTGTCGGTGATGATCCTGTTAGGGATCCGGAAGCGGGAAACAATGGACCTGAAGAACTTGACTGCTGACTGTGCTGTCACCTTCCTCACTGCTTCCACTTCCGGCCACTTTGTGAACTTGTCGATTGCGACGTACAAGTACTCAAAGCCCCCGACTGCTCGGGGGAAGGGGCCGAGGATGTCGAGCTCCCAGACCGAAAATGGCCAGGATAAAGGGATCGTCTGGAGAGCTTGAGCTGGCTGGTGTATCTGCTTGGAATGAAACTGGCACGCTTCACACTTGGTTACTTGTGCAGTCGCATCCTGGAGGGCTGTCGGCCAAAAGAAACCTTGCCGGAAAGCTTTGCCGGCAAGCGCTCTTGCGCCAATGTGATGACCACATATGCCTCCATGTATCTCTGCCAACAGCTTTTGTCCGTCTTCCCGGTGAATACACTTCAATTTCACCCCGTTGAGTCTTCTTCTGTACAGTGCGTTGTCGACAAACTGGTACATACTTGACTGCCGGGCTACTCTTTCCGCTTCTTCTTGCTCTTCGGGAAGTTCTCCTGTCTGAAGGAAACGGACAATCTGCTGTGCCCATGCTGGAGCTTGTGGCTCGACAACAAGGACTAAAGGCACATCTGCTGCTGTGGGAACATCCGCTTCTACGGCGAGAAACTACGGCTCAGCCGGAGCTTGACGTTCCCCGGCAAGCTTGCCGGAGCAAAACTTGTCGGGAGCGTCTGCTTCAATGAAACAAACCCTGGGGTTTGCCGGAGCAGACTGCTCCCCAGCACTCTTGGTGTTGATCTTGGGGACCTTTTTGGCGGCGGCTTCGGGAAGCTCTGCTGGAAAATAGTCACCAGAAATTAACTTCCTCTTCTTGCTCTGTCCAGTTGATGGCGTCACAGACGGTTGAGTCAGCTTGAGCACAAAGATCCCTGGTTCCACAGGTAACTTAAGTGCTGCGCACTTTGACAGGCCATCGGCAATGTCGTTCTGAGCTCTTGGAACATGTTCCATCTGTAGGCCGACAAAGTGCTCTTCTAGCTTCCTCACTTCATCAACGTAGGCTTCCATCAACGGACTCTGATAACTCTTATTTACTTGGCAGACGACAAGCTGCGAGTCACCCCTGACAATGAGCTTCTTCATCCCAACGTCTGCCGCGATCCTGAGACCGGCAAGCAATCCTTCATACTCTGCAGTATTGTTTGTTGCTTGTTCCTTGGGAAAGTGCATCTGGACTACGTACTTAAGGTGCTCTCCGGTGGGTGCGACAAGCAGTGCGCCAGCACCGGCGCCTTGCAGCGAGAAAGCACCATCAAAGTACATCAGCCACTCTTTGCTTGCTTCCTTGACGGGGATGCTCGTTTCTGGAATTTCTTCATCTGGTGTTGGCTTCCACTCTGCTATGAATTCTGCCAATGCTCTGCTTTGGATAGTTGAAGTGCTCTCAAACTTGAGGCCAAAGCTTGACAGTTCCAGTGCCCACTCAACAATCCTGCCTGTTGCTTCTGGATTCTGCAGTATCCTCTTCAGCGGAAAACGAGTGACAACTGTTATCTCATGTGCTTGGAAGTAATGGCGCAGCTTTCTCGAGGCCATGAGAAGGCCGAAAAGCAATTTCTGCATGCTAGAGTACCTTGACCTAGCCCCCTGCAGAAGGGAACTGACAAAGTAGACTGGGCGCTGCACCATTTTCTTCTGTATCTCCTCGGGTGCCTGCGCAGATCCATCTTTGCCGGGACCAGAGCTTGTCGGGGAAGCCCCCTGCTTGTCGCTGGATGCGCTCGCCGTGGTTGCTGGCTCATCATCTGCCTCCCTCTCCGCTACTAACGCAGCACTAACCACTTGATTGGTTGCCGCCAGATACAGCAACAACTTCTCTTATGGCTTAGGTGCGACAAGTATTGGAGTGGAGGACAGGTATCTCTTGAAGTCCTGCAGCGCATCCTCCGCTTCCGGAGTCCATTTCATTTGACCTGCCTTTTTCAAAATTTTGAAAAACGGTAGGGCGCGCTCAGCAGACTTAGAGATAAACCTGCTGAGAGCCGCCACGCAGCCGGCAAGTCTCCGTACATCCTTGACGCGCTTCGGTGCTTCAATCTGCTCAATGGCCTTGATCTTGTCGGGATTGGCTTCAATTCCCCGCTGAGACACGAAGAATCTGAGAAGCTTGCCGGAAGGGACTCCAAACACGCACTTCTCGGGGTTGAGCTTGAGGCTGATCTTGCGCAGATTTGCGAAAGTCTCGTCTAAATCTTGAATCAGAGTTGCCTTATCCTTTCTCTTGACCACTATGTCGTCCATGTAGGCTTTCCACATTTCTGTGTATTTGCGGTTCAAAAGCAGTATGGACTACCCTTGCAAATGTTGAACCAGCATTCTTTAAACCGAAAGGCATCCGTATGAAACAGTACGTGCCACAGGGAGTGATGAATGCGGTTTTCTCCTCATCCTCTTCTGCCATGAAGATCTGATGGTATCCTGAGTATGCGTCAAGAAATGAAAGCAAGTCACATCCAGCCGTGGAGTCAACAATCTGTTCGATGCGCGGCAAGGGAAATGGGTCTTTGGGACAAGCTTTATTGACATCGGTAAAGTCGATACAAAGCCTCCATTTCCCGTTTGCCTTGCGCACGACTACAAGATTGGCCAACCACGTAGGATGGAGCACTCCTCTGACAAGGCCTGCTGCTTCCAACTTCTTGATCTCTTCTGCGATGAATTCTTGGCGCTCCACTGCTTGCTTTCTGACTTTCTGCTTGACGGGCCGCGCATGAGGACAGACGGCAAGGTGGTGCTCAATTACTTTCCTGGGAACACCGGGGATGTCAGACGGTTGCCACGCAAACACATCGATATTCGCCCGCAGGAAAGCAATGAGCGCGCTTTCCTATTTAGGGTCGAGAGTGGCACTGATGGTGAAAGTACCACCAGTGCCGTCCTCCTTGGCGGACACCTTCTTGGTCGCTGGCGGAGCTGCCATTGTCTTCTTACACTTGCCGGTGGAGCTCGATGGTGCGTCCTCGACGGTAGCGCAGCACTCCGAAGAGGTGCGCTTGACAGAGTGAGCATCAGAACTCTTGCCGGACTTGGTCTTCTTCTTCCCCCCGGGAGCTTCGGCGGCAAGCGGCTTGCGATCTGTTGCGGTTGCTGCTTCCCGGTAGATTTTGTCGGCGCAGATAAGAGCATCCTTCTTGTCGCCAGGGACAAAGATGACACTTATCGGGCCTGGCATCTTCAGCATGTTATACGCATAGTGAGAGGCCGCCATGAACTTGGCGAGCGCCGGACGGCCAAGAATCCCATTGTAAGGCAATGGAAAATCGGCAACGTCAAAAGTGACCCTCTCAGTTCTGAAATTCAACTCGCTGCCAAATGTCATCGGCAACGTGATCTTCCCCTTCGGCTTGCTCCTTCCCGGGTTGATTCCTTGGAATGTGCCGGTTTCTTCGAGTTCGCTGTCAGGGACCTGGAGTTTCCTGAGCACTGCGAAGGAGATCAGGTTCAAGCCGGCCCCACCATCAACTAGCATCTTAGTGACCTTGAGGTTGCGAATAGTTGGTGAAACCAACATCGGCAAGCACCCGATAGCAGTTGTGCGATCAGGATGGTCCTCAATATCAAAGATGATAGGCGTGCTGGACCATTTCAGAAGGTTGCGTGACTCAATGGGTGGTTCTGCCGCATTGACTTCCCGCACCCACTGCTTGAGTTGGCGGTGTGAAGTATGCAGAGAAGCACCACCGTCAACGCACAAGACCTCTGTGGCTTTCTGGAACTCCTGCTCACTGGTTTCATCATCATCCATGTCTTCGTCGTCGTCGTCATCTTCATCCTTGTCGCGGCCACGGGGAGGTCTGTCTCCCTACCGCTGCTTGGCCTTGCCGCGGCGTCCTCCTCGGCCGGTGCGCTTCGGGCCGGATCCTCCAGCACCTCCTTGGGCTTTCTCCTTGTCGCGTCGCTCGTATTCGGCCTTTTGCAGCTCGATAAGCTGCTCGACCTTCTTGCAGCTCTGGAGGTCATGGCCCTTGGTGCGGTGGATCTTGCAGTACTGTTTGTTGGTGCCGTCCTGCTTGTCGGCGGCTGCCACAGCCTGGCAGTTGGCGCATGCGGCAACCTCCTTGCCGGAGCTACCAGCCTTGGCTTTCTTGGCGCCACCTTCGTTGCCGGACTGCTCAACAACTAGCACATCTTTGCCTTTCCTCTTCTTGTTGTTCCTCCGCCGGCTTTTCTTTGCCGGGGCAGAATCATCGCTGTCAGATCCTCCTGTTCCTGTATTCTCTCCGGGGAGTTTCCTCCCTTCCTCAGCACGTGCACACCTGTCGTCCAGGGCATACAAGTCAGTGACGTCTCTGATCTTGCACATTGCCATCTCCTCCCGCATCCTGCGGTTACGCACGTTCTGATGGAACGCGCTGATGACTGCGGCAGGGTGGACATCTGGGATGTTGCGTTGCACATGGCTGAATCTCTGGATGTACTTGCGCAGGGGCTCTCCTTCTTTCTGGGCAAGCAGATGAAGATCACTCTCCTGGCCATGAGGTTTGTGGCCGCCTGTAAAGGCGCCGACAAACTGATGGCATAGGTCTGCCCAGGAAGATATGGAGTTGTCCGGCAAGTGCATGAGCCAGGACCTGACGTTGGGCTTGAGCAACAGCGGGAAGTAGTTGGCAAGGATCTTATCGTCGCGCCCCCCAGCAGCTTGCACCGTGATGGTGTAGATGCTGAGGAACTCCGACGGATGCAACTTGCCATCGTACTTCTCGGGTACGTCTGGCTTGAAATTCTTCGTGCTGGGCCACTGGACTTGCCGCAGCTCACGGGTAAACGCAGGGCAACCTACCGCGTACGGCAGGTCGCCTGGTTCCCCTGGCGCACGCATGTCGACAGTGGGCCCAGCGCGCTAGTCTGACTGACGCAGCGCTTCTCTTCGGCGCTCGATGCGAGTACGAGCGTCTTCTTGCTGTCGTTCGTGAAGAACTTGGCGTTGATCGCGACGAGCTCGTGGATCTGATGAAGCAGTGGAGTCGCTGTCGCGGTGGACCCGGCGAGTCGGCGATCTTGGCCTTCGTGGCGGAGAGTGCACGGTGGTTGCACCCCCACCGGTCTTGTCGCCATCGGATCACGCCTGGCTGACTTGCCGCGGCTGCGACGTAGTCGGCTGCCGTGGAGTGTCGCCATTGGCGAAGCCGATGAGACTCTGAATGGTGGCCCTCCTGTCGTCGATCTTGTCTGGCGTTGGAGGGAAGTCTAGGAGCTGTTGAGCTCGCGCCAAAGCTTCTGCTGGAGTGGCGGGTAGCGGTGGCAAACGGTACGAGGAGCGGGATATGCTCGGACTTCTAACTGCATTAGAAGGAGCAATATCCCGTCCAGGCGACCGTGCTTCGCTCGCGCCAGCACGTTGGCGCGCATGCTGGCCTGGAGCATCCCGAGATCCGCCAGCTCGATCTGGGTCCAGCAAGCGTATGGTACCATGAGTACCACGACGCTGCCGGTCCTGCACCTCTTGAGATGGGCGCGGTGCATCTACGGACGCTCGGTCGTCGTGGGAGCCGGCTACACCGCCGATGGGCAGCGCAGCCTTGTCCTTGGACCTGGTGGCACCGTGGGCTCCCTCGTCGACGCCCGTTCTTCCGCCGGCGTCTTCCCCACCAGCCGTTTGCTCCGGCGGCGGTGGGTCTGTCGCGGACGGAGCAGCCGCCTCCGAAGCCTTCTTCTTCGGCGGCATGTCAATGAAGATGATGAAGATCTAGCTCGTGTGAACGCCAGATCAGGTTCACACAACCTCGACGCCCCCTACCTGGCGCGCAAAAGATGTCGGGGAAACTGATCCGCGAGCACCTATGGGGACCGAGCCCCTTTCGGTTCGGCGGGGGGCGGAGGTCGCATGAAGAGCAGATCGAGGCGGAGCACACGAGCAGTTTACCCAGCTTCGGATCTCTCCGGAGAGATAATACTCCTACTGCTGCTTTGTGGTTTGTATTGAGTTCTTGCTCGGGAGCGTTGAGTGCTACAATACGCACCAACATCTAACGAGACCGAGCGTGAGCGTTCTACTGTCCTCCCCCTCTACGTTGTGCATGGGCCTCCTTTTATATGCTCAAGGGGTCTCCAACAGGTGGCAACGTAGACAAGGGTAAAAATGGAAAGGTGCTGCGGTTGGTACAGCTACCTGTATAGTGTATCCTACCTAACCCTGACGGCAGGGGACAAGGGTATTAAATGCCTATCTACGTCGCCCAAACAGTGCAGAAAAGGGACCGTCAGGGACGCCACCGCTCACCACGACGGCGATCTTGTCAGCGCCGCTTGCCACAGTGCACCCCTGGCTGCACAGCCTCCCGCCACGTACGCCTGGAAGGGTCTCAGAGCGACACGTTGGTGGGTGTGCTGGAGCGCGGGTACAGAGTGGTTGCTAGCCTGCCGCGGCAAAGTGCCTTGCCGCGGTCGTTGTCTTGTCGCGTCCGGAAGCTTGCCGCTCGCCGAGTCTTGCCGGGACGCGTGGCGCGTCGCGGTAAATACCCTGAGATGCCTTGGTTGGCCTTCCCGGCAAGCTCCTCTTGCCGGGGTCTTGTGCCTTGAGTGGCCTTCCCGGCAAGCTCCTCTTGCCGGGGCCTTGTCTTCTTGGCTTGAATACTTTGTTCTTGAATGGCTCAAAACGAACCACAGAGGGCCTTGGCGGTCGCCCGGCAAGCCTTGCCGCGGGACGCTGCGACTGCCCGTGCACAAGTTCGGGATACTAGGGTACCATTACTCTAGTACACCGACACTTTCTATCAATAATATGTAAATCAAATTCTTGTAGCAAGAGAACCCATCTAATAAGTCTAGGTTTGGCATCTTTCTTTTCCATAAGATATTATAGCAGCATGATCAATGTGAATAGTTAATTTAGAATCAACAATATAAGGTCTGAACTTATCACAAGCAAATACAACTGCTAAGAATTATTTTTCAGTAGTGGCATAATTTCTCTGGGCATTGTCTAGAGTTTTACTAGCATATTGAATGACATTTAATTTCTTATCAACTCTTTGCCCTAGAACAACACCTACATCATAATCACTAGCATCACACATAATTTCAAAGGGTAAATTCCAATCAGGTGGCTGAACAATAGGTGCAGAGATTAATGCTTTCTTAAGATTTCAATTGCTTCTACACAATCATCATCAAAGACAAATGGTATATCTTTTTGTAATAGATTAGTCAGAGGCCGAGAAATTTTTGAGAAGTCCTTAATGAACCTCCTATAAAAACCGGTATGACCTAGGAAACTTCTTATACCTTTGATGTCCTTGGGACATGGCATCTTTTCCATAGCATCAACTTTAGCTTTATCCACTTCAATACCTCTTTCAGAAATTTTATGCCCCAAGACAATACCTTCATTAACCATAAAGTGACACTTCTCTCAATTCAAGATAAGGTTAGTTTCTTCACATCTCTGCAAAACTCGATCAAGGTTGCTCAAGCAATCATCAAAAGAGGATCCATAAACGGAGAAATCGTCCATGAAAACCTCACAAATCTTTTCACAAAAATCAGAGAATATAGCCATCATGCATCTTTGAAAGGTAGCAGGTGCATTACATAAACCAAAAGGCATACGTCTATAAGTGAAAGTACCGAAAGGGCAAGTAAAAGTGGTCTTTGCTTATCATCAGCTGACACAGGTATTTGAGAGAAACCAGAATAACCATCTAGAAAGCAAAAATGTGTGTGTTTGGATAATCTTTCTAGCATTTGATCAATGAATGGCAAGGGGTAATGATCCTTTTTAGTAGCTTTATTTAATTTGCGGAAATCAATTACCATCCTATAACCTGTAATAATTCTTTGTGAGATCAATTCATCTTTATCATTAGGAACGACAGTAATACCTCCCTTCTTAGGGACACAATGGACAGGACTTACCCACTGACTATCAGCAACGGGATAAATTATACCTGCCTCAAGGAGCTTTAGTATTTCCTTTCTTACCACTTCTTTCATCTTAGGATTCAGCCGTCGTTGGTGATCAATAACTGGTTTGGCATCTTTCTCCAAATTTATTTTGTGTTGACATAGAGTAGGACTAATGCCCTTAAGATCATCAAGAGTGTATCCAATAGCAGCACAGTGCTTCTTCACAGTTTTCAATAATTTCTCTTCCTCATGCTCTGACTCCTTACCTTCGTCGAGATTCCAATCTTCAGAGTTGCGTTTAATTCTTTCCAATAAATCCCATTTGAATTCAATAGTCTTCATCATAAAGGAACCAGTACAATAAGTATCGAGCATGGAGCGATTGTTGTCAGAAAGCCGAGCATAAAATTTTTGAATAATCATTTCCCTTGAGAGCTCATGATTGGGGCATGAATATAACATTGACTTAAGCCTCCCCCAATCTTGAGCGATGCTTTCTCCTTCGCGAGGCAAAAAATTATATATATAATTATGATCACGATGAACAAGATGCATAGGATAAAACTTCTGATGGAATTCCAATTTCAACCATTTGTAGTCCCATGATCCCATATCATCACATAGCCTATACCATGTCAATGCATCTCCCTTCAAAGATAAAGGGAAGACCTTCTTCTTGATAACATCATCGGGCATACCTGCAAGCTTAAATAATCCACAAACTTCATCCACATATATTAAGTGTAAATCGGGATGCAATGTTCCATCTCCTGCAAAAGGATTAGCTAGCAGTTTCTCTATCTGTCGGTGTACTAGAGTAGGGGTACCCTAGTATCCCGAACTTGTGCACGGGCAGTCGCAGCACCCCGCGGCAAGGCTTGCCGGGTGACCGCCAAGGTCCTCTGTGGTTCCTTTGGAGCCATTCAAGAACAAAGTATTCAAGCCAAGGAGACAAGGCCCCGGCAAGAGGAGCTTGCCGGGAAGGCCACTCAAAGCACAAGACCCCGGCAAGAGGAGCTTGCTGGGAAGGCCAACCAAGGCATCTCAAGGAACTCGCCGCGACGCGCCACGTGTCCCGGCGAGGCCCGGTGAGCAGCAAGCTTCCGGACGCGACAAGACAACGACTACGGCAAGGCGCTTGCCGTGGCAAGATATCACTCCGTACCCACGCTCCAGCACATCCACCAACGTGTCGCTCGGGGACCCTTCCAGGCGTACATGGCGGGAGTCTGTGCAGCCAGCGGTACGCGGTGGCAAGCGGCGCTGACAAGATTGCCATCGTGGCGAACGGTGGCGTCCCTGACGGTCCCTTTTCTGCACTGTTTGGGCGATGCAGATGGGCATTTAATGCCCTTGTCCCCTGCCGTCAGGGTTAGGTATGATACACTATACAGGTAGCTGTACCAACCGCAGCACCTTTCCATTTTTACCCTTGTATACGTTGCCATCTGTCGGTGACCCCTTGAGCATATAAAAGGAGGCCCATGCGTAACGTAGGAGGGGGGACGAACAGTAGAACACCCACGCTCGGTCTCGTTAGCTGCTGGTGTGTACTGTCGCACTTAGCGCTCCCGAGCAAGAACTCAATACAAACCACAATGCAGCAGTAGGAGTATTATCTCTCCGGAGAGCTCAGAAGCTGGGTAAACTGCTCGTGTGCCTCGCCTCGATCTGCTCTTCGTGCGACCTCCACCCCCCGCCGAAACGAAAGGGGCTCGGTCCCCATAGGTGCTCGTGGATCAGTTTCCCCGGCATCTTTGGCGCGCCAGGTAGGGGGCGTCGAGGTTGTTTGAACCTGATCCGGCGTTCACACGAGCTAGATCTCCATCATCTTCATCAACATGCCGCTGAAGAAGAAGGCTTCGGAGGCGGCTGCTCCGTCCGCGACGAACCCACCACCGCCGGAGCAAACGGCTGGTGGGGTAGACGCCTGCGGGAGAACGGGCGTCGACTAAGGAGCTCACGGTGCCGCCAGGTCCAAGGACAAGGCTGCGCAGACCTCGGCGTCCGTACATCCATCGCGCTCATCTCAGGAAGCGCGGAACCGGCAGCGTCATGGTACTCACGGTACCATACGCTCGCTGGACCCAGATCGAGCTGGTGGATCTCGGGATGCTCAAGACCAGCATGCACGCCAACGTGCTGGCACGAGCGAGGCACGGTCGCCTGGATGGGATACTGCTCCTTCTAACATAGTTAGAAGTTCGAGCATATCCCGCTCCACACAACGTTCGCCACCGCTACCCGCCACTCCAGCAGAAGCTTTGGCGCGAGCTCAACTGCTCCTAGACTACCCTCCAACGGCGAACAAGATCGATGAATGGAGGGCCACCATTCAGAGTCTCATCGGCTTTGCCAACGGCGACACTCCGCGGCAGCCGAGTACGTCGCTGCCGCGGCGAGTCAACCAGGCTTGGGCCGATGGCGACAAGACCGGTGGGGGTGCAACCATCGTGCACTCCACGCCGCGAAGGCCAAGATCGCCACCTCACCGGATCCACCTCGACAGCGACTCCACCGCGTCATCGGATCCACGAGCTCGTCGCGATCAACGCCAAGTTCTTAACGAACGACAGCAAGAAGACGCTCGTACTCGTATCGAGCGCCGAAGGGAAGCGCGGCGTTAATCAGACCAGCGCGCTGGGCCCTCTGTCGACATGCATGCGCCAGGGGAACCAGGCGACTTGCCGTACGTGGTAGGTTGCCCTGCGTTTACCCGTGAGCTGCGGCAAGTCCAGTGACCCAGCACAAAGAATTTCAAGCCAGACGTACCAGAGAAGTACGACGGCAAGTCGCATCCGTCGGAGTTCCTCAGCAGCTACACCATCGCGGTGCAAGCTGCTGGGGGACGGGACGACAAGATCCTTGCCAACTACTTCCCGCTGGTGCTCAATCCCAACGTCAGGTCCTGGCTCATGCACTTGCTGGGCAACTCCATATCCTCCTGGGCAGACCTATGCCATCAGTTTGTTGGCACCTTCACAGGCGGCCACAAACCTCATGGCCAAGAGAGTGACCTTCATCTGCTCGCCCAGAAGGAAGGAGAGCCCCTGCGCAAGTACATTCAGAGATTCAGCCGTGTACAACATAACATCCCAGATGTCCACCCTGCCGCGGTTATCAGCGCGTTCCATCAGAACGTGCGTAACCGCAGGATGCGGGAGGAGATGGCGATGTGCAAAATCAGAGACGTCAGCGAGCTGTATGCCCTGGCCGACAAGTGTGCACCTGCTGAGGAAGGGAGGAAACTCCCCGGAGAGAATACAGGAGCAGGAGGATCTGACAGCAAGGATGTTGCCCCGGCAAAGAAAAACCGGCGGCGGAACAACAGGAAGAGGAAAGGCAAAGATGTGCTAGTTGTTGAGCAGTCCGGCAACGAAGGTGGCGCCAAGAAAGCCAAAGCTGGTAGCTCCGACAAGGAGGTTGCCGCATGCGCCAACTGCCAGGCTGTGGCGGCCGCCGACAAGCAGGACGTTACCAACAAACAGTACTGCAAGATCCACCGCACCAAGGGCCATGACCTCCAGAGCTGCAAGAAGGTCGAGCAGCTTGTCGAGCTGCAAAAGGCCGAGTACGAGCGACACGACAAGGAGAAAGCCCAAGGAGGTGCTGGAGGATCCGGCATGAAGCGCCCCGGCCGGGGAGGACGCCGCGGCAAGGCCAAGCAGTGGCAAGGAGACAGACCTCCCCGCGGCCGCGACAAGGATGAAGATGACGACGACGACGAAGACATGGATGATGATGAGACCAGTGAGCAGGAGTTCCAGAAAGCCACAGAGGTCTTGTGCGTTGACGGCGGTGCTTCTCTGCATACTTCACACCGCCAACTCAAGCAGTGGGTGCGGGAAGCCAATGCGGCAGAACCACCCGTTGAGTCACGCAAGCTTATGAAATGGTCCAGCACGCCTATCATCTTTGATATTGAGGACCACCCTGATCGCACAACTACTATCGGGTGCTTGCCGATGTTGGTTTCACCAACTATCCGCAACCTCAAGGTCACTAAGATGCTAGTTGACGGCGGGGCCGGCTTGAACCTAATCTCCTCCACTGTGCTCAGGAAACTCCAAGTCCCTGACAGCGAGCTCGAAGAGACCGACACATTCCAAGGAATCAACCCGGGAAGGAGCAAGCCGAAGGGGAAGATCACGTTATCGGTGACATTCGGCAGCGAGTTGAATTTCAGAACTGAGAGGGTCACTTTTGACGTTGCCAATTTTCCATTGCCTTACAATGGGATTCTCGGCCGTCCAGCGCTCGCCAAGTTCATGGCGGCCTCTCACTATGCGTATAACATGCTGAAGATGCCAGGCCCGATAAGTATCATCTCTGTCCTTGGCGACAAGAAGGATGCTCTTATCTGTGCCGACAAGATTTACCGGGAAGCAGCAGCCGCAACGGATCGCAAGTCACTTGCCGCTGGAGCTCCCGGGGGAAGAAGAAGACCAAGTCCAGCAAGAGTTCTGATGCCCACTCCGGCAAGCGCACCTCTTTGGAGTGCTGCGCTAACGTCGAGGACGCACCATCGAGCTCCACCGGCAAGTGTAAGAAGACAATGGCAGCTCCGCCAGAGACCAAGAAGGTGTCCGCCAAGGAGGACGACACTGGTGGTACCTTCACCATCAGTGCCACTCTCGACCCTAAATAGGAAAGTGCGCTCATTGCTTTCCTGCGGGCGAACGTCGACGTGTTTGTGTGGCAACCGTCTGACATCCCCGGTGTTCCCAGGAAAGTAATTGAGCACCACCTTGCCGTCTGTCCTCATGCGCAGCCCGTCAAGCAGAAAGTTAGAAAGCAAGCAGTGGAGCGCCAAGAATTCATCGCAGAAGAAATCAAGAAGTTGGAAGCAGCAGGCCTTGTCAGAGGAGTGCTCCATCCTACGTGGTTGGCCAATCCTGCAGTCGTACGCAAAGCAAACGGGAAATGGAGGCTTTGTATCGACTTTACCGATGTTAACAGAGCTTGTCCCAAAGACCCATTTCCCTTGCCGCGCATTGACCAGATTGTTGACTCCACGGCCGGATGTGACTTGCTTTCATTTCTTGACGCATACTCAGGATACCATCAGATCTTCATGGCAGAAGAGGATGAGGAAAAGACCGCATTCATCACTCCATGTGGCACGTACTGTTTCATACGTATGCCTTTCGGTTTAAAGAATGCTGGTTCAACATTCGCAAGGGTAGTCCATACCGCTTTTGAGCCACAAATACACAGAAATGTGGAAGCCTACATGGATGACATAGTGGTCAAGAGCAAGGATAGGGCAACTCTGATTCAAGATTTAGACGAGACTTTTGCAAATATGCGCAAGATCAGCCTCAAGCTTAACCCCGAGAAGTGTGTGTTTGGAATCCCTTCCGGCAAGCTTCTCGGGTTCTTCGTGTCTCAGCGGGGAATCGAAGCCAATCCTGACAAGATCAAGGCCATTGAGCAGATTGAAGCACCAAAGCGCGTCAAGGATGTACGAAGACTTGCCGGTTGCGTGGCAGCTCTCTACAGGTTTATTTCTAAGTCTGCTGAGCGCGCCCTGCCGTTTTTCAAAATATTGAAAAAGGCAGGTCCAATGAAATGGACTCCGGAAGCGGAGGCTGCGCTGCAGGACTTGAAGAGATACCTGTCCTCCACTCCAATACTTGTCGCACCTAAGCCACAAGAGAAGTTGCTGCTGTATCTGGCGGCAACCAATCAAGTGGTTAGTGCTGCGTTAGTAGCGGAAAGGGAGGCAGATGATGAGCCAGCAACCCCGGCAGGCGCATCCAGCGACAAGCAGGGGGCTTCCCCGACAAGCTCTGGTCCCGACAAAGATGGATCTGCGCAAGCGCGTGAGGAGATACAGAAGAGAATGGTGCAGCGCCCAATTTACTTTGTCAGTTCTCTTCTGCAGGGGGCTAGATCAAGGTACTCTGGTGTGCAGAAATTGCTTTTCGGCCTTCTCATGGCCTCGAGAAAGCTGCGCCATTACTTCCAAGCACATGAGATCACAGTTGTCACTCGTTTTCCGCTGAAGAGGATACTGCAGAATCCAGAAGCGACAGGCAGGATTGTTGAGTGGGCACTGGAACTGTCAAGCTTTGGCCTCCAGTTTGAGAGCACTTCAACTATCCAAAGCAGAGCATTGGCAGAATTCATAGCAGAGTGGAAGCCAACACCAGATGAAGAAATTCCAGAAACGAGCATCCCCGTCAAGGAAGCAAGCAAAGAGTGGCTGATGTACTTTGATGGTGCCTTCTCGCTGAAGGCGCCGGTGCTGGCGTGTTGCTTGTCGCACCCACCGGAGAGCACCTCAAGTACATAGTCCAGATGCACTTTCCCAAGGAACAAGCAACAAACAATACTGCAGAGTATGAAGGTTTGCTTTCCGGTCTTAGGATCGCGGCAGACCTTGGGATCAAGAAGCTCATTGTCAGGGGTGACTCGCAGCTTGTCGTCCGCCAAGTGAATAAGAGTTATTAGAGTCCGTTGATGGAAGCCTACGTTGATGAAGTGAGAAAGCTAGAAGAGCGCTTTGACAGCCTACAGATGGAACATGTTCCAAGAGCTCAGAACGACATTGCTGATGGCCTGTCAAAGTGCGCAACACTTAAGTTACCTGTGGAGCCAGGGATCTTTGTGCTCAAGCTGACTCAACCGTCTGTAACGCCATCAACTGGACAGAGCAAGAATAGGAAGTTGATTTCTGGTGACTATTTTCCGGCAGAGCTTCCCGAAGCCGCCACCAAGAAGGTCCCCAAGATCAACACCAAGAGTGCTGAGGAGCAGTCTGCTCCGGCAAACCCTAGGGTTTGTTCCGTCAAAGTAGACGCTCCCGACAAGTTTTGCTCCGGCAAGCTTGCCGGGGAACATCAAGCTCCGGCTGAGCCGCAGGTTCTCGCCGTTGAAGCGGATGTTGCCGCAGCCGCAGATGTGCCTTTAGTCCTTGTTGTCGAGCCGCAAGCTCCAGCATGGGCACAGCAGATTGTCCGTTTCCTTCAGACAGGAGAACTTCCCGAAGAGCAAGAAGAAGCGGAAAGAGTAGCCCGGCAGTCAAGTATGTACCAGTTTGTCGACAACGCACTGTACAAAAGAAGACTCAACGGTGTGAAATTGAAGTGTATTCACCGGGAAGACGGACAAAAGTTGTTGGCAGAGATACATGGAGGCATATGTGGTCACCACATTGGCGCAAGAGCACTTGCCGGCAAAGCATTCCGGCAAGGTTTCTTTTGGCCGACAGCCCTCCAGGATGCAACTGCACAAGTAACCAAGTGTGAAGCGTGCCAGTTCCATTCCAAGCAGATACACCAGCCAGCTCAAGCTCTCCAGACGATCCCTTTATCCTGGCCATTTTCGGTCTGGGGGCTCGACATCCTCGGCCCCTTCCCCCGAGCAGTCGGGGGCTTTGAGTACTTGTACGTTGCAATCGACAAGTTCACAAAGTGGCCGGAAGTGGAAGCAGTGAGGAAGGTTACAGCACAGTCAGCAGTCAAGTTCTTCAGGTCAATTGTTTGCCGCTTCGGGATCCCTAACAGGATCATCACCGACAACGGTACGCAATTCACGAGCCGCACCTTCATGCAGTACGTCCAAGATCTTGGCGCCAAGGTCTGCTTCGCTTCTGTTGCTCACCCCAGGAGCAACGGTCAAGCGGAGAGGGCAAATGCTGAAGTGCTGCGTGGGCTCAAGACCAGGACTTTCGACAGGCTGCACGAGTGCGGAAGAAACTGGATTGAAGAGCTGCCGGTGGTTCTTTGGTCGATCAGGACGACGCCAAATCGAGCCACTGGCCAGACACCTTTCGCTCTAGTCTATGGAGCAGAGGCAGTTCTCCCCACGGAACTCGTATACGGGTCACCTCGAGTGCTCGCTTATGATGAGCTTGAGCAAGAGCAGCTGCGTCAAGATGACGCACTGCTCCTTGAGGAGGACCGTCTTCAGGCTGCTGTACGAGCTGCTCGCTACCAGCAAGCTTTGCGCCGCTACCATAGCCGCAAAGTTAACGCCAGAAGTCTCGAGGAAGGCGACCTTGTTCTTCGGCGCGTTCAGTCCGCCAAGAATTCCAACAAGTTGACGCCGAAGTGGGAAGGCCCTTACCGGGTGAAATGAGTCACTAGGCCTGGCGCTGTCCGCCTTGAGACCGAAGATGGCAAGGAGAAGATAATGGTATGGACCAGGCGTCATTCAAGAAAGTTTCATCTTGCCGGAAAGCAAACAACAGAAAAGCTAAGTTGCCAAAGTTTGAGCAATTAGATTTTTAAAAATTTTAAGTTATCTTCCTTGAATGACCATGCTTTGTATGGAAAACCTGTGCGTGAAGGAACCAGCTCATGGCTAGTTGCGCCCTTACTTTGTTTCGAGTCCGCTCAACAACTTAAGTGTGCTGCGACTAGAGTCGCGCCCTTACTTTGTTTCAAGTCCGCTCAACAACTTAAGTGAGCTGCGACTAGTTGCGACAAGGTTTCTTGTCGGTAACGGCACCGCCAGCAGGCTGCTGACGTTCCGCACTCAGCGCTCGCGACAAAGGTGCCTGTGCCGGCAAGTTTCCTAAAAGCGTAGGGCAAAAACATACAAAGGAAGGAATCGAGCAAAGGAAATAACATTGCAATCACTACCCAAAATAGAGTTATATTACAAGATAGCTTGTCGCGGCTCTAATAGATTGTTTTCATAACATGACTAGCAGCGACAAGAAAAGAAGAAAACGGGCGGCCTAGTCCATGCGATCGCCCTCAACCCTCTTGATCCTGCTCACCTTGTCCACAATGGGTGCGAC
This sequence comes from Aegilops umbellulata, assembly GCA_032464435.1. Taxonomy (NCBI): domain Eukaryota; kingdom Viridiplantae; phylum Streptophyta; class Magnoliopsida; order Poales; family Poaceae; genus Aegilops; species Aegilops umbellulata. The sequence goes on from CP136057.1 coordinate 490,778,763, forward strand.
AAGGGCCTTGAGCGCCTCCAGATCAGCTTCCGGCGGCAGGGTCCTGAGGACGTTGGTGAGGTTGAGGCCCGGGTCGTCGACCAGTTGCTTTGGGATCCTCTCCCGGAGTCGCTGGAGGGCCGTCGCCACACCTTTGAAGAACAAGGTGAGCTTGGCACTGGATTGGAGGTTCTCATCGGAGGGATACCCGAGATCCTCCATCCCCAGCTGCGCCAGCTCTCTGTCAATATCTGCGGCAGCATTCACAAGACTCTTCGTCCAGTGCTCCACAGTCTCCCTAAAAGTATTCTGGGTAACAGCAATACTCTCCAGCAGCGCCTTGTCGGCCTTGATCTCCTCCTTCAAGGCCACCTCCTGCTCCCTGGCGCCGTCCAGCGTCTTGGTCAAAGTGGTCAGCTTCAACTCAAGATCTGCGTTGGAGTCCTTGGCGGCGCTGAGCTCCTTGTCCTTCTCGGCGAGGCGGGCCTGCAGCTCTGAGTGGCTATGGGCGTCCTTATCCCGCTCCCGCTTGAGCGCGGCAAGCTCCTCGCCGCTCGCCTTGAGATCGGCCTCCAGCTGCGCCACCTTCGTCTCCAGCTCCTTCTTGGCGGCCTCGGCAGCTGCAGCAGCGTCCTCCGCTTGTTTGATAGCTCCACCGAGTGTTCGCTCGCGCACGGCAAGCTCCTCCTCGTGGCTATCAAGGTTGACCTTCCGCTGCACCGGCTCACCCTCCTGTACAGACAGCTTCTCAGCGGCGAGCCGGTGCTGCTCTTTGACGTCAGCCTTCTCGAGGAGGAAGGCCTTCTGCTCCTCATCGAGCCGCTCCCGCTCCTCCGCCAGGGACCGAAGAGCTGCCTGGTTGATACCTCGGAGATCCTCCGCGCGCTTCTCAATGTCTGCTCCCGCCTTCGCGGCAAGCGCCTCGCGGGATTCCAGCTTGGCTTGCCGGGCGCGATAGAGCGACAACAGCTTCCGCAGCAGCCGCTCCTCCTCGGGCTCGCCGCTACTGCTACTTGGCGCGTCAACCAGCGTCAGCCCAGCGGAGGCGAGCACTTCTACGTCAAAGCTTTCTCCTTCGACCGGCGCCCTGTACGTTGACGCCCAGGGGAGGTTGATGAAGACGCCGTCGCCGACCTTCAAGTAGACGCCTGGCTGGGGCTCTTCGGAGCCTGGCGCTGCGGCAGTGGCGGAAGGTTCGGCGGTCAGCGTAGCGCCTGGCGCTCCTGCGGCCTCAGGGCCGTCAGTGCGATCGCCAGACCCCTCGTCAGCTGCTGCGGCGGCAGCCTTGGCGGCCTCTTCGCCGGCGGGATCATCAGCGCCGACCGCTTCTTCGGTGGCAGCGGCGTCGTCGACAGCAACCTCGGTCTCCATCGGCTCCGCAGTAGATGGGTCTGACGGCCGGAAAAGGAAGAAAAGTCAAGCAAATATCCAAAAAGAAGATCAAACGAAGAAGAACCCAAGGGAAGTTTCGAAGCAAGAGGATTACCTGTACCGGGCTCTGTGGTAGTGGTCTCCGCCGCCGGGGGGCCGCTGGTGCTGTCCCTTGCCGGAGACTTCTCCCTTGGCGGAGAGCTCCCCCTTGCCGGAGAGCTCCCCCTTGCCGGAGAGCTCTCCCTTGTCGGAGGATTCTCCCTTGCCGGAGAACTCTCCCTTGGCGGTGTGGTCGAAGCAGATGGCATGTCGAGGGCGGTCTCCGGACGCTCCTGGCGGGGCTGCTCTGCTCCCACACAAACCAACAGTCAGATATCAGCAAACAAAGAGTATCCATGCGCGCCTAACAGTGGGAAGCGAACCATATACTTACGCTGGGGGCTGCACTGGGGGCTGCTCTGAAGAACAGTTGCCGGGTCCGGCAAGTTTGTCTCGGGCGCACCCCCTGCTGACACGGTGGGGTCGTCCTCGATGACATTAACCGGGACCTTGGCTCTCTTTGCCGCTCTCTGGGCCAGAGTCCTAAAAAGGGATGAGTTCAGAGTAAAGCAAATGAGATACAAGACAAAACAACAAGAATTGAAGAAATACAAGTACAACAAGAATCTTACTCTTCTTCTTCCTCGTCGGAGCTGAGCGCGGAGAAGTCGAAGCCTAGCTCACCTCCGGCGCGAGGAGGTGGAGGAGTAGGATCCCTTGGCCGCTTGGCGGGAGCTGGAGCGGAGGACCGGGAGGACCCCGCTCCAGTTGCCGCAGCAGCGTGAGGTGCTTCCGCGGCAACAGAACTTGCCGCGGTGGAGCGTGTCGTGCGGCGCAGCGGGGGTCGACTCGTCTGCCGCTCTGCTGCGTCCCCGGCCTTGCGGAGACGCCTTCTTGGTGGATCCAGGGGCTCTGCTTGTGGAGCCGGGGGCTCTACTTGCGGCAAGCTGCCCAAAGATGAGGAGGAAGAGGAGCCGATCTCCAACGAGCTGCTCGTATCCTCGGCGGGCTCGCCCGACCCGACGTCAGGCCCGGCAGGCTCTTCCTCGCCGGCAAGCCCCTCTCGCTCGGCAAGGCTTGCCGCCTCTGTTGCCTCTGCCTCCTCCACGGTGAACCCAAACTCGCCCGCGGCTGCGGCTGCCGCCGCCTCTTCCATCCTGGTGGCGATGCGCTTGATCTCCTCGTCGGTGGTGTCCCGGGTGAGGCCTTTCTGCTCGTCGGAGCGGATCGGCACTTCTACCAAGCCATCGAAGAACGCCTGCACGACGTCGCCTGCAGGCTCTATCCAAGCTGGGTCAATTCCATGCGAGTCGCACAGCGACATCATTGTACGGATGCGGTCGAGCGAGGAGTTGTTGCATAGTGGAACGACGCCCCTCGGCAACCTGAACACTTCGGGATGCTGAGGGTCGTACTTGAACAGCTCCTGGAGCATCACGTTGAGCTCTAGAACAGTGAAGTTGAAGTTGAGGCCTGGACGCAGCCTCATGATATCCGCCGCGTTCTTGAACTCCCAGGAGGGTCTCCTCCTCTCCTGCAGGGGGGCGATGCGGCGGCGAAGGAAATCTGCGCCAACTGCGGCTACAGTGAGCCCGGCAAGCCTGAGGCGTTGGATCCGGGCGACGGCAATCTTTAGCCTGTCGTCTTCCGGGGCCACGTTGCTCCAATCGCTGCCGCGCACTACTGGAGTTTGGCGCCGGGCGGTAAACGGCTGCGGGTCCTCCTCGACAATCCAGCACCAGTCCACCCTCCATTCCTCCCACTTGCTGCGGAACTCTCCCTCCAGATAAGCATCCTTCTTGCCGGCTTTTGAGATCCAGGCGATTCCGCCGGATAAAGGCTCTCCTTTCTCAACTCGGGGCGAAAAGAAGTAGCGGAAAAGGGCTACATTTGGGTAGACTCCGACAAAGTTTTCACAGAGATGTGCGAAAACTGCCATGGTCAGGACAAGCATTGGGGGTGAAGTCAAGGAGGCGGAGCCCGTAGGTGTTCATAATATCGCAGAAGAATTCAGAGAAAGGCGGGCAGAGCCTGCAATAGAAGAACAAGGCGAAGAAGGGGTACCCAGTTGGAGCCATTTTCCAAGCGGCGGCTGGAAGTACCTTCGTGCGCGGGTGCGCCCGCGTCTCCGTCGACCAGAAGAGGTAGTAGTACTCCCTCAGATCCCCCGTGGTAAGCTTGGGGGGGAAGATGGCCTGCTCCTTTCGCAGCGCCGCGAGCCGCTGCGCTTCGGCCGACTTCACGACCTTCCCCTTATCGGCTTTCGGAGCCATGGCGGAAGTGGTGAGGGAGGTCGACGGCGTTGGTGGTGCTGGTGGCGATGGGGGGCGGAGCGCTGCTCTCTTTCGGCTTCGGGAAGAAAGGGGAGCGGCGGAGATTTTCGAGGATGGAATAGCAACGGGCAGATGGGCAAACTGCCCCTGTTTCCCCTGCTTATAAGGAGGGAGGGGGCGGACGTTCCGCCTTTCTGAATAAAGAAACCGCCCACGATCTCTCCCACGACACCGCAATCAACGCGTGCCGTTCGTGGAGGGCGCGGTGGATACGGAGTAAGATACGACGTGACCCAGGCCGCGCGTGCCCGTGCCCTGTTTTGGGCCTGGCCCAACAGCGCTTGGCACCGTGTATGGCCCAGGCCCGGGGGCTCCTGTCGGTGTACTAGAGTAGGGGTACCCTAGTATCCCGAACTTTTGCACGGGCAGTCGCAGCACCCCGCGGCAAGGCTTGCCGGGTGACCGCCAAGGTCCTCTGTGGTTCCTTTGGAGCCATTCAAGAACAAAGTATTCAAGCCAAGGAGACAAGGCCCTGGCAAGAGGAGCTTGCCGGGAAGGCCACTCAAAGCACAAGACCCCGGCAAGAGGAGCTTGCCGGGAAGGCCAACCAAGGCATCTCAAGGAACTCGCCGTGACGCGCCACGCGTCCCAGCGAGGCCCGGTGAGCAGCAAGCTTCCGGACGCGACAAGAAAACGACTGCGGCAAGGCGCTTGCCGCGGAAAGATATCACTCCATACCCACGCTCCAGCACATCCAGCAACGTGTCGCTCGGGGACCCTTCCAGGCGTACGTGGCGGGAGGCTGTGCAGCCAGCGGTACGCGGTGGCAAGCGGCGCTGACAAGATTGCCATCGTGGAGAACGGTGGCGTCCCTGACGGTCCCTTTTCTACACTGTTTGGGCGACGCAGATGGGCATTTAATGCCCTTGTCCCCTGCCGTCAGGGTTAGGTATGATACACTGTACAGGTAGCTGTACCAACCGCATCACCTTTCCATTTTTACCCTTGTATATGTTGCCATCTGTCGGTGACCCCTTGAGCATATAAAAGGAGGCCCATGTGCAACGTAGGAGGGGGGACGAACAGTAGAACACCCACGCTCGGTCTCGTTAGCTGCTGGTGTGTACTGTAGTACTCAGCGCTCCGGAGCAAGAACTCAATACAAACCACAATGCAGCAGTAGGAGTATTATCTCTCCGGAGAGCTCCGAAGCTGGGTAAACTGCTCGTGTGCCTCGCCTCGATCTGCTCTTCGTGCGACTTCCGCCCCCCGCCGAACCGAAAGGGGCTCGGTCCCCATAGGTGCTCGTGGATCAGTTTCCCCGACACTATCATACCCGAAGGAATTTCAAAGTAAAAATTTTCACTTTCAGTAGGTTCAGTAGGTTGAGGAGCAACTCTTTGCTATACTGGTCAAGGTGAAGATACCCCGAACAAGCCCCTCAAAGGATTACTTTCCATATTGACAAGTGACAGTAAATTTCAGCACACTATATAAATTTTTCCTTACCAAAGGCGCTTCACTCCCCGGCAACAGCGGCAGAAAAGAGTCTTGATGACCCACGACTGTAGGGGATCTATCATAGTCCTTTTGATAAGTAAGAGTGCCAAATCCAACGAGGAGCAGAAGGAAATGACAAGCAGTTTTCAGGAAGGTCTTCTCTACAAGCACTGAAATTATAGGTAACGGATAGTTTTGTGATAAGATAATTGGTAACGGGTAACAAGTAATGAAAGTATATAAGGTGCAACAAGGTGGCCCAATCCTTTTTGTAGCAAAGGACAAGCCTAGACAAACTCTTATATAGAGAAAAGCGCTCCCAAGGACACATGGGAATTATCGTCAAGCTAGTTTTCATCACGTTCATATGATTCGCGTTCGGTACTTTGATAATTTGATATGTGGGTGGACCGGTGCTTGGGTGCTGTCCTTACTTGGACAAACATCCCACTTATGATTAACTCCTATTTCAAGCATCCACAACTACAAAAGATGTATTAAGGTAAACATAACCATAGCATGAAACATATGGATCCAAATCAGCCCCTTATGAAGCAACGCATAAACTAGGGTTTAAGCTTCTGTCACTCTAGCAACCCATCATCTACTTATTACTTCCCAATGCCTTCCTCTAGGCCCAAACAATGGTGAAGTGTCATGTAGTCAACGTTCACATAACACCACTACAGGAGAGACAACATACATCTCATCAAAATATCGAACGAATACCAAATTCACATGACTACTAATAGCAAGACTTCTCCCATGTCCTCAGGAACAAACATAACTACTCACAAAGCATATTCATGTTCATAATTAGAGGGGTATTAATATGCATAATGGATCTGAACATATGATCTTCCACCAAGTAAACCAACTAGCATCAACTACAAGGAGTAATCCACACTACTAGCAACCTACAGGTACGAATCTCAGACTTAGAGGCAAGGATTGGATACAAGAGATGAACTAGGGTTTTAGAGGAGATGGTGCTGGTGAAGATGTTGATGGAGATTGCCCCCCTCCCGAGAGGAGCGTTGGTGATGAAGATGGTGATGATTTCCCCCTCCCGGAGGGAAGTGTCCCCGGCAAAACAGCTCCGCCAGAGCCCTTGATTGGTTCCGCCAAGGTTCCACCTCGTGGCGGCGGAGTCTCGTCCCGAAAGCTTGCTTATGATTTTTTTCTCGGATGAAAGGCTTCATATAGCAGAAGATGGGCACCGGAGGGCCTCCAGGGGCCTACGAGGCAGGGGGCGCGCCTAGGGGGGTAGGGCACGCCCCCACCCTCGTGGCCAGGGTGTGGGCCCCCTCTGGTATTTTCTTCACTTTGTATTTTTTTATTATTTCCAAAAAAAACTTCCGTGGAGTTTCAGGTCTTTTGGAGTTGTGCAGAATAGTTCTATAATATTTTCTCCTTTTCCAGCCCAGAATTCCAGCTGCCGGCATTCTCCCTCTTTATGTAAACCTTGTAAAATAAGAGAGAATAGCCATAAGTATTGTGACATAATGTGTAATAACAGCCCATAATGCAATAAATATCGATATAAAAGCATGATGCAAAATGGACGTATCAATGACCTAAACGGCAGTGCCACAAATAAGTTGCACTATCATTATTAACCTTGCATCTTTTGGCTTCAATATTATGGATATGTGTATCACTACAATCGAGATTAAATAAACCATTCACCTTGGGTGTATGACCATAGAAGGTTTTATTCATGTAAACAAAATAACAATTATTCTTTGACTTAATTGAATATTCAACCGTATTGCAATAAACATGATCCAATCATATTATGCTCAACACAAACACGAAATAACATTTATTTTAGGTTCAACACTAATCCCGAAGGTAAAGGGAGTGTGCGGTGGTGACCTTATAAACCTTGGAATCACTTCCAACACACATCGTCATCTTGCCCTCAACTAGTCTCTGTTCATTTTATAACTCCTGTTTCAAGTTACTAATCATAGCAACTGAACCAGTGTCAAATACCCAGGGGCTACTATGAATTCTAGTAAAGTACACATCAATAACATGTACTCCCTCCGTCTCAAAATTCTTGTCTTAGATTTGTCTAAATACGGATACATCTGTATCTAGACAAATCTAAGACAAGAATTTTGGGACGGTGTAACACCCCGAGAATCTTGCTACAGTAATCTTCCCCTAATATGCCATGTCATCATGCCTTGCTAAGCTAATTATCACTTGATTAAAACTCAAGTCAAATTCAAATTTAAATTGCGAGTGAAATATTACTTCTTCGAACGGTACAACTAAAATGTTTTCATAATTCTATAAATTCCCCTGGTCATTGTAATGTTGAAACCAACTCCACTTGGCTCACACAAAAATTCCTAGGAGATTAATAAGCGGTCCAACAACAAATAAAATGGCCTTTTCAAAATAAATGATTATTTATTTAACTCCAATTGCCCCCAAACTTTTGTGCTAGCTCAAAATAATCCCTATTATTCATGTACCAAATTTCTTGTTAAAAAATCGTTTGGTACAAAGGGAAAATAGAAAACGGTGACAAAAATATAATGCAGTAAAGATAAAAGAAACTGCTCAAAACAAAAATAAGGAGGCCCGAGTAGGGCTGGAAGGCCCAACCCACACCGGTTGCCTTCAACCTGTAGCAGGGAGGCATCATGGAGCACATCCACGGACACCATGGCGCCGTGGCACGCATCCACTGCCCCCCTCGCCCTACTTAGCGTCGGCATCCCCCTCCCCCGAACCCTAAATGCTTTTCCCCCTTCGCCCGCTCCCCCTCGTGTCTCCCTCTCGATATCGAGCTCTCCCGAGTATACATGTCATGGCGCCACCGTCCTTGTCGCAGACCGGAGCCACCCCGAGCCATCCCAGGTGTCCTACAGCTCCACCAAGGCCGTCTCCATCGCCTACTGCACTGGATCGAGCTCGGGGAGCAACGCTGACGCCTTCCTCATCGTTTCTCTTCGCCACGGCCTCGCCGTCGATCCGCGTCACCTCGTCCACCCCGTCCCCGTACGAACTCACCACCGACCTCCACTCGGTGAGCAGCGACGATCCCCTGCCTTTCCTCCTAGTTTTTTTCCGCCGATGTAGCCGCCGCCCAAGTACTCCTGAGATCGCGCGCGAGCACGCGCCCCTGGCTGCGCGTCGCCTTGTCCGGCCGCCCCAGACTGCCCCCGACCCCTGCACACCCGGGCGTGAGCGCCACCTGTTGCCCGCGCCGCCCGCTGTTGCCTGCCGGTTTTGCTGTTGCACCGCCGCCGCTACTGCACTGTTCTGCGTGCCGCTGCTGTTGCTGCTTCTCTGCTACTTGCGGCCTGTCGTCGCTCGCTACCGCCCTGTGCCCCTTCCCGCTTGCCATCCGCCACGCCCGCGGCCGTCCGTGCGCCGTGGCCCTGACGCTGTTGTGCTTGTTGCGCTGCTGCTCTTTGCTTCTCCTCCTGGCCCCTGCTCGCCCTGCTCCTCCTCCTCCTTGTGCTGCTGTTGCTGCTCGTGCACTGCTGCTTCTCCCCTCTACCTGTTGCTCTTGCGTTGCTGTGCGGCTTGGCCTCTGCTTGATGCTTCGCTTTGCTGCTGCTCAGTTTACCGCTGCCGCTAGCTACTGTAGCCGGATGCTGCTGATGCTTGGGCATGGCCGTGCGTGTGTGCACAACGTGCACAACCGGCTTAATTAATTATTAGAGGTACATTAGTTTTAGGATTAGATTAGTGGGCTAAATAGCCTTATGTGTAGATGACACGTGGGTCCCTTTCAATTAGATTAGTTTTATTTATTTGTTTAGGTACAGCCTATGACATGTGGGCCACACCCTGCCCTTTTGACTAGTCAAAGTTGACTTGGTCAACTCGGATTAAAACCAATTAAAATAAAATCAGAAATTTTAGAAATTGTTTAAAACTTTGAAAATTCATAGAAATTAAACTGTAGCTCGGATGAAAATGTTTTCTATATGAAAGTTGCTAAGAAAAATCCAATGAATCCGAATACGCGATCCGTTCATCTGTCACATGGCCCTAGCATGCTGAACATGGAACATTCCCCCTCCGGTCATCTGTCTGATACAGGTCCGGAACCGGGAAAACTTTCCCGGATGTTTCCCCCTTCGTCAGTATCGCCTAGTGCCGCGTTAGAACATCTGTAGTACCGCTTATTGTCTTGTTATGCATATGTTTGCGTGTATTTACTGTTTCTTCCCCCTCTTCTCTCCGGTAGACCCCGAGACCGCTGCTGGTGCCCCTGTGATCGACTACGTCGACGACACCCCCTCCTTGCCAGAGCAACCAGGCAAGCCCCCCCTTTGATCATCCCGATCGCCCTTTCCATTCTCTCATGCTTGCATTAGATTTTGCTACTGTTATTGTTTGCTCCTATTCTGATGCATAGCCTGCTTTTGTATCTGCTGTTGTACCTTATCTGCTTATCCTAAACTGCTTAGTATAGGTTGGCTAGTGATCCATCAGTGACCCCCACTTGTCCTTGTTGCCCCTGCTTCATCATCGACGACTCGATCTACGTGAGCGAAGACCAGGCCCCGACACCGCACATCACTTCCCCTTAGTTGCTTGACACTACTGGGTTACTATCGAGTACCGAGGGTGAACCTCTTCAGCACTTCTAATGTTAACCCTGTAGAGTAGTCATTCGGTCGTGGTCATCGAGGGTGATTTCCTCCTTAACCACTTTCGATACGACTCTGTCGTGCAACCCCTCAAGTGTGAACCTCGAGGGTGATTCCTCTTACGTTCACCTTGATGATTACATCTAGTGGAATTAATCGGGGGTGATTCCTCGGGTTTTCCCCTTGATGTTTGGACACACAGATACTTGGACTTTACCACTGTTACTTGGAAAGACGGGTCGACCCTGAGGGGTACCCGCGCGAGCTTAATTGCGAGTGATGTGGAGTCGGGCGGATCTGGAAGGTGCCAGCGAGATAATTACGAGGCGTGGCCGGGCATTCCTAGCCCTTGCCACAAGTCCTCGAGACGGGGCAACGGGGTCACATCTTTCGTGAGTCTCTGCTTGTTACCGCGCGTTCCTAATCCACTACGATTTGGATATTTGATCCGAGGGGCCTCTGGCCTGATAGCACTAACCATCACGTGGGCATAGTATGGGCGTTCTGCGTCGTATACATCAGCTGAAGCTTAATAGACGTCAGCAACTGAGCGGCGCGCGCCGGGTTGGACTGCGTAAGCTCCTTCCTTTTTAGGGAGGTAGCCAGGTCTGCTCACCGGCCGCCCACGCAACGTGCAGGAGTTCCCGGGGAGATGGCCCTTGACCCCTGGGGGCATAGGTTTAGTCCGGCGTGCTGGCCTCTCTATTAAGCCTAGGTCGGGTTGAGGCGTATTGTTTGCCGAGGCCGGGCATGACCCAGGAAAGTGTGTCCGACCGGAGTTAATCGAGAGTGGTGGGTAAGTTGGTGCACCCCTGCAGGGAAGAAAACATCTATCGATAGCCTGTCCTACGGTAACAAACACTTGGAGTTGTATCCCGATCGATACAACTAGAACTGGATACTTGTGATGAGAACTGGATGGTGATGAGAATTGGATTGTGATGATAACTAGATAGTATGGCTCTAGGATTGCTTTCTCGCAGGGTGTCGAGAAAGGATCTCTGGCCGAGGTTGATAACACCACTACTACTTTACTTTATGCTACTCTACTCCCTCCTGTTGCTGCAAGATGGTGGTTTCAAAAGATGCTAGTCTTCGATAGGACTAGGTTCTCCCCTCTATTCTGGCATTTCTGCAGCCCAGTCCACATGTACAGCCTTCCTCTGATAATGTTGCATATGTAGTGTAGATCCTTGCTTGCGAGTACTTTGGATGAGTACTCACGGTTGCTTTGCTCCCCCTTTTCCCCCCCTTTCTTCTTCTTTCGGTTGATGCAACCAGACGTCGGAGCCCAGGAGCCAGATGCCACCGCCGATGCCTACTACTACGTGGAGACCGCCGACGACCAGGAGTAGTTAGGAGGCTCCCAGGCAGGAGGCCTTGCCTTTTTGATCGTTGTCGCTTTTGTGCTAGCCTTCTTAAGGCAAACTTGGCTAACTTATGTCTGTACTCAGTTATTGTTGCTTCCGCTGACGCTTGTGTTTTCGAGCTTATGTATTCGAGCCCTCGAGGCCCATGGCTTGTAATATAAAGCTTGTATTATTTTAATTTATGTCTAGAGTTGTGTTGTGATATCTTCCCATGAGTCCTTGATCTTGATCGTACACATTTGCGTGTATGATTAGTGTACGATTGAATCGAGGGCATCACAGACTGTGACGCCCCAAGACCGACGATCCAGAAGACTACACCTCCGTGTGTTTTCTTTTGTGCTTGCTCTTTTATTTTTGCATTGCATCATGTCATCATGCCATCTTATGTTGCATCTTGCTCATATCAAGTATAGCTTTGTGCTTGCCATGTTGGATCTTTTCATTCATGTTGTTTCCATGAGCATCATGTGCGTTACCCTTGTCACCCTTTCAATCCATTGCACCTTCACTTCTCCTTCCTTCCCTTTTCTTCCATTCTTGCAAGTGCCACTTTGCCTCCACCAAAAATGTTCTTTTTCCCCCAATATTCTAACACCATGTACCTAGTCTCTCTGCCAAGTTTCAACTCAATTGGAATTGTTTTGGTTGGGTTTAAAAATGGCTCAAGTTTGAATTTAATTCAAACTTGGATTATTTTTCTACCTCTAAAAATTGCCAAGTCAATTTAGTCTAATCCTTCATAAATCCAGGATCTCAGATATATATCTATCTTATCCTATTTCTTTGCCAAACGCTCTGTGCTTTTCTCTTTGTTTTTCTATCTGAAGAAAAAGAAAGAGAATGAGAAAAAGAGAGAGAGAGAAGGAGCCCGATAGCCCAGGCCGGCCCAGACTCCAGCGCAGGCCCATTTTCCTCTCCAAGGCCCAGCCGCCCCCATCCGCTCCCTCCTAACCCTAGCCCAACCCCCCTGCCGATCCCCTAGTCTCTCCCTCCTTCCCCCGCTCGCGCCGCCAGAGAGGGGCGAGAGCCCCTGCGCCCGATCCCCTCGCTCGTCCTCCTCCAGTTCCCGCAGCCCTCCTCGCTCGATCCCGAGCGCCTCGACCTCCCCGAGCACCTCGTCCCCGACGCCGGCAAGTTCGCCGCCGCCAAGCCGCCGTCCAGCGCCCGACCTCCGCGCCTCCCCAAGCTGCGCCCTCGCCGGCCGGAGTTCCTGCTGCCGCCGCCGTCGTCGTTCGAGGCCAGCGCCTCGCCTCTGCTTCGAACCAGGACCCGACGTCGCCCGCCGCTCCGTTGACTGCATCGGCCAGATCCGCCGCCGCGCCTTCCCGTTGTTCCCCGCCGCCGGCGCCAAGTCCCGTTGCCGTTGCCTCTGCTTCGAGCCTCGCCGCCCTTCTGCACCTCGTCTCCGGCCCTGCACGTCGGAGCCACGCCTCCCGGTGGCCGCAGCTGCGTCGCCGGTCTTCCTCCTCGATGCTGTCGCCTCGAGCTTCCACATGCCTCGCGAGGACCGCCAAGTTCGTCTTCCGCCGTCTCTGAATTCACCAAGTACCACACCATCAGTGTCCCTCCAATGTTTGATGTTGGAACGTGCACGACATCACGGATCCGCCAAGTACCACGACGCCTTCCCCAAGAGTTCGGGTTCGACAAGTCCGATGTCGCGCTTGTACAACTACGCTGCCAAGTACCTCTACCGGTGACTCGAACATCTACGAAACATGTACCACTACCGTCACCGTGTACAACTACTTCCCTCGACGCCCGAGGACGACTACTTCCTCTACTTCCCACTACGAACGAGAACCGTCTCCTTTGCACGCTCCGAAGGTATAACCCTGAGACGGCGTCCGTGAACGAATGCATGTTGTATGAGATGCTCGTGTTTGCGCCATGTCCAATTTGTCACTCGTTACCTTGTCGCCAACTCGTGGGACACCCGGTATCCGGGAGTGCCCCACCATCTTCTGCACGCAACCGCACACTTCTCCTTTGCATCGGTATCTCAATCGAGTTACCGGAACGTTGCCGTGGCACCGTTTCATTATCGTCGCCGTGGCACCCCTTTTGTTTCCGCCACGATGACAAAAATGCTCCTTAATATGCTTTTATCAACATTTTCATAAAAATTGCATAAAACTTGTTCATGACATCCGCATCATGATAACAACTTCAAGTAGGGTTAATTTGTTGTTTCCATTAATTTGTTTGAATGCCTTGCTAAAATGGTTTAATTCATAACTAATTAACCGTAACTCGGAATTTAATAAATTATATATGTAAATGGGGTAGAAAAATGCCTAGTTTAACTTGTTGCACTTTATTTTCCTGTTTAAAAACAATAAAATATGGTTTTAGGCAGAACAGTACCTAATCCATAAATATGCACATGAGGATTTTCCGGAGTTGTTGTTTATTATTTCCGGCCTCATTTAAACTTGCCTAAACAGATAGTTTTATTATGCTTCACATCTTGCCATGTTAATCAACATTTAACATTGTTGGGTACATAAACAAGAGAGAACTAAATAATTGATGTGGTGTTTAGTCAATATGCAACTCGTTGCATATTGAGCTCCACTTAATTTGTAGGATTGCTTGTGCATTTTTGCCATGCCATGCATATTTAAATCGGACATGCATCATACTTGGTTGTGCATCATGCCATGTTCATGTGTTGGTCGTTTACCATGTTGTTTGTTTCTTTCCGGGTTGCCTCTCTCGTTAGCTTCGGTTTCGTTCCGGAGTTGTGAGGATCCGTTCGACTTCGTCCGCTTGTCTTCTTCATGGACTCGTTCTTCTTCCTTGCGGGATTTCAGGCAAGATGACCATACCCTCGAAATCACTTCTATCTTTGCTTGCTAGTTGCTCGCTCTTTTGCTATGCCTATGCTGCGATACCTACCACTTGCTTATCATGCCTCCCATATTGTCAAACCAAGCCTCTAACCCACCTTGTCCTAGCAAACCATTGTTTGGCTATGTTACCGCTTTGCTCAGCCCCTCTTATAGCGTTGTTAGTTGAAGGTGAAGATGAAGTTTGTTCCTTGTTGGAACATGGAGATGTTGTTCCTTGCGGGAACATGTTTACTTGTTGGGATATCACAATATATCTTATTTAATTAATGCATCTATATGCTTGGTAAAGGGTGGAAGGCTCGGCCTTATGCCCGGTGTTTTGTTCCACTCTTGCCGCCCTAGTTTCCGTCATATCGGTGCTATGTTCCCGGATTTTGCGTCCCTAACGCGGTCGGGTGATTTATGGGACCCCCTTGACAGTTCGCTTTGAATAAGACTTTTCCAGCGAGGCCCAACATTGGTTTTACCATTTGCCTCACCACCACCTACTTTTCCCTTGGGAGTAATTAACCCAAGGGTCATCTTTATTTAGCCCCCCGGGCCAATGCTTGTCTAAGTGTTGGTCCAAACTAGAGCACCGTGCGGGACCGTCCCTTGGCAACTTGGGTTATGTTGGTACCTGTACGCCTAGCTTATCCGGTGTTGCCCTGAGAACGAGATATGTGCAGCTCCTATCAGGATGTCGGTGCATCGGGCGGCTTTACTGGACTTGTTTTATTGCTGTCGAAATGTCTTGTAGCCGGGATTCCGAGACTGATCGGGTCTTCCCGGGGAGAAGGAATATCCTTCGTTGATCGCGAGAGCTTATCATGGGCTAAGTTGGGACACCCCTGCAGGGTTTGAACTTTCGAAAGCCGTGCCCGCGGTTATGTGGCAGATGGGAATTTGTTAATGTCCGGTTGTAGAAAACCCGAAGTTGACCTTAATTAAAATACATCAAACGCGTGTGTAACCGTGATGGTCTCTTCTTGGTGGGGTCCGAGAAGTGAACACGGTGTTGGAGTTATGCTTGACGTAAGTAGCTTCAGGATCACTTCTTGATCATAGTTGTTCGACCGTGCTTTGCCTTCTCTTCTCGCTCTCATTTGCGTATGTTAGCCACCATATATGCTAGTCGCTTGCTGCAGCTCCACCTCACTACCCTGCCCTACCTTTAAGCTTAAATAGTCTTGATCTTGCGGGTGTGCGATTGCTGAGTCCCCGTGACTCACAGATACTTCCAAAACCAGTTTGCAGGTGCCGATGAAACTGTGCGGGTGATGCACCCGAGCTCAAGGAGGAGCTCGATGAAGATCTTGTTCATCGTGTTGTTTCGTTCTTATCGATCAGTAGTGGAGCCCAGTTGGGGTCGATCGGGGACCTTTGTCGCTTTTGGGGTTTCTTCTTTTATTTTGGCTCCGTAGTCGGGCCCTGATTGTACTTGGTTGATGTAATGCTTTACTCTTGTAATTGTGTGAAGTGGCGATTGTAAGCCAACTATGTATCTCTTTCCCTTATGTATTACATGGGTCGTGTGAAGATTACCTCACTTGCGACATTGCTTTCAATGCGGTTATGCCTCTAAGTCGTGCTTCGACACGTGGGAGATATAGCCGCATCGAGGGCGTTACAAGTTGGTAATCAGAGCCTTCCCCGACTTAGGAGCCCCCTCTGCTTGATCGTTTTTTTAGCGGCCGAGTTGTGTCTAGAAAAATGTTTTGAGTCTTAGGATTATATGTATCGGAGAGTTTAGGAATTCTTTTTACTTCCCAGTCTCCTCATCGCTCTGGTAAGGCATCCTGACGTAGAGTTTTGACTCTTCTCTTCGCAAATTTCACTAAATTTTTTTTAGGATCACGCGGGTATCTTAGAATCGTTCCGATGGTTTTATGATGACAACATTGTCTTGGTCCTCATGTCAGCAGGGGTTTTAGTGGAGGTGTCCCGGGGAGTTGAGCTCCGAGGTGTTGTCGTCATAATTTTATCGTTACAGTTCTGGAATACCTGAGTTTAGTACTCCGACATCGAAAATCTCTTTTGTACAGTTGTTGGTGAGATAACCCTGATAGCCCAGTACTGAGGCGAGTGCGGGAGTATTGCCATAACTCGTATAACGGATGCTTTTCGAAGGTTGAGGTAGACGATTTCCGAAGGTTTCTTGGTTATGTGTTGAAGGATGGATACAGCTGGATCTAGGTATTGTTAGTTTGGGTGATATATTTTGTGTCCCCTGTATCCCCAACACCTGATTGCATAACCAGAAAGTTTCGGGAGTTTATAGGTGGGAATTCAAGTAGATCCTAGAATATCTTTCCAACAGACACATGTTACGATATGGGATCTATCATATGTATTTGTTTCTGGCTTATTCTGCAAGCCAATCCTTGTTTTGTTTTGTTTTGTGGTATTCGAGTTGCTTCGAAGTCAAATGTGGATTCCATACCTTTTCCTAAACGATGTTCTCATATTTCTATGTGGATGCTAATTCTTCTTGTTCATCAAGGTTGTCTTTTCAATCCTTTCCAACCGGCGTGCTTCTCTTCAAGTTAACCCGATCCTTTCAATTTGTGCAAGACCAATTCTTGGTTTTCTCAACGGTGTTCATTTCATCCGACCCAAGTGTCCTTTGTTTTCCCGCCCTCCCACCCTTTTCTTTAAGGACTCAGATTTCTTAATCAAGTATCCTTTTTATTGATGGAAGTTTCTTCATTCTTTCCTTCAATGTTCTTATCCGGTGATTATCATGAAGATGGTCAGGAGTTTCAAGTTCATCATTCGTCATTCTTTTCTTCTCCGGTGGTTCCAATTCAAGCTTTGTCGATCATATCTTTCCTCGTTTCAAATGTTTTCTCGTACCGGTGAACCTCTTAATCATCCAGTTCTCGTTATTCAGTTGTTCCGGAGTGATGAAGATATCTCAGAAGATTCAAGTTTCCATTCTCAATTCACTCAAGTTCTTTTGAGGATGCTATCTCATTCAAGCCATTTAATTCAACCGATGCAATCTCTCCTTTCAAGCAATCGTTCAACGGTGGTTCTTTTGAGTGGGCCCTAACCCACAGGACTTTTTCCAGGATCTTACCTGACTCTTTTAATTTTCTTGGAGCTATTCCCAAATTCTTTTCGAAGTTTGACGTAAGAATAAATTTTCATCAGTCATATGTCTTTCTCCAAGATCTTTCAAATTCTTTTCATTATTGGTTCAACCTTTCCAATTCTCATTCCGGAGCGTCTCAACAATTCATGGTGGTGTTTCTCATCATTGTTCTCAACATTTGGAGACCGTAGAAGAGTTTCTCTTAAATCTTGCTCCATTCTCTTCAAGATTCATGGTTCTAGCTTGATGCCATCCTCTCATAATTGTTTTTGATTGTGAGAATTCTTTTCACCCATCCGGAGCATTTCAGGAGTCTTTTCATTCGGATTCTCCGGAGCCTTCATCTCAGAATTATTCATTCAAGCTTTCAGCTCTCGTTTTCCAAATCTCACTGGTGCATCGTCGAAATATCCTCTAATCAGTTCATGATCTCTTCGTTCTAATGTATCTAAATCCTAGCAAGCATCTTTGTTCATTTGCTAATTCTTCCCGGTGTTTCCTTATCTTTTCTTCGTCCATTTTAAATTCTTACCGTGGTTCGTTCAAGATCCTTCTTCCTTTGTTATCATATAGATTCATTCTTTCTTTCCAATCCTACCGGCGGTTCGTTGAAGACATTCCCAAGTTCGTGCTATATCTCTCTTGATCCTTTCTATGAGAATAAGTGGTATGCCAAGTCCATTGCTTGTCATCAATTTTAATTGGTGAAGGATAAGCATAATGTAATTCTTATTCTTGTTTCATCGAGTAAATTCTATTCCTTATTCCGGAGGTTCATCAAAATTCTTGATTTCAATTGTTTCATCTTGTCTTCCTCGGAGTTCCAAGCTCTCGCAATTATATCACCACGGAGATCCATATAATCATTGCAAGGCTTCACCTTGTGTTCAACTTCTCTTCCTTTTTATCATCCTTTTATTACCGGAGTTCTTTATGGAGGATACATGATGGTTCACAAAGGATTTAATTCCTTCTCGAAGTGTTCATCGAGATTCTTTTCAGAGGATCTCGAGTATTCTTTATCTTGCATTTTAAAGTGCAATTCTTTCAACCGTATCATTCGGGGTGGTATTATGTCATTCTTGATAACTTGAGTTCATGTCTCATGATTCACATGTTGTCAAGAATGAGGCATATTAAATCTATCAATTTCGTCCTTGGAGTTATCTTGGGTTAGATTCCACCTAAAGCCTTCCCTAAGGATTGTTGCTATTTGTGGTGCTTATCAATGATTCAAGTTTTCTCCTATCCTCTCGGCGAGAGAAGTTTTCATCTCTTTGTTGATCTCAAGCAAGCAGTTGTTTCCGTTAGTGGCGTTTATCACCTAATAATGTTGAGATGTTTCCATAAGTCCACTACAAGCTTATTATTTTCGTTGTTGGTTTTCCAACAACTCCGTTCAATCTTTCTTTTAAGGAGACTCTTTCAAATTCAATTGTGATAGAAGTTGTTGTTCTCTTCTCTGTTCTCTTGATTCCACTCTTTCATTTGTCCCGAAGGCATTGTGATATTGCTCTTTTCACTCATCATCTCGTTTTGCCAAGATCTTGTTCTTTTCCTTGCTTACCCATTTAACCGGAGTGTTGTGCTCTCATTCAAGTTCTTTCATCTTATCAAGTTTTGCCCCCCTTCTCAACCGGAGTGCCGTCTGAAATCTTTCTTACCCCTTGTGCCATTTTTTCAATAGTTCCGGAGGCAGTGTGCTGTTGATTTTATCAAGTATCCTCTCATCTTGTCAAATTCATGTTTAATTCCTTCCATTTACAGTCGGAGTGCTGTCAAAATTATATCATTCTTATTCCTTCTCTATCTTGTTTTAACCGGAGTGGTTTCAACGTCTATCTTGTCACTTAAGCTCTTCTTTCTCGCTGTATTCCTTGTTCCTTGTCCAACGGAGTATTTCATTTCGTTCATCTCCATGTTATTCTTTCTTTCATTTTGCTCAACCTCTCAAGGTTCTTTGGTTTCACTCTTTTGCCAAAGAAGCAACTTAGTTTTACCTCTTCCTCTTCCACTTCTCTCCGGTGCCATCCTAGATCTCGGGTCGATATCCTCTCGTAGTGGTGGAGTGTTGTGACGCCCCAAGACCGACGATCCAGAAGACTTCACCTCCGTGTGTTTTCTTTTGTGCTTGCTCTTTTATTTTTGTATTGCATCATGTCATCATGCCATCTTATGTTGCATCTTGGTCATATCAAGTATAGCTTTGTGCTTGCCATGTTGGATCTTGTCATTCATGTTGTTTCCATGAGCATCATGTGCGTTACCCTTGTCACCCTTTCAATCCATTGCACCTTCACTTCTCCTTCCTTCCCTTTTCTTCCATTCTTGCAAGTGCCACTTTGCCTCCACCAAAAATGTTCTTTTTCCCCCAATATTCTAACACCATGTACCTAGTCTCTCTGCCAAGTTTCATCTCAATTGGAATTGTTTTGGTTGGGTCATTCTTCTTGAAGTTCCCTTTCTTTCCCTTGCCCTTTTACTTGAAACTAGTGGTCTTGTCAACCATCAATACTTGATGCTTTTCTTGATTTCTACCTTCGCCCATTTCAGCATTGCGAAGATCTCGGGGAATCGTTTTCGTCATCCCTTGCATATAATAGTTCATCACGAAGTTCCAGTAACTTGGTGATAGTGACTAGAGAACTCTGTCAATCACTATCTTATCTGGAAGATTAACTCCCACTTGATTCAAGCGATTGTAGTACTCAAACATTCTGAGCACATGCTCACTGGTTGAGCTATTCTCCTCCATCTTGTAGGCAAAAATACTTGTCAGAGGTCTCATACCTCTCGACTCGGGCATGATTCTGAAATACCAATTTCAACTCTTGGAACATCTCATATGCTCCATGGCGTTTCAAAACATTTTTGAAGTTCCGATTCTAAGCCGTAAAGCATGGTGCACTAAACTATCAAGTATTCATCGTACCGAGCTTGTCAAACGTTCATAACGTCTGCATTTGCTCCTGCAATAGTTGTGTCACCTAGCGGTCCATCAAGGACATAATTCTTCTGTGCAGCAATGAGGATAATCCTCAGATCACGGACCTAGTCCGCATCATTGCTACTATCAACTTTCAACTTAGTTTTCTCTAGGAACATATCATAAATAAAACGGGGAAGCTATACGCGAGCAATTGGTCTACAACATAGATATGCAAATACTATCAGGACTAAGTTCAGGATAAATTAATTTCAATTAATCATATTACTTAAGAACTCCCACTTAGATGGACATCCCTCTAGTCATCTAAATGATCACGTGATCCATATCAACTAAACCATGTCCGATCATCACGTGAGATGGAGTAGCTTTCAATGGTGAACATCACTATATTGATCATATCTACTATATGATTCACGTTCGACCTTTCGGTCTCAGTGTTCCGAGGCCATATCTGCATATGCTAGGCTTGTCAAGTTTAACCCGAGTATTCTGCATGTGCAAAACTGGCCTGCACCCGTTGCATGTGAAGTAGAGCTTATCACACCCGATCATCACGTGCCGTCTCAGCACGAAGAACTGTCACAACGGTGCATACTCAGGGAGAACACTTATACCTTGAAATTTTAGTAAGGGATCATCTCATAATGCTACCGTCGTACTAAGCAAAATAAGATGCATAAAAGATAAACATCACAAGCAATCAAAATATGTGACATGGTATGTCCATCATCATCTTGTGCCTTTGATCTCCATCTCCAAAGTACCGTCATGATCTCCATCGTCACCGCATGACACCATGATCTCCATCATCTTGATCTTCATCAACATGTCGTCACATGGTTGTCTCGCCAACTATTGCTTTTGCAACTATTGCTATCGTAGTGATATAGTAAAGCAATTATATGGTGCTTGCATCTTATGCAATAAAGAGACAACCATAAGGCTCCTGCTAGTTGTCGATAACTTTAACAAAACATGATCACCTCATACAACAAATTATATCTCATCACGTCTTGACCATATCACATCACAACATGCCCTGCAAAAACAAGTTAGACATCCTCTACTTTGTTGTTTCAAGTTTTACGTGGCTGCTACGGGCTTCTAGCAAGAACCGTTCTTACCTACGCATCAAAACCACAACGATTTTTTGTGAAGTGTTCTGTTTTAACCTTCAACAAGGACCGACCGTAGTCAAACTCGATGCAACTAAAGTTGGAGAAACAGACACCCGCCAGCCACCTGTGTGCAAAGCATGTTGGTAGAACCAGTCTCATGAACGTGGTCATGTAATGTCGGTCCGGGCCGCTTCATCCAACAATACCGCCGAATCAAAGTAAGACATTGCTGGTAAGCAATATGACTATTATCTTTGATGTCTGCTACGCAACCTTCTCCTTGTAGACGTTGTTGGGCCTCCAAGTGCAGAGGTTTGTAGGACAGTAGCAAATTTCCCTCAAGTGGATGGCCTAAGGTTTATCAATCTGTGGGAGGCATAGGATGAAGATGGTCTCTCTCAAGCAACCCTGCAACCAAATAACAAATAGTCTCTTGTGTCCCCAAGACACCCAATACAATGGTAAATTGTATAGGTGCACTAGTTCGGCGAAGAGATGGTGATACAAGTGCAATATGGATAGTAGATATAGGTTTTTGTAATATGAAAATATAAAAAAAGCAAGGTAACTAATGATAAAAGTGAGCGTAAACGGTATTGCAATGATAGGAAACAAGGCCTAGGGTTCATACTTTCACTAGTGCAAGTTATCTCAACAATAATAACATAATTGGATCATATAACTATCCCTCAACATGCAACAAAGAGTCACTCCAAAGACACTAATAGCGGAGAACAAACAAAGAGATTATGGTAGGGTACGAAACCACCTCAAAGTTATTCTTTCTGCTCGATCTTTTCAAGAGTTCATACTAGAATAACACCTTAAGACACAAATCAACCAAAACCCTAATGTCACCTAGATACTCCAATGTCACCTCAAGTATCCGTGGGTATGATTATACGATATGCATCACACAATCTTAGGTTCATCTATTCAAACCAACACAAAGTACTTCAAAGAGTGCCCCAAAGTTTCTAACGGAGAGTCAAGACGAAAACGTGTGCCAACCCCTATGCATAGGTTCATGGGCGGAACCCGCAAGTTGATCACAAAAACATACATCAAGTGGATCAATAGAATACCCCATTGTCACCACGTGTATCCCACGCAAGACATACATAAAGTGTTCTCAAATCATTAAAGACTCAATCCGATAAGATTACTTCAAAGGGAAAACTCAATCCATTACAAGAGAGTAGAGGGGGAGAAACATCATAAGATCCAACTATAATAGCAAAGCTCGCGATACATCAAGATCGTATCACCTCAAGAACACGAGAGAGAGAGAGATCAAACACATAGCTACTGGTACATACCCTCAGCCCCGAGGGTGAACTACTCCCTCCTCGTCATGGGGAGCACCGGGATGATGAAGATGGCCACCGGTGAGGGTTCCCCCCTCCGGCAGGGTGCTGGAACAGGGTCTCGATTGGGTTTTTGGTGGCTACAGAGGCTTGCGACGGCGAAACTCCCGATCTATTCTGTTCCCCGATGGTTTTAGGGTATATGGATATATATAGGCGAAAGAAGTCGGTCAGGGGAGCCACGAGGGGCCCACGAGGGTGGAGGGCGCGCCCAGGGGGGTGGGCGCACCCCCTGCCTCGTGCCTTCCTCGTTGATCCACTGACGTGCACTCCAAGTCTCCCGGATTGCTTTCTTCCCAAAAATAACTTCTCCCGAAGGTTTCATTCCGTTTGGACTCCGATTGATATTCCTTTTATTCGAAACACTAAAACAAGGGAAAAAACAGGAAGTGGCACTGGGCTCTGGGTTAATAGGTTAGTCCCAAAAATAGTATAAAAGTGTTTAATAAAGCCCATAAACATCCAAAACAGATAATATAATAGCATGAATACTTCATAAATTATAAATACGTTGGAGACGTATCAGCATCCCCAAGCTTAATTCCAGCTCGTCCTCGAGTAGGTAAATGATAAAAGAAAGAATTTATGAAGTGTGAATGCTAACAAGTGCATAAGTTTGATCAATGATAATTTCAATCACCTTTTCTAGCATTATTATATGTCATAACAGTAGCTCAACCATCAAACTTTTCATGATCAAGTAACAAACTATTCACATGTTAAAGTATAGACAATAAACTTTCTTGAAAACTAACAAACCGTGTTATTAGTCATCAAACAATTACAATTCATCTTGTTTTCAGGAAGAGTCTATGTTAGAGCTTTGATTTAGCAAACTCCAAATACTCAACTATCATTTAGTCTTTCACAATTGCTAACACTCATGTGATATTTATGGGTTCAAAGTTTTAATCAGACATAGAGAAAGATAGGGGCTTATAAATTCGCCTCCCAACCTTTCACCTCAAGGGTAATGTCAACAATAATAGTTCATGATGCCTTACATCCAATTGGATATATATATATATATATATATATATATATATATATATATATATATATATATATATATATATATATATATATATATATATATATCAGAATCTTTCCAACACAAGGTGCTTGCCTAAGGATAAAATGAAAAAAAAGCGAAAGGTGAAGATCACCATGACTCTTGCATAAAATTAAAAGATAGGCCCTTCACAGAGGAAGCAGAGGTTGCCATGCGCTTTTATAGTTGGATGCACAAAATCTTAATGCGAGGGAACGTCACTTTATATTGCCACTTGTGATAGGGAACTTTATTATGCAGTCCATCGCTTTTATTTCTTCCATATCACAATGATCGTATAAAGCTTACTTTCTCCAAACTAAAAGATCATACATATTTAGAGAGCAATTTTTATTGCATGCACCGATGACAACTTACTTGAAGGATCTTACTCAATCCATAGGTAGGTATGGTGGACTCTCGTGGCAATACTGGTTTAAGGGATGTTTGGAAGCACAAGTAGTATCTCTATTGGTGCAAATAATTTGGCTAGCATGAGGGGGAAAGGCAAGCTCAACGTGTTGGGCGATCCATGACAATATACTTTATTTCAGATATAAGAAAACATAACCCAATACGTTGTCTTCCTTGTCCAACATCAACCTTTTATCATGTCATATTTTAATGAGTGCTCACAATTACAAAAGATGTCCAAGATAGTATATTTATATGTGAAATCTCTTTTCCTTCAATATTCTTTCATGAATTGTTCAAGTGACCAATACAATGTTTGCTAACCTTCAATAAATTTACCACCTCTACTTCTTATATGTAAAGTCATTACTCCCCATGGGATAAGCATATGAAACATATATAATTTCAGATTTATGATATTCAATTCATTCAACCATTTACTCATAGGATATAAGTGAAGCACACGAGTAAATGACAAACCACTCCAAAAAGATATAAGTGAAGATCAATGAGTAGTTAAATAATTATGTAGCTATGTGAAGACTCTCTCCCATTTTAAGAATTTCAGATCTTGATAATTTATTCAAACAGCAAGCAAAACAAAAGAAAATAAAATGACGCTCCAAGCAAAACACATATCATGTGGTGAATAAAAATATAGCTCCAAGTAAAGTTACCGATGAACGAAGACGAAAGAGGGGATGCCATCCGGGGCATCCCCAAGCTTAGGCTCTTGGTTGTCCTTGAATATTACCTTGGGGTGCCTTGGGCATCCCCAAGCTTAGGCTCTTGCCACTCCTTATTCCATAATCCATCGATTCCTTTACCCAAAACTTGAAAACTTCACAACACAAAACTCAACAGAAAACTTGTAAGCTCCGTTAGCGAAAGAAAACAAAACACCACTTCAAGGTACTGTAATGAACTCATTATTTATTTATATTGGTGTTAAACCTACTGTATTCCAACTTCTCTATGGTTTATAAACTATTTTACTAGCCATAGATTCATCAAAATAAGCAAACAACCCACGAAAAACTGAATCTGTCAAAAACAGAACAGTCTATAGTAATCTGTAAATAACGCAAACTTCTGGAACTCCAAAAATTCTACCAAAATAGGAAGACCTAGAAAATTTGTTTATTGATATTCTGCAATCGGAATAAATATTTTATCACGTTCTAGTGATTTTTAACAATTGTTTTCGTGAACAGAAAGTTTCTGGAATTTTCAGCAAGATGAAATAACTATCATCCAAGAAGATCCTATAGGTTAAACTTGGCACAAACACTAATTAAAGCATAAAAACAAATCTAACCAGAGTCTATATGGATCATTTACCACTAAACAGAACCAAAAAGCAAAGAACTAAAATAAAATTGGGTTGCCTCCCCACAAGCACTAACGTTTAACGCCCCTAGCTAGGCATAATGATTTCAATGATGCTCACATAAGACATAAGAATTGAAACATAAAGAGAGCAGCATGAAGAATATTAATAGCACATTTAAGTCTAACCCACTTCCTATGCATAGGGATTTTGTGAGCAAACAACTTATGGGAACAATAATCAACTAGCATAGGAAGGCAAAACAAGCATAACTTCAAAACTTTAAGCACATAGAGAGGAAACTTGATCTTATTGCAGTTCCTACAAGCATATATTCCTCCCTCATAATAATTTTCACTAGCATCATGAATGAATTCAACAATATAACTATCACATAAAGCATTCTTTTCATGATCTACAAGCATAGAATTTTTATTACTCTCCACATAAGCAAAGTTCTTCTCATTCAGAATAGTGGGAGTATCATAAGAGACTCGAATACTATAAATTGTTTCCACATTAAATGAGTAATGTTCAGAAAAAGGGTAATCATAATCGTGACAAGTTTTATAAATATAATCATTACTACTTTTTATAGCATAAGTTTCATCACAATAATCATCATAAGTAGCAACTTTGTTCTCATCATAATCAATTGAAACCTCTTCAAAGATAGTGGAATCATTACTAAATAAAGTCAAGACCTCTCCAAATCCACTTTCATAATTATCATAATAAGATTCAACATCCTCCAAAATAGTGGGATCATGATACGTCTCCGTCGTATCTACTTTTCCAAACACTTTTGCTCTTGTTTTGGACTCTAACTTGTATGATTTGAATCGAACTAACCCGGACTGACGCTGTTTTCAGCAGAATTGCCATGATGTTGTTTTATGTGCAGAAAACAAATATTCTCGGAATGACCCGAAACTCCACGGAACATCTTAGAAAAAACAATAAAAAAATCCTCGCCAAAGATGAAGACCAGGGGGCCCACACCCTGTCCACGAGGATGGCCCCCCCCTAGAGCGCGCCACCTACCTCATGGGCCCCCTGGACGCCCTCCGAGGCCAACTCCAACTCTATATATCTGCTTTCGGAGAGAAAAAATCAGAGAGAAGAAATCATCGCGTTTTCCGATATGGAGCCGCCGCCCGAGTGCCATGATTTCAGATCTGAACCTATTATGTTTTCATGAATATATGTGTGTTCTTGATCCTATCTTGCAAGTCTATAGTCACCTACTATGTGTTATGATCCGGCAACCCCGAAGTGACAATAATCGGGACCACTCCCGGTTATGACCATACTTTGAGGAGTTCATGTATTCGCTATGTGCTAATGCTTTGTTCCGGTTCTCTATTAAAAGGAGGCCTTAATATCCCTTAGTTTCCAATAGGACCCCGCTGCCACGGGAGGGTAGGACAAAAGATGTCATGCAAGTTCTTTTCCATAAGCACGTATGACTATATACGGAATACATGCCTACATTACATTGATGAATCTGAGCTAGTTCTGTGTCACCCTATGTTATGACTGTCACATAATGAACCGCATCCGGCATAATTATCCATCACTGATCCGGTGCCTACGAGTTTTCCATATACTGGTTCTCGCTTATTTACTTTCCCGCTGCTACTGTTACAATCACTACAAAATACCAAAAACATTACTTTTACTGTCTTTACTTTTGTTGCCGTTACCACCACTATCATATTACTTTGCTACTAAACACTTTGCTACAGATACTAAGTTTCCAGGTGTGGTTGAATTGACAACTCAGCTGCTAATACTTGAGAATATTCTTTGGCTCCCCTTGTGTCGAATCAATAAATTTGGGTTAAATACTCTACGCTCGAAAACTGTTGCGATCCCCTATACTTGTGGGTTATCAAGACCTTTTTCTGGCGCCGTTGCCGGGGAGCATAGCTCTATTCTTTGAGTCACTTGGGATTTATATCTGCTGGACACTATGAAGAACTTGAAAGACGCTAAGACAACAATTTATCCCTCAACTACGAGGGGAGGTAAGGAACTGCCATCTAGCTCTGCACTTGATTCACCTTCTGTTATGAGTAAGCTAGCGACACCTAAACCTGCTTCTGCTATTCATTCCAATATGTCGCATGTTATTGATGATGCCACTTATGCTATGCATGATACTTATGATGAAACTGCTTCTATGCCTGATACTACTGTGCCCCTTAGTGAATTTCTTGAAGAACAAATTGCTAGGGCTAGAGAAAGAGAAATTGATGAATCTGAATACGATGATGAAAGTGATGATGAAAATATGCCTGTTATTCCTGAGGGTTATCTTTTTGATAAAGATTCCTCTTTAGCTATTTTAGCCTGCAAAGATAGATATGAGCTTAAGAGGTTATTGATTAAATGGAACAAAGAATCACTTAGAGATAAAATGAAACCTGATCCCGCTTTTGCAACTTCACCTATCTGTGTTCCTGATAAGGATTATGAATTCTCTGTTGATCCAGATATAATTACTTTGGTTGAATCTGATCCTTTTTATGGCTATGAATCTGAAACTGTGTGGCACATCTGTCGGTGTACTAAAGCAGGGGTACCTTAGTACCCCAGACTTGTGCACGGGCAGTTGTAGCACCCTGCGGCGAGGCCCGCCCAGGAAGCGCCAAGAGAAGACCAAGCATTCAAGACAAGGCCCCCGGCAAGAGGAGCTTGCCGGGCCAAGAAGATAAGGCCCCCGGCAAGAGGAGCTTGCCGGGCCAAGAAGGCAAGGCCCCGGCAAGAGGAGCTTGTCGGGAAGGCCGAACCCAGGCACCACAAGAGAAGCCCGCCACGGCGCGCCATGCGCCCCGGCAAGGCCTGATAGCCGGCAAGCTATCAGGCACAGGAAGACGACCCCCGCGGCAAGCCACTTGCCGCGGCAAATCGCCACCTCAGGACTGCGCTCCAGCTCGCCCGCCCACGCGTCGCTCCGGGGCTTCCCCCAAGGGCACGTGGCGGGGCACCGCGCAGCCTGGGGTATGCGGTGGCATGCAGCCACTACCGTGGCGAGCGGTGGCGCACCTAACGGTCCGCCTCGGTGCTGTCCAGGCGACCGTGACGGGCATTTAATGCCCTTGTCCCCTACCGTCAGAAGTAGGTATGATAACACTGTGCCGCACTGTAGCGCCACTGTTCCCGCACTGTTACAACTACCACCCCTTTTACACTTTTACCCCTTTCTCTTATGTTGACACCTGTCGGTGACCCCTTTGCGCTATAAAAGGAGGCCCGTGTGCAACGTAGAGGGGGTTCGGTTCCGGAGGTTCGGGGATTGGGGACCCAGACAACCATACGCTCGGTGCAGCTAGCTCTCCAAGCTCCCGAGCTCCCCAGTTCAATACAACCAAGCAGGAGTAGGGTTTTACGCGTCCATCGCGGCCCGAACCTGGGTAAACCGCCCGTGTGCTCGCCTCGATCTGCTCTCCGTGCTCCCTCCGCCCCCCTCACCGGACAACGAAAGGGGCTCCGGCCCCATAGGTGCTCGCGGGGGACGCCGTCCGCCCCGACATCTTTGGCGCGCCAGGTAGGGGGTTCGCGTCGAGGTTGTGCGGATCTGATTCAGGCGAACACTGGTAAGTTCAGGTATGAACAGGTACCTTTCCGCCCCGCTCCGCGGGGCGGAGGCATTCCTCCCTACGGAATCGTGCACGGCCCTCCTCGAGTACCCACTCACGCAGAGTTCGGGCAAGAAGCAGCTGCTCCTTGAGGAGGACCGCCTTCCGGCCGCTGGGCGAACCGCTCGCTTCCAGCGAATCCTGCGCCGCTCCTGTAGCCGCAGCGGTTAGCGCCGGAAGCCGCGAAAAAGGCGACCTCGTTCTTCGGCGCGTTTCGTCCACCAAGATCCAAACGAGTCGACGCCAACCGTGGGAGGAGTTTCGCCAGCGCGGTTGCCGGAACCCGTTCCGTCAACCAACCTCCCTGCCCAAGTCTTGCCGCAGTTGCATGTGATCCTTGGCGCAGGGGCGGGCGCAGACCCCGCGCATCAGTGAAAGCTCCTATGCTTTGCGCTTTTTGCCTTTTACATGCTCCTCCTCGTTATTTGCATGTATTATTTGGCATCCTGCGTAACATGCATGTCCAGTAAGCATCAGCACGCCGAAAGGCCATGTGCTTGCTTCCCTCTTTATTTTCCTTGCCTCTTAGACAGAGGGAGCGTTCCTCGCGCACAAAGTTGCCGGGGGAAGGAGATGGGAGAGGAACCAAGTGCTGGAACCAAGTGCTGTCAGAGAAAAAGAAGCCTCGTCGAGGAACGAGCGTTATGCATAAGCTAAGTTATTAGAATTTGAGCAGTTCAGATTCTTAATTTTCGGTTGTCTTCCTTGAACAGTCACACTTTGTATGGAAAACCTGTGCGCGGAGGAACCTACCCGCGGCTAGCCGCACCCTCACCTTGTTTCGAGTACGCTCAACGATTTAAGTGAGCTGCGATGAGCGTCGCGCCCTTGTTTCGTTTCCGAGCACACTCAACAAGCTGAGCGCGATTGCGACTGGCTGCGGCGAGGTTGCTTCCCGGTGAGGCCTTGGCCGGCAGGCTGCTATAAGCCCAAGGGCCCCTCGCCAGAAAGTTCCCCGGGAGCGTAGGGTGAAAAGCATACAAAGTAAAGGGCCAGGACAAGGAAGATAACAATGCACTGATTGGTTCAGATAAGGTAAAAACCTTACGTAACTTATCACAGTGACTAATGAGCGCATAACGCCGTGTGCAGCGACAAAAAGAGATAAGATAAAGGAGGCCTAGTCTACGCGGTCGCCCTCAATCCTGGAAATCTTGCCCACTCTGGCGATGATATCGGCGACCTGCTCCTTCAGCGCCTCCATGTCGGCGTCGGCCGGCAGGCTGCGAAGAACGTTGATGAGATTTATACCGGGATTGCGGTATACAATCTTCGTCAGCACACGCTCCAAGGTTCCCGTGCAGGCCCGGCGCGTCTCCTCGGCCAGTTGCGCGGGGATCTTCTTCCGAAGATCCGCAAGAGCCGGCGCGACCCCTCTGAAGAAGAGGCTGAGCTTGGCGCTGTGAGGGAGGTCCGGGTCCGGAGAGTAGATGAGGTGTTCCAACTTCAACGCCAGCAACTCCTGGTCGATGTTGGATGCAGAAGACACCAGGTCCTCGGTCCACACCGCGACGGTCCGACGGAAGTCCTCGGCCGCAGTGTTGGCGCTCTCCGCCAGGCTTCGCTCCTTGCGGAGCCCCTCCTCCAGCGCGGAGACTTTCAGCTCCAGGGCCTCGATGGAGTCCTTGGCGGCCTTCAGCTCGTCGCCCTGCTTGGAGAGACGCGCCTGGAGTTCGGAGTTGGCGTGGGTGTCCTTCTCCCGCTCCGCATTGAGCGCGCCGACGCTCTCCGCGCTCGCCTTCAACGACTCCTCTAGCTGCGCGACCTTGGCGGCAAGCTCCTCCCTGGCGGTCTCCGCGGCAGCCGCGGCGGCTTTCGCCTCTTCCAGCTCCTCGCCAAGGGCCCGCTCCCGAGCGACAAGTTCCTCCTCGTGGGAGTTGAGGTTGGCCTGCAGCTGGGCAAGCTCTCCCTCTCGCCGGGACAGCTCCTCCCCGGCGAGCCGCTGCTGCTCTTCGGCGTCGGCCTTCTGCAGCACCCACTCCTGGTACTCCCCGGCGAGCCTCTCGCGCTCCTCCGCCACGCCGCGGAGGGCAGCTTGGTTGGCGGCGCGGAGCTCCGTCGCACGCTTCTCCATCTCGACGGCGGCCTCCGCAGCGAGGGTCTCCCGGGAAGCAAGCTTCGCCTGCCTGGCCCGGTAAAGGGCCAGGAGCCGGCGAAGCAGCTTCTCCTCCTCGGGCTCTTCGGCCCCGCCGGGCGCCTCGACAATCTTCAGGCCCGCGGAGGCGAGGACCTCCCCATCAAGGGCCTCGCCCTCCGCGGGGGCCCGCGCAGAAGAGCCCCATGGCACCTGGATGAAGATGCCATTGGGGGCTTCAAGGTAATGACCCGCCCGCTCCTTTTCGGCGGAGGGGTCGGCGGCCGGCGCAGCGCCTGGCGCTCCTGCTGCCTCCGGGTCGGCAGTGCAACCGCCGTCCCCCTCCCCGGCCGTTGCGTCTGCCGCTGGGGCGGTCTCCTGCGCGGATGGCTCGGCAGCTCCCGCCGCGCCCTCAGCGGCAGGGGCGTCGCCGCTGCCGCCGCGCGCACCCTCCTCCTCGATGTTGATGACCTCCGTCTCCATCTGCTCGGGGGGAGGGGAATCTAGAAGAAGGAGAATAGAGAGCAAAAGAAATTCAAGCAAACATTCAAAAAAAAAGACGAACCCAAGATGACTAAGTCACAGAGCTTGCCTTGGCGGACGTCATCAGTGGCGGGTTCCCTCGCCGGGGAGCTCTGCCTTGGCGGGGTCACCGCCCTCGCCGGGCTACCCGTCCCTGGCGGGGTACTCGCCCTCGGCGGAGTGCTCGCCCTTGGCGGGGTGCTCTCCTTTACCGGAGAGCTCGGCCTTGGCGGGGACGGCGGGGCCCGCGGCTCCTCGGGGGCGGTTTCCGGACGCTCCTGCGGCTGCGGCCCCGCCTCTGCACGAGACAGTATTATCAAGATACCAGCGCAGGGACGATCCCTCAAGCACGCCCGACAAGCGAAAGTACGGAACCCAGACTTACGCTGGGGGCTGCGCTGGGGGCTACGCTGGGGGCTGCCCCTCGGAGCAGCGCTCGGATCCGGCAGGCTGGGCTCCGGCACGCCCCCGGTTGCCGCGGTGGGCGAGTCGCCCACAACCTCAACCACGGGCGCCTTGGCTTTCTTTGCCACTCGCTCCGCCAAGGTCCTGAAGTTAAGATAAGGAACAAGATCAGAGCCTGCGACAATCAAGGCAAAGTTTACGAAGATGCAAGACCTCAAAGCTCTTACTCCCGTTCGTCCTCGTCGTCGTCGTCGCTCAAGGCGGAGAAATCAAACTCCACCTGACGCGCGGTCACGCGGGGAGCGGGAGGCGAGGTCTCCCTCTGGCGCTTGGCGGTCCCGACGGTTGCCGGGGCCCGGGGAGCGGGCGGAGCCGCCGCTCCACCCTCCAAGGGCTCCTTTCCGTGCGGCGCTGCCTTACGGGGCGCCCCCGACGTGGCTGACGCGCCGGGCGCCCTCGTCGCAACCTGGCTCCCCCGGGAGGCTCGTGCCGCTTGGCGGGGTGGTTGTTGCCGGGAGGCCGGCGCCTTTGCCCCCATCGCCGTCCTGCGGAGACGCTTCGCTGGAGAACGCCTGGGGCTTACACGGGACGAGGAGGTCTCCGACGCTGAGGGAAGGTCATCGGCGTAGAGCTCCAAGGATCCGTCGGAGTCGTCGTCACCACCGTCCTCCTCCTCCACCCCGGCAAGCCCGCTGGACCCAGCGCCCTGCGCTGTGGCCCTTTGTCCTCCGGCGGTGGTGGCCCTTGCCGCGGCCTCGATCAAGATCCCCTGGATCCCGGAGTGCCTCAGAGAGGGAACCCCGGCGAGCTCGTCGGGGGGCAGCTTCAGCAGTCTGCAGATCTCCGCCACCTCCGCTTGGCGGGACGCCTCCGCGGCCTCCGCCTCCTCGGGCGAGAAGCCGAACTCCCCGGCCGCTGCGGCTGCGGTGGCCTCTTCAGCCCAAGAAGCTATGCATGCTACCTCTCGCGCGGTGGTGTCCCGCGTCAGCCCCTGGGCCTCGTCCTTCTTCTTCGCCACCTCCGCCAGGTTGTCGAAGAAGTTCATGATGACGTCTGGCTTGGGCGGAATCCACGTGCGGTCGACGCCGTGCGAGTCGCACGCGGGCATCATGGCGCGAAGGGAATCCCGGGCCGAGCTGTTGCAAAGAGGCACAACTCCCCGGGGCTCCCTGAACCACTCTGGGTGGGCCGGGTCATGCTTGAATAGCTCCCGGGCCATCCCCTTCAGCTCCACCGACGTGAAGTTGAAGTTGAGCCCGGGGCGCAGCCTCATTATGTCCGCCGCGTTGCTATACTCCCAGGCTGGCCTCTTCCTATCTTGAAGAGGGGCGATGCGGCGGCGGAGGAAGTCTGCGCCCACCTCTCCGACGGACAGCCTCGCTGACCGAAGACGGAGAATCCTGATGAGGGCGACGTTGAGCTTGCAGTCGTCCGAATCCAGCTCGCTCCAATCCTTGCCGCGCATAATAGGTGTTGCGCGCGGCGCGGTGAAAGGTTGCGGCTGGTCCTCGACAACCCAGCACCAGTCGGCACGCCACTCCTCCCATTTGCCGCGGAGCTCCCCCGGCAAGTAGGAATCCTTCTTGTTCAGGCGAAAGACCCAAGATATCCCTCCGGCGAGGGGGGCGCCGGCCTCTACTCTAGGGATGAAGAAGTGCCTAAAAAGCGCGACGTTTGGATATACCCCAATATAGTTTTCGCACATATGCGCGAAAACCGCCATCGTGAGGACGGCGTTGGGAGTGAAGTCAAGAAGGTGGAGGCCGAAGGTGTTCATTATGTCGCAGAAGAAGTCAGAAAAAGGAGGGCAAAGACCGCAGTGAAAGAAGGCTGCAAAGAAATAATACCCGCCGGGGTAGTTGCCCTTGGCGGCGGCCGGATAGGCTCGGGTGCGGGGATGCGCCTTGGTCTCCTCGGCCCAGAACAAGTAGTACTTGTTCCAGAGCTCCCGCGCGCTGAGCTTCGGCGAGAAGACGAGGTTCTGCTTCCGCAGCAAGGTGAGCATCGCCGCGTGCTCCGATTTCTCCTTCTTGGTCTTCTCCGCCTTCGCCTTCTCGGTCTTCGGGGCCATGGCGGAGGCGGCGAGGGAAGGGAGACGAAGAATCCGGTAGCACCGCAGGTGCGAGCGAGCGGCGGAGGAAATATGGAGGCGGAGCGCAAAGGGGATCTCTGGAGACGGGAGAGGACGCAGTAAAGGCGAAGGAGGGGAGCCGCTCCCGTTTCCTCTGCCTTATATGGGGAAGTGACGGACACTCCGTTCTTGCCATTGAGAATCGTGCGCGACGTGACGCGCGCCTGCGCGGTTCAGCCCCGCGCACGCCACCCACGTCACGCTCACCCCGCACGCCCCGCCCCCACGACGCCGCGATAAGCGCGTGCCGCCTGGGGAAGGTGCGACGGATGCGGAGTTAAGGAGCAACGCGACCAAGGCCACGCGTGCCCGTGCACTGTTAGGGCCTGGCCCAACGACGCTCGGCACCGTG
The DNA here is from genome assembly GCA_032464435.1 of Aegilops umbellulata. Lineage (NCBI taxonomy): Eukaryota > Viridiplantae > Streptophyta > Magnoliopsida > Poales > Poaceae > Aegilops > Aegilops umbellulata. The sequence goes on from CP136057.1 coordinate 490,813,212, forward strand.
TGTGGCCCAGGCCCGGGGGCTCCTGTCGGTGTACTAAAGCAGGGGTACCTTAGTACCCCAGACTTGTGCACGGGCAGTTGTAGCACCCTGCGGCGAGGCCCGCCCAGGAAGCGCCAAGAGAAGACCAAGCATTCAAGACAAGGCCCCCGGCAAGAGGAGCTTGCCGGGCCAAGAAGATAAGGCCCCCGGCAAGAGGAGCTTGCCGGGCCAAGAAGGCAAGGCCCCGGCAAGAGGAGCTTGTCGGGAAGGCCGAACCCAGGCACCACAAGAGAAGCCCGCCACGGCGCGCCATGCGCCCCGGCAAGGCCTGATAGCCGGCAAGCTATCAGGCACAGGAAGACGACCCCCGCGGCAAGCCACTTGCCGCGGCAAATCGCCACCTCAGGACTGCGCTCCAGCTCGCCCGCCCACGCGTCGCTCCGGGGCTTCCCCCAAGGGCACGTGGCGGGGCACCGCGCAGCCTGGGGTATGCGGTGGCATGCAGCCACTACCGTGGCGAGCGGTGGCGCACCTAACGGTCCGCCTCGGTGCTGTCCAGGCGACCGTGACGGGCATTTAATGCCCTTGTCCCCTACCGTTAGAAGTAGGTATGATAACACTGTGCCGCACTGTAGCGCCACTGTTCCCGCACTGTTACAACTACCACCCCTTTTACACTTTTACCCCTTTCTCTTACGTTGACACCTGTCGGTGACCCCTTTGCGCTATAAAAGGAGGCCCGTGTGCAACGTAGAGGGGGTTCGGTTCCGGAGGTTCGGGGATTGGGGACCCAGACAACCATACGCTCGGTGCAGCTAGCTCTCCAAGCTCCCGAGCTCCCCAGTTCAATACAACCAAGCAGGAGTAGGGTTTTACGCGTCCATCGCGGCCCGAACCTGGGTAAACCGCCCGTGTGCTCGCCTCGATCTGCTCTCCGTGCTCCCTCCGCCCCCCTCACCGGACAACGAAAGGGGCTCCGGCCCCATAGGTGCTCGCGGGGGACGCCGTCCGCCCCGACAACATCTTACTAAGTTAAATGATATAGCTGCCCTGTTCACTAATGATGAGAGATCGCGTTACTTCTATATACTCAAAATATTTCCGTTCTCATTAAAGGGTGATGCTAAGATATGGTTTAATTCTCTTGATCCTTGTTGTGTGCGTAGTCCCCAGGATATGATTTATTACTTCTCTGCTAAATATTTCCCTGCTCATAAGAAACAAGCTGCTTTGAGGGAAATATACAACTTTGTGCAAATTAAAGAAGAGAGTCTCCCACAAGCTTGGGGGAGGCTTCTCAAGTTACTTAATGCTTTGCCTGATCATCCTCTTAAGAAACCTGAAATACTTGATATCTTTTATAATGGACTAACCGATGCTTCCAGAGATTACCTGGATAGTTGTGCTGGTTCTCTTTTCAAGGAAAGAACACCGGATGAAGCTGAAATTCTATTGAATAATATGTTGACAAATGAAAATAATTGGGCACCTCCTGAGCCAGCTCCTGCTCCAATTAGTGAGCCTATTCCTAAACCAACTCCGAAGAAGAGAGGTGTTCTATTCCTCAGTCCCGAAGATATGCAAGAGGCAAAGAAATCTATGAAAGAGAAAGGTATTAAAGCTGAAGATGTTAAGAATTTACCTCCTATTGAAGAAATACATGGTCTTAATCTACCGCCTGTCGAAGAAGCATATGATCTTAATTCTTTATTTATTGAAGAACCTCCTGATCGCGATATCCCGACACAGGTAGTAAAGGTAAATTCTCTCTATTGATTTGATGAAGGTGATATCCCTCACTATAAGTCTGCTAGGCAATGTTTTGATGAGTTTGATAATTTTATTGTCAAACAAGAAAATTTCAATGCTTATTTTGGTAGACAATTAAAACAAAATTCCGATATGATTAAATACTTGGGTGATTATATGGCTAATATTAAAGGTGAACTTAAACTTGTTAGTAGACATGCTTCTATGGTTACCACTCAAGTAGAACAAGTACTTAAAGCTCAAAAAGAAGTGCTTGATGAAATGAATAGTAAGAAAAATGATTATGCTGTTAGAGTGGCTACTAGAACTGGTAGAATGACTCAGGAACCTTTGTATCCTGAAGGCCACCCAAAGAGAATCGAGCAAGATTCTCAAAGAAATAATAGTGATGTTCCTAGTTCTTCTAAAAAGAAGAAAAAGAAAAATGATAGAAATGTGCAAACTTCTAGTGAACCTATTGCTAAACCGCCTGATAATCCAAATGATATATCTATGTCTGATGCTGAAACACAATCTGGTAATGAAAATGAACATAATGAAAATACTAATGATGATGTCCATGATGATGCTCAACCTAGTAATGATAATGATGTAGAAATTGAACCTGCTGTTGATCTTGATAACCCACAATCAAAGAATCAACATTATGATAAAAGAGACTTTGTTGCTAGGAAACATGGTAAAGAAAGAGAACCATGGGTTCATAAACCCATGCCCTTTCCTCCCAAACCATCCAAGAAAAAGGATGATGAGGATTTTGAGCGCTTTGCTGAAATGATTAGGCCTATGTTTTTACGTATGCGATTAACTGATGTGCTCAAAACAAATCCTTATGCTAAATATATGAAGGATATCATTACTAATAAAAGAAAGATACCGAAAGCTGAAATTTCCACCATACTTGCTAATTATACCTTTAAGGGTGGAGTACCAAAGAAACTTGGAGATCCCGGAGTACCTACTATACCTTGCTCCATTAAAAGAAATTATATTAAAACTGCTTTATGTGATCTTGGAGCCGGTGTTAGTGTTATGCCTCTCTCTTTATATCGCAGACTTGGCTTGAATAAGCTGACACCTACTGAAATATCTTTGCAAATGGCTGATAAATCAACTGCTATACCTGTAGGTATTTGTGAGGATGTGCGTGTTGTGGTTGCAAACGTTACTATTTTAACGGACTTTGTTATTCTTGATATTCCTGAGGATGATAGTATGTCTATTATTCTTGGAAGACCTTTTCTTAATACTGCATGGGCTGTTATTGATTGCAACAAAGGCAATGTCACTTTTCATGTTAATGGTAATGAGCATACGGTACACTTTCCAAGGAAACAACCTCAAGTTCATAGTATCAACTCCATTGGAAAAATCACATCGATTAAATTTGGAGGTTTTGAATTTCCTCTTCCTACTGTCAAAAAGAAATATGATATACTTATTATAGGGGATGTGCATATCCCCGTTGAGGTAACTTAGTGTTATTTGAAATTTCTCCGGTTTCATGATTATCGGAATGAGTTGGTTAACAAGACTTGATCAACCTTGTTAGTGGATTCTTTTTGATGAGCATGAGATGGATGAAACTAGAAGCACAAACTTCTGTACCCTCTCTATATTTTATGTTAATTAGTAGAAATAAGTAAAAATAGTATTTTTCTGTCCGTTTCCTGACTTATCCGTGCAATATAAAAATATCCCGAAAATAAAAGTCCTCAGAATGCCATGCCAATTTAATATGATTTTTTCGGGAATATTTGAGGATTTACTATGCAAAAATTACCACGGGAGGAGCTGCCACCTGGTCACGAGGGTGGTGGGCGCGCCCCCCTTCTAGGGCGCACCCCCTGCCTCGTGGGCCCATGGTGGCCCTCCTCCACTTATCCCAGCACCCATCTTCTTCCTCTGTCTCACACAAACCCGAAAAACCAACTCAAGCATGAGTTCCAGCCACTTTTGCTGTGATTTTCGATCTCCTTGCTCAAAGCACCTCTCGCAAAACTGCTTGGGGAGATTGTTCCTTGGTATGTGACTCGTCCATGGGTCCAATTAGTTTTTGTTCTAGTGCTTTATTCTTTGCAAATTTTTGCTGCATAGGTGACCATGTTCTTGAGCTTGCATGTCAAATTTATATGGTTCCAAGTAGTTCTAATGCTTGATATAGGCTCTAGGCACTCGTAGGAGTAGTTGCTATCAGTTTTATTGAAGTTGGTTCACTTTTGTTTGAAGTTACTAAAAATTTCAGATTATTTCAGAAATAATGAGGAGACTTTTGAGGGGTTCATCGAGCCGAAGCTCAAAGGATAAACCAAATGAAGAAGCTCAGAGGCCCAAATATAATTTGCCTCGTACCGCGGAAATCCCACCGTGTGAATGGCCTTCTAATAATTTCTTGAGAGAGGCCGGGATTTATGAGGATTTCTATTCATTGATTGACAATGCTGGCCTCACCGACTTCGTCCGCGACCAACGTCCACAGTATCTCTTACTCACAAATACTTTTGTGCAAAACTTCTACTTTTACCCTAAGGAATCACCTCCTTCAGTAGGGTTTCATTTATATGACGTTGTGAAGAAAATGCCATTGTCTGAATTTTGCGCACTCTGCAACATACCCTCTGAGGGTATCTTAGAGGAACCACCCCGTAAGGAGTTGGAACCATTTATTAAACTTATATCTATGGGAGAAACCAGGAAGGTTTCTGATGCGAGGATCACTAGCATACATTTTCCTGTGTTACGCTATTTTGCCTTATTTGCTAGTCGATGCTTGATTGGTCATGGGAACTGTGGGAACTTTAGTGTTCCTGATATTATTATTCTGTTCCATGGTTTATACCGCGACAACACTGCCAGTATGGGCGGAATTATTGCTAGGCGGTTGAGTCTGAACCGTACTAAAGGCCCCATCTTTGGAGGCATTTATGCTTCCCGTCTTGCTGCACATTTTAACATAGCTATTAGGCATTATGAGAAAGAAGAAAAATTGCTGCCTGATGCTTATTTGGATTTTAAGAGCATGATAGCCCATGATTTTCTTGTTAAGGACAGGAATGGAGAGCTCAAATACACGTTATACTTTGATAAACATTATCCTAAACTATTATGTTGCCTACTCCTTTGTTTAATTTTGTAGGACCCTATCTCATTACGTGGGCTGCCATCCAAGCTTACAAGAACCCTGCACCAGCCACGGAACCGGAACCACAAGATGAGCCTCCACGACAATCTGTTTATTCTTGGGATCCAGAGACGACTGTCAGCCAGTGGCAGTCTGAGTCCTCTTCGTCATCACAGTATGATCCCAACTACTCTTCGTCGCAGAATGACCCTAGCTACACCTACGGGTATCCGCCAGGCTATCCCTGGCAATAGACCAGCTTAGGCCAAAAGCCTAAGCTTGGGGGAGTACGTATTTCTCATCGACATTACATTTATACTCACACACACTCATTGCTAGATGTCGATTCTCATACTCTTTCATTGTAATATCCATGCTAGTTTGTTTTATTTTTCTTGCTTTCTTCTTGTGTGTTTGATAAACCTTAAGAAAAACAAAAAAAATTAGTAGTAATTTACTTTCCTGCTGTAGTAGTAACTAAAAAGAAAACCCAAAGATATTTCCCGTTCTTCTTTTGCTTGTTGGGAGCTCTCCCGTGTAAATAGTTTTATTCTCTTTTCTTTTCTTTGGGGGTCAGTAGGAGAAGACCGTAATTAAATTGTTGTAGTGGCTCTTATATGCTTTAATGTTGATTTAACCCAGATCCCATATTGCCTTGTCTTCTCCTGTTTCTTGAATGCTCGCATATTCCAGCTTAGTCCAATGCACGTGCACTCTTATTATTATTCACACCATTTGGTCATGCAAGTGAAAGGCAATTATGATGACATATATGATGGACTGACTGAGATGAGAAAAGCTGGTATAAACTCGACCTCTTTTGTTTTTGTAAATATGATGAGCTCGTCGTTCCTGATTCAGCTTATTATGAATAAACATGTTTGCAATGACAATTAGAGATCATAGTTGCTTGTGCCATGCTTGATTAGCTATGAGTTATAATGGTTTACCTTGTGTGCCAACATGCTATTGAGATGATTATGATGTGGTATGATGAGGTGGTATCCTCCTTTGAATGATTTAAGTGACTTGACTTGGCACATGTTCACGCATGTAGTTGAGACAAAATCAACATAGCCTTCATGATATTTATGTTCATGGTGGATTATATCCTACTCATGCTTGCATCCGATGTTTATTAATTTTAATGCATGTACATGGCTGTTGTCGCTCTCTAGTTGGTCGCTTCCCAGTCTTTTGCTAGCCTTCACCTGTACTAAGCGGGAATACTCCTTGTGCATCCAATCCCTTAAACCCCAAAGTTATTCCAGATGAGTCCACTATACCTTCCTATATGCGGTATCTACCTGCCGTTCCAAGTAAATTTGTATGTGCCAAACTCTAAACCTTCAAATAAATATTCTGTTTTGTATGCTCGAATAGCTCATGTATCAACCAAGGCTGTCCTTATCTTCCGTGCTAGGCGGGTTATTCTCAAGAGGAGTGGACTCCGCTCCTCACTCGTGAGAAAATGGCTGGTCACTGGGATGCCCAGCCCATGCTTTATGCAAACTAAATCAAAATTAATTGCAAACAAAAACTCCCCCTGGGACCTGATGTATGTTGGAGACACTCGTTGTTTCGAGCAAGTCATGGATTGATGCTTGTTGGTGGAGGGGAAGTATAAACTTTACCATTCTGTTTGGGAACCGCATATAATGTGTTTAGCATGGAAGATATCACCATCTCTTAGTTGCTACGTTGACAATGAAAGTATACCGCTCAAAATGCAATTTATCTCTATTTCAAAACCGAGCTCTGGCACCTCTACAAATCCCCGCTTCCCTCTGCAAAGGGCCAATCCACTTACTTTTATGTTGAGTCATCGCCCTCTTATTAAAAAGCACTAGCTGGAGAGCACAACTGTCATTTGCATTCATCACTATTAATCTATGTTGGGTATGACTATGATTGGATCTCTTTTACCATGAATTACAATGTCTAGTCAGTCATTGATCTTTAAAGGTGCTCTCATTTACGTTTTGCGGTCACAGAAAGGGCTAGCGAGATACCATCTTGTTATATCATATTATGATTGTTTTGAGAAAGTGTTGTCATCCGAGATTTATTAATATGTCTTGCTAGTTGATTATGATATTGATATGAGTAATTATGAGACCTGAGAATTATTGCAAATGTGGTTAGTTATGATCTATGTTGAAAACTTGAATGCTGGCTTGACATAGTTACAACAGCAAGAGCAAACAGAGTTTGTAAAGGTTTTTCTTTCTTTCTTTCAGTTTGTCAACTGAATTGCTTAAGGACAAGCAAGGGTTTAAGCTTGGGGTAGTTGATACGTCTCCGTCGTATCTACTTTTCCAAAGACTTTCGCTCTTGTTTTGGACTCTAACTTGTATGATTTGAATGGAACTAACCCGGACTGACGCTGTTTTCAGCAGAATTGCCATGATGTTGTTTTATGTGCAGAAAACAAATATTCTCGGAATGACCTGAAACTCCACGGAACATCTTAGAAAAAACAATAAAAAATCCTCGCCAAAGATGAAGACCAGGGGGCCCACACCCTGTCCACGAGGGTGGGGGCGCGCCCCCCCTCTAGGGCGCGCCCCTACCTCGTGGCCCCCCTGGATGCCCTCCGACGCCAACTCCAACTCTATATATCTGCTTTCGGAGAGAAAAAATCAGGGAGAAGAAATCATCGCGTTTTACGATACGGAGCCGCCGCCAAGCCCTAAAACCTCTCGGGAGGGCTGATCTGGAGTCCGTTAGGGGCTCCGGAGAGGGGGATTCGTCGCCGTCGTCATCATCAACCATCCTCCATCACCAATTTCATGATGCTCACCGCCGTGCGTGAGTAATTCCATCGTAGGCTTGCTGGACGGTGATGGGTTGGATGAGATTTATCATGTAATCGAGTTAGTTTTGTTAGGGTTTGATCCCTAGTATCCATTATGTTCTGAGATGATGTTGCTATGACTTTGCTATGCTTAATGCTTGTCACTAGGGCCCGAGTGCCATGATTTCAGATCTGAACCTATTATGTTTTCATGAATATATGTGTGTTCTTGATCCTATCTTGCAAGTCTATAATCACCTACTATGTGTTATGATCCGGCAACCCCGAAGTGACAATAATCGGGACCACTCCCGGTGATGACCATAGTTTGAGGAGTTCATGTATTCGCTATGTGCTAATGCTTTGTTCCGGTTCTCTATTAAAAGGAGGCCTTAATATCCCTTAGTTTCCAATAGGACCCCGTTGCCATGGGTGGGTAGGACAAAAGATGTCATGCAAGTTCTTTTCCATAAGCACGTATGACTATATACGGAATACATGCCTACATTACATTGATGAATTGGAGCTAGTTCTGTGTCACCCTATGTTATGACTGTCACATGATGAACCGCATCCGGCATAATTATCCATCACTGATCCGGTGCCTACGAGTTTTCCATATACTGGTTCTCGCTTATTTACTTTCCCGCTGCTACTGTTACAATCACTACAAAATACCAAAAACATTACTTTTACTGTCTTTACTTTTGTTGCCGTTACCACCACTATCATATTACTTTGCTACTAAACACTTTGCTGCAGATACTAAGTTTCCAGGTGTGGTTAAATTGACAACTCAGCTGCTAATACTTGAGAATATTCTTTGGCTCCCCTTGTGCCGAATCAATAAATTTTGGTTAAATACTCTACCCTCGAAAACTGTTGTGATCCCCTATACTTATGGGTTATCAGATCATTACTTCCTAAAGTTGACACTCTTCCAAACCCACTTTCATCAATATAATCATCATAAGTAGGAGGCATGTTATCATCATAACAAATTTGCATATCAAAACTTGGGAGGCTAAAAATATCATCTTCATTAAACATAGCATCCCCAAGCTTGGGACAAACATTAATTTCAGCAAATATATTCTAAAAAACATCATCTTCTTCAAACATAGCATCCCCAAGCTTGGGACTTTTCATATCATAAGCATAATCACTCTCGTCATTAATTGTATGGATAGCACCAATAGTATAGCAATCATCATATTCTTCCAAGCAAGTGCCAAAAAGATTTTCAAGATCATAAGAAGTATCATTATCTTCCCAATCATAATCATCACAACAAGCAATAGGCATAACGAGATCATCATCAAGTGCATCATCTTCCACAATTATTTTTGATTCATTTTCATGAGGCACAACAATAATAGGAGCAACATTATTTGGGAGAGATATCTTTCTACCTCTCTTCCTTTTTCTTTTCTTCTTCTTCTTCACCACATCATGTGTGGGTTTAATCCTCTTTTTAGAGCTCCTTATTAATGAGATTGGTTGAATAGAAGGCTCCTCCTCGTTACCTGATTCATCATAAGAAATAATAGGAGGATATTGGGAAGTCTCTTCCCTTTCATTAGTATTCTCTTCATCTTCAATTTGTTTTCTTGTCTTTATGTAATTGGCAATATAAGGATTTTCAATGCAATTCACCGCACAATACATATAAATTTTGTCTAGATCAAAATCAAGAAGTTTATAACGGGCAAATTCTAGAAGATGCTTAGTTATACGTTTATTTCTTCGTAACCCATAAGAAAACTAAGTTCATTATAATGTGCAAGGGAAATCAAGTCATCACAATTTTTGGACACGATTAGATCATGAAACAATTTGCATCGGATAGTTAAATGACCCCGTTCATTGCAAAGTTCACAAGTACGACTAAGAAAATTTAACTTTTCAGCACAAACGTCTATCCTTTCTTGCAACAGTTTAGTTTCTAAATGCTTATGCCTCTTGCAATATCTATCTTCCCTATCTGGTGTGTACTTGCAAACCCAATGCACTCCACAAAAATTGACATGTTTATAGGAGACATTTTCATCATAACTAGTGCAATCATCATTAGTACTATGGATATTCAAGGAGTTCATACTAACAACATTGCAATCATGCTCATCATTCAGAGATTTTGTGCCAAACATTTTAATGCATTCTTCTTCTAGTACTTGAGCACAATTTTCCTTCCCATCATTTTCACGAAAGATATTAAAAAGATGAAGCGTATGAGGCAAACTCAATTCCATTTTTTGTAGTTTTCTTTTATAAACTAAACTAGTGCTAAAACAAGAAATAAAAAGATTCGATTGCAAGATCTAAAGATATACCTTCAAGCACTCACCTCCCCGGAAACGGCGCCAGAAAAGAGCTTGATGTCTACTACACAACCTTCTCCTTGTAGACGTTGTTGGGCCTCCAAGTGCAGAGGTTTGTAGGATAGTAGCAAATTTCCCTCAAGTGGATGACCTAAGGTTTATCAACCCGTCGGAGGCGTAGGATGAAGATGGTCTCTTTCAGGCAACCCTGCAACCAAATAACAAAGAGTCTCTTGTGTCCCCAACACACCCAATACAATGGTAAATTGTATAGGTGCACTAGTTCGGCGAAGAGATGGTGATACAAGTGCAATATGGATAGTAGATATAGGTTTTTGTAATCTGAAAATATAAAAACAGCAAGGTAACTAATGATAAAAGTGAGCGTAAACGGTATTGCAATGATTGGAAATAAGACCTAGGGTTCATACTTTCACTAGTGCAAGTTCTCTCAACAATAATAACATAATTGGATCATATAACTATCCCTCAACATGCAACAAAGAGTCACTCCAAAGACACTAATAGCAGAGAACAAATGAAGAGATTATGGTAGGGTATGAAACCACCTCAAAGTTATTCTTTCTGCTCGATCTATTCAAGAGTTCATACTAGAATAACACCTTAAGATACAAATCAACCAAAACCCTAATGTCACCTAGATACTCCAATGTCACCTCAAGTATCCGTGGGTATGATTATACGATATGCATCACACAATCTCAGATTCATCTATTAAAACCAACACAAAGTACTTCAAAGAGTGCCCCAAAGTTTCTACCGGAGAGTCAAAACAAAAACGTTTGCCAACCCCTATGCATAGGTTCATGGGCGGAGCCCGCAAGTTGATCACCAAAACATACATCAAGTGGATCAATAGAATACCCCATTGTCACCACGGGTATCCCACGCAAGACATACATCAAGTGTTCTCAAATCATTAAAGACTCAATCCGATAAGATTACTTCAAAGGGAAAACTCAATCCATTACAAGAGAGTAGAGGGGGAGAAACATCATAAGATCCAACTATAATAGCAAAGGTCGCGATACATCAAGATCGTATCACCTCAAGAACACGAGAGAGAGAGAGAGAGAAAGAGATCAAACACATAGCTACTGGTACATACCCTCAGCCCCGAGGGTGAACTACTCCCTCCTCGTCATGGAGAGCGCCGGGATGATGAAGATGGCCACCGATGAGGGTTCCCCCCTCCGGCAGGGTGCCGAAACAGGGTCCCGATTGGGTTTTTGGTGGATACAGAGGCTTGCGGCGGCGGAACTCCCGATCTATTCTGTTCCCCGATGGTTTTAGGGTATACGAATATATATAGGCGAAAGAAGTCAGTTAGGGGATCCACGAGGGGCCCACGAGGGTGGAGGGCGCACCCAGGGGGGTGGGCGCGCCCTCCTGCCTCGTGCCTTCCTCGTTAATCCCCTGACGTGCACTCCAAGTCTCCCGGATTGCTTTCTTCCCAAAAATAACTTCTCCTGAAGGTTTCATTCCGTTTGGACTCCGTTTGATATTCCTTTTCTTCAAAACACTGAAACAAGGGAAAAAACAGGAACTGGCACTGGGCTCTGGGTTAATAGGTTAGTCCCAAAAATAGTATAAAAGTGTTTAATAAAGCCCATAAATATCCAAATCAGATAATATAATAGCATGAATACTTCATAAATTATAGATACGTTGGAGACGTATCAATCACCCACAACTCTTTGTGTTCTACTCGTGCATATAACATCTACGTATAGACCTGGCTCAGATGCCACTGTTGGGGAACGCAGTATTTCAAAAAAAATTCCTACGTTCACGCAAGATCTATCTAAGAGATGCATAGCAACGAGCAGGGAGAGTGTGTCTACGTACCCTCGCAGACCGAAATTGGAAGCGTTTAGTAACGCGGTTGATGTAGTCGAACGTCTTCGCGATCCAACCGATCAAAGTACCAAACGTACGGCACCTCCGCGATGAGCACACATTCAGCTCGGTGACGTCCCTCGAACTCTTGATCCAGCTGAGGCCGAGGGAGAGTTCCGTCAGCACGAAGGCATGGCGACGGTGATGATGAAGTTACCGAGGCAGGGCTTCGCCTAAGCACAACGATGATATGACCGAGGTGTGTAACTGTGGAGGGGGCACCACACACGGCTAAAAGATCAACTTGTGTGTTCTAGGGTGCCCCCTTGCCCCCGTACATAAAGGAGGGAGATGGAGAGGCAGCCGACCCTAGGAGGGCGCGCCAAGGTGTGGAGTCCTACTAGGACTCCCTAGTCCTAGTAGGATTCCACCTCCCACACAGAGTAGGAAAGGGGGAAGGGAGAAGGAGAAGGAAAGGGGGGCCTTCTCCTAGTCCTAATCGGCCTCCTGCTCAAGTGGGGCGCACCAGCCCCTTGTGGGCTGGTGTGCTTCCCTCTTATGGCCCATAAGGCCCATAACTTCTCCCAGGGGGTTCTGGCAACCTCCTGGTACTCTGGCAAAATGCCTGAATCACTCGAAACCATTCCGATGTCCGAATGCAACCTTCCAATATATGAATCTTTACCTCTCAACCATTTCGAGACTCCTCGTCATGTCCGTGATCTCATCTGGGCCTCCGAACAAACTTCGATCATCAAATCACATAACTCATAATACAAATCATCATCGAACATTAAGCGTGCGGAGCTTACGGGTTCGAGAACTATGTAGACATGACCGAGACACATCTTCGGCCAATAACCAATAGCGGAACCTGGATGCTCATATTGGCTCCTACATATTCTACGAAGATCTTTATCGTTCAAACCACATAACAGCATACGTTGTTCCCTTTGTCATCAGTATGTTACTTGCCCGAGATTCGATCATCGGTATCATCATACCTAGTTCAATCTCGTCACCGGCAAGTCTCTTTACTCATTCAGTAATGCATCATCCCGTGACTAACTCATTAGTCACATTGCTTGCAAGGCTTTTAGTGATGTGCATTACCCAGAGGGCCCAGAGATACCTCTCCGATACACGGAGTGACAAATCCTAATCTCGATCTATGCCAACCCAACAGAGACCTTCGGAGACATCTGTAGAGCATCTTATTATCACCCAGTTACGTTGTGACGTTCGGTAGCACACAAGGTGTTCCTCCGGTATTCAGGAGTTGCATAATCTCATAGTCAGAGGAACATGTATAAGTCATGATGAAAGCAATAGCAATAAAACTAAACGATCATTATGCTAAGCTAACGGATGGGTCTTTTCCATCACATCATTCTCTAATGATGTGATCCCATCCATCAAATGAAAACACATGTCTATGGTCAGGAAATATAACCATCTTTGATTAACGAGCTAGTCAAGTAGAGGCATACTAGGGACACTCTGTTTTGTCTATGTATTCACACATGTACTCCCTCCGTTTGGAATTACTTGTCGCAGAAATGGATGTATCTAGACGTATTTTAGTTCTAGATACATCTATTTTCAAGACAAATAATTCCGAACGGAGGGAGTACTAAGTTTCCGGTTAATACAATTCTAGCATGAATAATAAACATTTATCATGATATAAGGAAATATAAATAGCAACTTTATTATTGCCTCCAGGGCATATTTCCTTCATCTTTTACGTCGGGTTGCATGTATTTGTTCTTTGTGTGCAGGTGTCGTTCACATAGTATTGCGTGGTTCTCCTACTAGTCCGATAACCTTGGTCTCATCACTGAGGGAAATACCTCTACCGTAGTTGTGCTTCATCATCCCTTCCTCTTTGGGGAAATACCGACGTAGTTCAAGCGACATCAAAAGCAATTTCTGGCGCCATTGCCAAGGAGACATCATCAACATCTACTAGGTTCCTAATCACAAATCTTATCTCCTTGCAATTTACATTATTTTCCATTTGCCTCTCGGTTTCATCTCCCCCACTTTACAAAAATTTTCCGTTTTATTCGCCCTCTCTTTCGTTCATCATTTTTCTCGTCAGATATGTTTTTGTGTGCAATTGTGCTTGTCACTTTTTGTTGTTATGGATAGTTCTTCTTCTATTGGATGCACTCCCAAGAACGAGGTTCTTAACTTTAAATAAAGGGGAGGGGAGGATTTAAAAGACGCTTGGTATAGGATTTGCAATGCTCATAATAGATCTATTCATAAGTAATCCACCGTTGTTCTTCTTCGTTGTTTTTATGTGGGCATCACTACTTGGTATAGATTCGTCCTTGATACGATTACCGGTGGGAATTTCTTGATATGTCTGTCTCTAGATGCTTTTAATGCTATGGGGAATTTAGTGGGTTCACCACCTCTTTTGAGTAATGAAACAACTTCGACTCTCGAGCATGTTATGGAAAGGCTTGATGCTATTGAAAAGAAAATGCTTGCATAAGAACATATTCAAAACTTGGATAAAAAGATGCATAATTTTGCTAGTAAAATTGGGTCAAAAGTGGGAGAAGTTCTTAAGTTGTTAAAATAAAAGGGGACCGTAATTCATGAAAGAATTGAAGAAAGCCCGTCTCGGAACAATAAATTGGAAGAAATCTTTAGTAATCTAAGCATGGATTTTGCTTCTGCTAAAACTATTGAAAAACTTTGGTAAAAATTAGCAAGGTTACTCAAGCCACTAAAAACAAGGGTGCAACCTCTAATAGTAACAAAGAAAATCTTAAAATGATTAGTATTCACCCCGATATCATTGAAATGATAAGACACCTTACCGACAAGAATGAATTCCTCAAACTTGTTCCTAGAAGTATTGTTGTTGAAAATTTATATGCTAAATCTTTGATGAATTCTAAGTGTTTGATTGAAGAGTTGGAAACTAAAGATGACAATACTTAGATCTTTGCATTATGCCTAGCTAGGGGCGTAAAACGATAGCGCTTGTTAGGAGGCAACCCAATGAATAAAATTTATTTTTGTCCTTTTCTTTCTATTCTTGAGTGTTTGCACAATTATGCTACTGTTATGATTGTGTTTTTATGTTTAGTTAGTGTCTGTGCCAAGTAAAGTGGATCATGTTGGGTCATAGTTGCTTTGATCTTGTTGAAAAACAGAAACTTTTGCGTCCAGTAAAATAATTTTCAAAAATCACAGAAGCCATGAAAGATTCTAATTTTTTTACACAACATTGATATACAAATTTCCTACATCGTCCTAATTTTTCACAAATTTTGGAGTTACATAAGTATATGAAGTTTTCAGATTGCTACACACTTTTTTGTTTTTGACAGATTCTGTTTTCTTTGCGTTTTGTGCTTATTTTGATGAATCTATGGACTCTATCGGGGGGTATGAGCCATAGCAAAGTTGGAATACAGTAGATATAATGCAATAATAAAATATGAATGGGCTTGCAACAATATTTATAATAGTGGTTTGCTTTGCTATACTAACGGATCTCACGAAGGTTTTGTTGAGTTTTGTGTGATTGAAGTTTTCAAGTTTTGGGTGAGATTATGATGGATGAAGGAATAAGGAATAAGAAGAGCCTAAGCTTGGGGATGACCACGGCACCCCATGTTATTATCCAATGAGAAGCAAGCAACTAAGCTTGGGGATGCCCAAGTGGCATCCCCTCTTTCTCCTAACAACCATTGTTATTTTACTCAGAACTATATTTTTATTCGTCACATATCATGAGTTTTGCTTGGAGTGTCTTGTATGATATGAGTCTTTGCTTGTTTTCTTTTTTTTTCTTTTTGTCGTGTATCCTTGCTGGACACACTCATTTGAGAGAGCCAAAATTATGCTATGACTTGTTAGAATTGCTCTCTATGCTTCACTTAAATTTTTTTGAGCTATGGAATTGCTCTAGTGCTTCACTTATATCTTTTTGAGCCCGGCGTGCTTTAGTATTTTTGAAGAAATGCTCTCATACTTCACTTAGATTTATTTGAGAGTTAGTAATTTTTTTAAGAAATTCTCTCTTGCTTCATTTAAATTATTTTGAGAGAAGAAATTTTTTATGCTCATGTTCTTCACTTAGATTTGTTTGAGCTATCAAAAGCAACATATGAAACTAGTCCCAAAGTGATAGATATTCAAGAGGGATATAATAAAAACTTTCATGAAGACCATTGGAAAAAATAAACTTGATTCCTTGTAATAGTTTTGCGATATGATGATATAATATGTGAGTCATGTTGATGAGTAATTATGCTTTAGTAAGAATATTGGTGTTAAGGTTTGTGATTCCCTATGCAAGCACGAAAGTCAATAGTTATGCAATGAAGTTACATCGTACTTGTGGTGCATTATTCGGTGTTAGTTATGCTTAATGCTCGCTTTTGAGATTTTTCGTTTCTTGGTTGGATGCTTCTCAATCTTTTGCTAGCCTTCATTTGCACTAAGTATGATCACTACTTGTGCATCCAAAATTCTTAAACCCAGTTTTGCCATATGAGTCCACTATACCTACATATATGCAGTATTCTTTTGCCGTTCTAATCAAATTTATATGTGCCATCTCTAATTTTCAAAATAAATTTCTCTTTTGTGTGCTCGTACCGCTCATGAAACGGTAGGGGGTGGCTGATATTTTTCCATGCTAGATGTGTTATTCTCAAGATGAGTGTTTATTCACTTGTCATTGCACGAGAGTACGACAAAGGTATTAGGGATGCCCAGTCTCGAAATGAAAAATGAATTTACTTTATGTTGTCAAATAATAAATTCCTTGGAAATGTTGGTATGGACGGCACCCGTGAATTCGGTTAGCTGTGGTATGTGAAAGTATGGTGGAAAAAGGAATAAACTATACTTTCTATTTGGGAACCTCCTATGACATATCTAGCATGGAAAGTACTGGGAACTACTCGATCGTTTTCGTTGATAGGAAAAGCATGCCACCCAATCTTTTTATCTCTATCATTTTCGCTTTGAGCTCTCGCACCTCTACAAATCCCTACTTCCCTCTGCGAAGGGCCTTTCTGTTTACCTTATGCAAATTTTATTCTGAGTCTCCATATTCTCTTATGAAGCACCAACTAAGGGGCACTATGATCGTACTTGAGTATTAGGTGTAGCTAATATGTGAGTGTGTTTCATGAATGGATCAATGATTGAGCATAATGGGCTAGGGATAACTTGCTTTAGTGTTGATATTTTAAAAGACATGGTTGCTTGTTGAGATGCTTGAGTATTGACATCTTCATGTCAAAACTAGACTATTGATTTGAATCATATAAAAGTCCAAATGTCCATGCTACAAAGAAAAGAATATGTGATGAACATGTTAGGCAGCATTCCACATCAAAAATTCTATTTTTATCATTTACCTACTCGAGGACGAGCAGGAATTAAGTTTGGGGATGCCTATACGTCTCCAATGTATCTATAAATTTTTGATTGTTCCATGCTGTTATATTATCATTCTTGGATATTTTACAATCATTTTATAGCAACTTTATATCATTTTTTGGGACTAACCTATTGACATAGTGCCCAGTGCCATTTGTTGTTTTTTGCTTGTTTTTTATTTTATGGAAAATCAATACCAAACGGAATCCAAACATAGTGAAACTTTTTTGGAGAATTTTTTTGGGCCAGAAGACACATGATGGGCCAAAGAAGTACCAGAGGGGAGCTCCGAGGGGAGCACAACCCACCTGGGCACGCCTGGGGGTTCTAATGACCCACAAGTATAGGGGATCTGTCGTAGTCCTTTCGATAAGTAGAGTGTCGAACCCAACGAGGAGCAGAAGGAAATGACAAGCGGTTTTTGATACGTCCATTTTGCATCATGCTTTTATATCGATATTTATTTCATTATGGACTGTTATTACACATTATGTCACAATACTTATGCATATTCTCTCTTATTTTACAAGGTTTACATAAGGAGGGAGAATGCCGGCAGCTGGAATTCTGGGCTGGAAAAGGAGCAAATATTAGAGACCTATTCTGCACAACTCCAAAAGTCCTGAAACTCCACGAAAGTTATTTTTGGAAATAATAAAAAATACTGAGCGGAAGAAATACATCAGGGGGGCCTCCACCTGTCCACGAGGGTGGGGGGCACGACCTACCCCCCGGGCGCGCCCCCTGCCTCGTGGGCCCCCTGTTGGCCCTCCGGTGCCCATCATATTCTATATGAAGTCTTTCGTCCGAATAAAAATCATTAGCAAGCTTTCGGGACGAGACTCCACCACCACGAGGCGGAACTTTGGCGGAACCAATCTAGGGCTCCTACAGAGCTGTTCTGCCGGGGACACTTCCCTCCGGGAGGGGGAAATCATTGCCATCATCATCACCAACGCTCCTATCATCGGGAGAGGGCAATCTCCATCAACATCTTCACCAGCACCATCTCCTCTCAAACCCTAGTTCATCTCTTGTATCCAATTCTTGTCTCATATTCTGGGATTGGTACCTGTAGGTTGCTAGTAGTGTTGATTACTCCTTGTAGTTGATGCTAGTTGGTTTATTTGGTGGAAGATCGTATGTTCAGATCCTTTATGCATATTAATACTCCTCTGATTATGAACATGAATATGCTTTGTGAGTAGTTACGTTTGTTCCTGAGGACATGGGAGAAGTTTTGCTATTAGTAGTCATGTAAATTTGGTATTTGTTCGATATTTTGATGAGATGTATGTTGTCTATCCTCTAGTGGTGTTATGTGAATGTTGACTACATGACACTTCACCATTATTTGGGCCTAGAGGAAGGCATTGGGAAGTAATAAGTAGATGATGGGTTGCTAGAGTGACAGAAGCTTAAACCTTAGTTGTTTATGCGTTGCTTCGTAAGGGGCTGATTTGGATCCATATGTTTCATGCTATGGTTAGGTTTACCTTAATACTTTTGTTGTAGTTGCGGATGCTTGCAATAGAGGTTAATCATAAGTGGGATGCTTGTCCAAGTAAGGACAACACCCAAGCACCGGACCACCCACATATCAAATTATCAAAGTACCGAACGCGAATCATATGAACGTGATGAAAACTAGCTTGACGATAATTCCCATGTGTCCTCGGGAGCACTTATCTCTATATAAGAGTTTGTCCAGGCTTGTCCTTTTCTACAAAAAGGATTGGGCCACCTTGCTGCTCTTTATTTACTTTTGTTACTTGTTGCTCGTTATAAATTATCCTATCACAAAACTATCTGTTAGTTTTCAGCAAGGTATTCTCTGCAAGCACTGAAATTATCGGTAATAGATAGTTGTGTGATAAGATAATTCATAACGGGTAATAAGTAACAAGAGTAACTAAGGTGCAGAAAGGTGGCCCAATCCTTTTTGTAGCAAAGGACAAGCCTGGACGAACTCTTATATCAAGCAAAGCGCTCCCGAGGACACATGGGAATTACTGTCAAGTTAGATTTCATCATGCTCAAATGATTCATGTTCGTTACTTTGATAATTTGATATGTGGGTGGACCAGTGCTTGGGTGTTGCCCTTCCTTGGGCAAACCTCCCACTCATGATTAACCCCTCTCGCAAGCATCTGCAACTACAAAAGAAGAATTAAGATAAATCTAACCATATCATGAAACATATGGATCCAAATCAGCCCCTCACAAAGAAACGCATAAACTAGGGTTTAAGCTTCTGTCACTCTAGCAACCCATCATCTACTTATTACTTACCAATGCCTTCCCCTAGGCCCAAATCATGGTGAAGTGTCATGTAGTCGACGTTCACATAACACCACTAGAGGAGAGACAACATACATCTCATCAAAATATCGAACGAATACCAAATTCACATGATTACTTATAACAAGACTTCTCACATGTCCTCAGGAACATACGTAACTACTCACAAAGCATATTCACGTTCATAATCATAAGAGTATTGAATAGCATTAAGGATCTGAACATATGATCTTCCACCGAATAAACCAACTAGCATCAACTACAAGGAGTAATGAACACTAATAGCAACCCACATAAACCAATCTGAGGTTTTGAGACAAAGATCATATACAAAAGATGAACTAGGGTTTGAGAGGAGATGGCGCTGGTGAATATGTTGATGGAGATTGACCCCCTCTCGATGAGAGGATCGTTGGTAATGGCGATGGCTTCGATTTCCGCTTCCTAGAGGGACGTTTCCCTAGTAGAACAGCTCCGCCGGAGCCCTAGATTAGTTCTGCCCAGGTTCCACCTCGAGATGGCTGATGTCTACTATGCAACTTTCTTCTTGTAGACACGTGTTGGGCCTCAAGCGCAGAGTTTTGTAGGACAATAGTGTGATGCCCTCGATTCAATCGTACACTAATCATACACACAAATGTGTACGATCAAGATCAAGGACTCACGGGGAGATATCACAACACAACTCTAGACACAAATTAAAACAATACAAGCTTTATATTACAAGCCAGGGGCCTCGAGGGCTCGAATCATAAGCTCGAAAACACAAGAGTCAGCGGAAGCAACAATATCTGAGGATAAACATGAGTTAGACAAGTTTGCCTTAAGAAGGCTAGCACAAAAGCAACAACGATCGAAAAGGCAAGGCCTCCTACCTGGGAGCCTCCTAACTACTCCTGGGCTCCGACATCTGGTTGCATCAACCGGAAAGAAGGAGAAAAGGGGAAAAGGGGGAGCAAAGCAACCGTGAGTACTCATCCAAAGTACTCGCAAGCAAGGATCTACACTACATATGCAACATTATCAAAGGAAGGCTGTATATGTGGACTGGGCTGTAGAAATGCCAGAATAAGAGGGGGAGAAGCTAGTCCTATCAAAGACTAGCATCTTCTAGAAACCACCATCTTGCAGCAACAGGAGGGAGTAGAGTAGCATAAAGTAAAGTAGTAGTAGCATTATCAACCTCGGCCAGAGATCCTTTCTCGACTCCCTGCGAGAAAGCAATCCCAGAGCCATACTATCCAGTTATCGTCACAATCCATTTCTCATCACAATTATCCAGTTGTAGTTGTATCGATCGAGATACAACTCCAAGTGTCCGTTACCGTAGGACAGGCTATCGATAGATGTTTTCTTCCCTGCAGGGGTGCACCAACTTACCCACCACACTCGATTAACTCTGATCGGACACACTTTCCTGGGTCATGCCCGGCCTCGGCCAAACAATACGCCGCAACCCGACCTAGGCTTAATAGAGAGGTTAGCACGCTGGACTAAACCTATGCCCCCAGGGGTCATGGGCCATCTCCCCGGGAACTCCTACACGTTGTGAACGCGGCCAGTGAGCAGACCTAACTACCCCCTTAAAAAAGGTAGGTGCTTACTAGTCCAACTCAGCGTGCGCCGCTCAGTCGCTGACGTCTATTAAGCTTCGGCTGATGCATACGACGCGGAACGCCCATACTATGCCCACGTGATGGTTAGTGCTATCATGCCAGAGGCCCCTCGGATCAAATATCCAAATCGTAGTGGATTCGGAACACACGGTAACAAGCACAGACTCACGAAACATGTGACCCCGTTGCCCCGTCTCGAGGACTTGCGGCAAGGGCTAGGAATGACGGCCACGCCTCATAATTATCTCGCGGGCACCCTCCAGGTCAACCCGACTCCACATCACTCGCAATTAAGCTCGCGCGGGTACCCCTCAGGGCCGACCCATCTTTATTAACATGGTTTACTGTAAAGTCATAGTAACCATAGTAACTATGTGTCTAACACCAAGGGGAAAACCTGAGGAATCACCCTTGACGGATTCCACTCGATGTAATCATCAAGGTGAACGTAAGAGGAACCACCCTCGAAGGTCACACTTGAGGGGTTGCACGACAGAGTCGTATCGGAAGTGGTTAAGGCGGAATCACCCTCGATGACCACGACCGAATAGCTACACTACAGGGTAACATCAGAAGTGCTGATGAGGTCTCACCCCCAGCACTCGATAGTAACCCAGTAGTGTCGAGCAACTAAGGGGAAAGTGATGTGCTGTGTCGGGGCCTGGTCTTCGATCTCGTTGATCGGGTCTTCGATGATGAAGCAGGGGCAACAAGGACAAGGTGGGGGTCACTAATGGATCACTAACCAACCTATACTAAGCAGTTTAGGATAAGCAGGTAGGTAACAATAAGCAGGTTACAAAAGCAGGCTATGCATCAGAATATGAGCAAACAACAATAATAGCAAAATCTAATGCAAGCATGAGAGAATGGAACGGGCGATATCGGAATGATCAAAGGGGGGGCTTGCCTGGAAGCTCTGCAGAAAAGGAAGAAGTGTCGTCGTCGACATAGTCGACCACAGGGGCAACATCGGTCTCGGAGTCTACCGAAGAGAATAGGGGGGAAGAAACAGTAAATATAAAGCAAACATAGTATCACAAAGCATAATATGACGATAAGCAGAATTAGGGTTGACCTAACGTAGTACTACACGTTGCCGACAGAGGGGATAAACATCCGAGGATGAATTCCCGGCGTTAGGCGGATTCCGGACACAGGAAAAGAGGGGAAAGTTCCATGTTCAGCATGCTAGGGGCATGTGACAGATGAACGGACCGCTTATTCGGATTCGTTGGATTTTTCTGAGCAACTTTCATGTATAAAGTTTTTCGATCCGAGTTATAGATTATTTTATATTAATTTTCTAAGTTTTAAACATTTCTTGAATTTAATTTAAATAGAGAACAAAGATGAAAATGCTATGGGTACACAGAAGTGTACCCAACATTTTACATAGTGAGCATGCCATGATGGGGCCAGGGGCGCGGACTCAGCAGTCAACAGTCAACACTTTGATTGTTGACTAGTCAAATCTGGGCAGTAGGGGCCACCTGTCATTGGGTGTAATATTTAACAGGGGTCTTATCTTAAACTAAAAAAATCCTAATTAGTAGGTGGGGGCTTAGTAGTCATAGGGCAATCTAACTAATGAAATAAATCAAAACAAAACTAACAGGGGGCCCAGCTACCTAGGCCAGCCCAACCATGCGGTGGCCCGAAGCCACAGCTGGGGCACGCACGGCCGTTTCGAGAGTAGCGTCGGCGGCCATCCCAGCACATGGTGCGGGGGGGGGGGGCATGGCCAGGGCGCGGGCATGGTCAGGGAACGGCGAGCGCACGCATTGGGTAGGCGCGGGGCATGGCCAGGGCGCGGGCTAGCGGGCAGGGGCGCACGCGGAAGTGGCCATACGCAGACGAGCGCGCACGGACACGAAGCTTCGGCCATGGCGGCCGGGCTCGCGGGGATAACGATACGGCGATAGATCAAGGGTGAAAAGCTAGGGAATCAGGGAAGGAGCTCACTGCGGTGCTGGAGATGAGCTCGAGGTGGCCGGGAACGTACCGGAGACGAGGCAATCAACGACGGCGGCTGGCAATGTACGCGGTGAAGATGAGCTCGATGGCGAGCCTACGGGGCGGCTCTGCTCGATTAGATGCTTGGGATGGACGAAGACGATGGCGGTGATCCTCCTGGATGCCGTCTCAGGGCTTGGGGAGTCCGGTGGCCGCGACGATGACGTTGGCCATGGTGGACACGGCTCGGAAAGCCTCCAACGGACGAACGCGAGTGAGAGAAGGGGAGGGACAGGGGATAGGGTTACTAGGGGAGAGAGGGGGGACTCGGGGCTTGCTCTTATACATCCCCCCGACCGTGGGATGATCGACAGCAGCGACACCGACGACCATGGTGTGGTGGATGTGCGCCACGCACATGTCTCTGCCTCCTCCTCTGTACAGACGAAAGGGAAAGGCCTGTGCTGGGCTGGGTTGTTAACTATAGTAGTAGGCCTTAAGTGCACAGTAGGTTTAGGTCATTTTTCTTTTATATTACTACTTTTCTTTTTCTGTCAATGTCTTCTATTTATTTGGGGCGCTAGATGATTTTAGTAAATTATGAGACCTAGCACATAAGTGCAATGCAGTGGTATGACGACGCTCACAAAGTTTCAAATTACTTACAAACTTATATATTTCGGGCTATATTTATTTGGCATAAATAAATGTTGCTGGCTCTATTTTAATTAGGTTAAGGGCATTTAAATACTTTACAAAAGTGTTAGGTCACCACCATAATTAGGTATGGAATATTTTCACACTTTGAACATTTTATTTTGCATGTTTGAAAACATTTAAAGTTTGACTTGATTTTAAATTAGAATTTGGACTGGATTCGAACCAACACGAGTTTAACATCAGTAATCATGATGACATGGCATCATTAGTAGGGAATTACTGTAGGTTAATTATCCAGGCGTCACAAGTAGCAATTTTCCGTCAAGTGGATGGCCTAAGGTTTATCAATCCGTGGGAGGCATAGGATGAAGATGGTCTCTCTCAAACAACCCTGCAACCAAATAACAAAGAGTCTCTTGTGTCCCCAACACCAAATACAATGGTAATTTGTATAGGTGCACTATTTCAGTGAAGAGATGGTAATAAAAGTGTAGTAAGGATAGTAGATATTTGTTTTTGTAATAGTAACAATAAAAACCAACAAGGTAGCAATTGATAAAACGAAGCACAAATGGTATTGCAATGCTTCGAAATGAGGCCTAGGGTCCGTAGTTTCGCTAGTGCAATCTATCAACAATGCTAATATAATTGGATCATATAACCATCCCTCAACGTGGGATGAAGAGTCACTCCCAAATTCCTATCTAGCGGAGAACATAAGAAGAAATTGTTTGTAGCTATTCTATCTGATCGATCTATCCAAGAGTTCGTACTAAAATAACAATAAGTTATTCTTTCCGATCGATCTATCAAAAGTTCGTACTAAAATAACACTAAGTTATTCTTTCCGATCGATCTATCAAGAGTTCGTACTAAAATAACACCAAAGCAAATTCAGATTCATAATACTCAATCCAACACAAAGAACCTCAAATAGTGCCCCAAGATTTCTACCGGAGAAACAAAAGACGAGAACGTGCATCAACCCCTATGCATAGATTACCCTAATGTCACCTTGGGAATCCGCGAGTTGAGTGCCAAAACACATATCAAGTGAATCAATATGATACCCCATTATCACCACGAGTATTCATAGCAAGACATACATCAAGTGCTCTCAAATCCATAAAAGTATTCAATCCGTTAAAACGAAATTTCAAAGGGAAAACTCAATTCACAACAAGATAGAGAGGGGAAAACACCATATGATCCAACTATATTAACAAAGCCCGCGATACATCAAGATCTTGACATCTCAAGAACACGAGAGAGAGAGAGAGAGAGAGAGAGAGAGAGAGAGAGAGATTAAACACATAGCTATTGGTACAAACCCTCAGCCCCGAGGGTGGACTACTCCATCCTCATCGTGGTGGCCGCCGGGATGATGAACATAACCACCGGTGATGATTTCCCCCTCCGGGGGATGACAGAACGGGGTCTAGATTAGTTTTTCGTGGCTACGGATGCTTGCAGCGATGGAACTTCTGATCTAGGGTTATCCCGAGGATTTTGGAATATTTGACAATTTATAGGGCGAAGAGGCGATGCAGGAGGCCACCGAGGTGGGCACAACCCACTTGGGCGCGCCTAGGGGGGTTGTGCCCCCCTCGGGGCACCCCTCTGGTACTTCTCTGGCCCATCCTGGGTGTTTTGGTCCATAAAAATTCTCCAAAAAGTTTCGCGGTGTTTGGACTCCGTTTGATATTGATTTCATGCGAAGTACAAAACAAGCAAAAAAATAACAAATGGCACTAGGTAAATGATAAAAACAGAATTTTTGATGTGGAATGCTGCCTATCATGTTCATCACATTCTTTTCTTGTGTAGCATGGACATATGGAATTTTATATGGTTCAAAGAAATAGTCTAGTTTTGACATGAAGATTTCAATACTCAAGCATATCAACAAGCAACCATGTCTTTGAAAATATCAACACTAAAGCAAGTTAGCCCTAGCCCATCATGCTCAATCATTGATCCATGCATGAAACACACTCGCATATTAGCTACATCCAATGCTCAAGTACGATCGTAGTGCCCCTTAGTTGGTGCTTATAAGAGAATATGGAGACTCAAATAAAAATAAAAATTTGCATAAAGTAAATAGAAAGGCCCTTCGCAGAGGGAAGTAAAGATTTGTAGAGGTGCTAGAGCTCAAAGCTTAAATTGAGAGGTAAAAGATTTTGGGAGGCATACTTTTCCCGTCAACGAAAATGACCGAGTAATTCCCAACACTTTCCATGCTAGATATCATAGGCAGTTCCCAAACAGAAAATAAAGTTTATTCCTTTTTCCACCATCCTTTCACAATCCACGGCTAGCCGTATCCACGAGTGCCCTCCATACCAACATTTTCCAAGGAATTTATTATTTGACAACATAAAGTAAATTTCTTTTTCATTTCGGGACTGGGAATCCCTAATACCTTTGTCGTACTCTCGTGCAATGACAAGTGAATGAACACTCATCTTGAGAATAGCACATCTAGCATGGAAAATATTGTCCACCCCTAGCCTCTTCATCGGCGGTACGAGCACACAAAAAGGAAATTACTTTGAAATTTTAGAGATGGCACATACAAATTTGCTTAGAACGGCACGGGAACACCGCATATAGGTAGGTATATTGGACTCATATGGCAAAACTGGGTTTAAGGATTTTGGATGCACAAGTAGTATTCCTACTTAGTACAAGCGAAGGCTAGCAAAAAGGTTGAGAAGCATCCAACCAAGAAACGAAAAATCTCGTAAGCGAGCATTAAGCATAACTAACACCGAATAATGCACCACAACTAGGATGTAATTTCATTGCATAACTATTGACTTTCATGCTTGCACAGGGAATGACAAACCTTAACATCAACATACTTACTAAAGCATAATTACTCACCAACATGACTCACATATCACTATAATCATATCTCAAAACTATTACAAAGAATCAAGTTTAATTCGTCCAATGATCTTCATGGAAGTTTTTATTATATCCCTCTTGAATGTCTATCACTTTGGGACTAGTTTCATATGTTGCAATTACTTTTGACAAGCTCAAATAAATTTAAGTGAAGAACATGAGCAGAAAAAATTTCATCTCTCAAAATAATCTAAGTGAAGCATGAGAGTGAATGACAAACTACTCCAAAAAGATATAAGTGAAGATCAAACAAGTAGTTAAGTAAATGGGTAGCTATTTGTGGACTCTCTCTTATTTAAAAACTTTCAGATCTAAGTATTTTATTAAAGCATAAAGCAAAAAAGACATTCCGAGAATAGCACAACTCATGTGAAGAAGCAAAAACTTGGGCTCAACCAATACTAACCGGTAATTGTTGATGAAGAAAGGTGGGATGCCTACCGGGGCATCCCCAAGCTTCAATGCTTGAGACTTCTTGAACTATATCTTGGGATGCCTTGGGCATCCCCAAGCTTGAGCTTTTGTGTCTCCTTAATTCCTTTTATATCATGGTTTCCCTAAATCTTAAAAGCTTCATCCACACAAAACTAAACAAGAAATCGTGAGATAAGTTAGTATAAACCAATGCAAAAACCTTATCATACTCTACTGTAGCAAATCCCTAAAATCATCATTCAACATTGCATACCAAATGCCTTTGCATATTTAATACTCCTATCCTCAAATAGAATCATTAAACAAGCAAACATATGCGAACAATGCAAACATAACAGCAATCTGCCAAATCAGTACAATTTGTAAAGAATGCAAGAGTATCAATACTTATTTAACTCCAAAAATTATGAAAATTTACCACATTGTAGAAAATTTATCAGAGCTTATTTTGCAAAAAGTTTCAACATTTTATCACATTCTGACTTTTCTCAAGAACTTTTGCAACAACGATAAACTTTCTGTTTTGAAACAGCAACATGTAGACTTGCAAAATAAGCATTGTCGGTGTACTAAAGTAGGGGTACCTTAGTACCCCGAACTTGTGCACGGGCAGTAGTAGCGTCCCGCGGCAAGGCTCGCCAGGGGAGCGACAAGAGTCTCCACGGCCCTCCCTGGGCCGGACGAAGGCCAAGTGATCGAGCCGAGAAGACCAAGCCCCGGCAAGAGGAGCTTGCCGGGCCAAGAAGGCGAGGTCCGGCAAGAGGAGCTTGCCGGGCCAAGGCGACAAGGCCCCGGAAAGAGGAGCTTGCAGGGACGACTAAGCCGAAGCACCAAGGCCCCGGCGGGAGGAGCTCGCCGGGACGGCCAAACCAAGGCACCCCAAGAGAAGCCCGCCGCGGCGCGCCGCGCGCCCCGGCAAGGCATGGCGAGCGGCAAGCTCTCAGGTGCGGCAAGACAGCCACCGCGGCAAGCCACTTGCCGCGGCGAACCACCACCTCAGGCGTGCGCTCCAGCTCACCTGTCCACGCATCACTCTGAGGCTTCCCCAGAGGCACGTGGCGGGGCGCCGCGCAGCCTGGGGCGCACGCGTGGCATGCGACGTTGGCGGAGTCGCCCCCGTGGCAAGCGGAGGCGCCCCTAACGGTCCGCCTCGGCACTGTTCAGGCGATCCAGACGGGCATTTAATGCCTTTGTCCCCCGCCGTCAGAGTTAGGTGCGATAGCACTGTGCAGCCACTATTCGCACAGTTCCTTGCCGTTTTTACCCTCACCTGCGTCGCTACCTGTGGAAAACCCCTTAGCATATAAAAGGAGGCCCATGCGCACGTAAAGAGGGGGATCGAGACCAGAGAAGGAGGACACCCAGTAGACCCTCGTCTACGTCCAGCTCCAACTTACTGTAGCTTCTTGCGCTCCAGAGCAAGAACTCCAATCAACCAGACATGCAGCAGTAGGGTTTTACGCATCCGTGCGGCCCGAAGCTGGGTAAAATCGTTGTGCGTGTGTGTCGCCTCGATCTGCTCTTTGTGCAACCTCCGCCCCCCGCCGAACCGATAAGGGGCTCCGTCCCCATAGGTGCTCGTGGAGGCCGATATCCCCCGACATCTTTGGCGCGCCAGGTAGGGGCGGTGTCGAGGTTGTGTGAACCAGGTGTGGCGTCCGCGCGAGCCAGACTCTCATTGTTTGCGCCGGCATGGCGCCGAAGAAGAAAGCTCCGGAGGTGACCGGTCCGTCAGCGTCGAACCCACCGCCCATGGAGCAGATGGGTGGTGGGGAGGACGCCGGCGGAGGAACGGGCGCCGTCGAACCAGTTCTTGGTCCCGCGACGTCCGAGCTCGCCCCGCGCCCCTCTCAGGAGGCGCGAAACCAGCACCGTCATGGTACCCATGGTACCATACGCTCGCTGGACCCAGACCGTGCTGGTGGATCCCAAGGCGCTCAGGACCAGCATGTGATCCGGCGTGCCGGAGCGAGCGTCGCGCGGCTGCCTGGACCGGGTGTTGCTCCTTCTAACATGGTTAGGAGTTCGAGCACATCCCACTCCTCGCGCCGTTCGCCGCCTCTGCCCGCCACCCCAGCGGAAGCTCTTGCGCGAGCTCAGCTACTCCTAGACTACCCTCCGACTGCGGACAAGCTCGACGACTGGAGGGCAACCATCCAGAGCCTCATCGGTTTCACCAACGGCGACACTCCGCGGCAGCACAACGCGTCGCAGCCGCGGCCAGTCACCCAGGCGAGAACCGATGGCGCCAAGAATGGCGGGGGTGCGACCACCGTGCACTCCCCGCCCTAGAAGCCGCGGTCGCCGACTCGCCGGGCTCACCTCGACAACGACTCCACCGCGTCGTCGAACCCGCGAACTCGCCGCGACCAATGCCAAGTTCTTCACGAACGAAGGGAAGAAGACGCTCGAACCCGCATCGAGCGTAGGAGAGAGGCCGGCGGCGGAACGGCAAAAAGAAGAAAAACCCAGAGGTACTGGTTGTCGAGAAGTCCGGCAGCGAGGGCTCCGCCAAGAAAGCCCAGGCGGGAGGCCCCGGCAAGGAGGTTGCCGGGTGCGCCAACTGCCGGGCAGTGGCTTCTGCCGATAAGCGGGACGGTACCGACAAGAAGTACTGCAAGATCCACCGCACCAGGGGCCACGACCTCCAGAGTTGCAAGCAAGTCGAGCGACTCGTCGACCTGCAGAAGGCCGAGTACGCACGACGCGACAAGGAGAGAGCCCAGGCAGGCGGCGGGGGATCCGGCACGAAGCGTCCCGGCCCGGGGGAGCGCCGCGGCAAGGACACGCAGCGGCAAGCAGACAGACCTCCCCGGGGACGCGACAAGAGCAAATACGATGACGACGACGAAGACATGGAAGACCCCGAGACCAGCGAGCAGGAGTTTCAGAAAGCCACTGAGGTCTTGTGTGTGGACGGCGGTGCCTCCCTGCACGCTTCCCACCACCAGCTTAAACGATGGGTGCGGGAGGTCAATGCAGCGGAGCCACCCGTCGAGTCACGCAGACCCCTGAGATGGTCCAGCACGCCTATCATCTTCGACATTGAGGACCACCCTGATCGCACAACCGCGGTCGGGTGCTTGCCGATGTTGGTTTCCCCGACGATCCGCAACCTCAAGGTCACTAAGATGCTAGTAGACGGCGGGCCGGCTTGAATCTGATCTCCTCTGCTGTTCTCCGGAGACTCCAAGTTCCCGACAGCGAGCTCGAAGAAACCGGCACATTCCAAGGAATCAACCCGGGAAGGAGCAAGCCGAAGGGAAAGATCACGCTGCCGGTAACATTTGGTAGCGAGCTGAATTTCAGGACTGAGACGGTCACCTTTGACGTCGCCGACTTTCCGTTGCCTTACAATGGGATCCTCGGCCGACCAGCGCTCGCCAAGTTCATGGCGGCCTCTCACTACGCGTATAACATGCTCAAGATGCCTGGCCCGATAAGCGTCATTTCTGTCCCCGGCGACAAGAAGGATGCCCTTATCTGCGCCGACCAAATATACCGGGACGCAACAGCAGCGACGGCCCACGGCCCACTCGCCGCTGGAGCTTCCGGGGGAAAGAAGAAGTCCGGCAAATGCTCTGGCGCCCACTCCGGCAAGCGCGCCTCTTCGGAGTGTTGTGCTGCCATCGAGGACGTGCCATCGAGCCCCGCCGGCAAGAAGACCAAGCCCGACAAATGCTTTGGCGCCCACTCCGGCAAGCACGCCTCTTCGGAGTGCTGCGCTGCCGTCGAGGACGTGCCATCGAGCCCCGCCGGCAAGAAGGCCAAGCCCGGCGAATGCTCTGGTGCCCACTCTGGCAAGCGCGTCTCTTCGGAGCGCTGCGCTGCCGTTGAGGACGCACCATCGAGCCCCGCCGGTAAACACAAGGAGACGACGGCTGCTCCAGCAGCGACCAAGAAGGTGCCCGCCAAGGAGGACGGCACTGGTGGTACCTTCATCATCAGCGCCACTCTCGACCCCAAATAGGAAGGCGCACTCGTTGCTTTCCTGCGGGCGAATGTCGATGTGTTTGCCTGGCAACCATCTGACATCCCCGGCGTTCCCAGGGAAGTGATTGAGCACCACCTTGCCGTCTGTCCTCATGCGCGGCCCGTCAAGCAAAAGGTCAGGAAACAAGCGGTGGAGCGCCAAGTGTTTATCGCGGAGGAAATCAGGAAGTTGGAAGCGGCAGGCCTCGTCAGAGGCGTGCTCCATCCGACGTGGTTGGCCAATCCTGTTGTCGTGCGCAAAGCAAACGGGAAGTGGAGGCTTTGCATCGATTTCACCGATGTCAACAGAGCTTGCCCTAAAGATCCATTTCCCTTGCCGCGCATCGACCAGATTGTTGACTCCATGGCCGGATGCGACCTGCTTTCATTCCTTGACGCCTACTCCGGGTACCACCAGGTCTTCATGGCTGAAGAAGACGAAGAGAAGACTGCGTTCATCACTCCATGCGGCACGTACTATTTTGTGCGGATGCCTTTTGGACTGAAGAATTCAGGCTCGACGTTTGCGAGGGTTGTCCACACTGCTTTCGAGCCACAGATCCACAGAAATGTGGAGGCCTACATGGACGACATTGTGGTCAAAAGCAGAGACAAGGCAACCTTGGTTCAAGACTTGGAAGAGACCTTTGCGAACTTGCGCAAGATCAGCCTCAAGCTCAACCCCGAGAAGTGCGTGTTCGGAGTTCCCTCCGGCAAGCTTCTCAGGTTCTTCGTGTCTCAGCGTGGGATCGAAGCCAACCCCGACAAGATCAAGGCCATCGAGCAGATTGAAGCACCAACGCGTGTCAAGGACGTGCGAAGACTTGCCGGCTGCATGGCGGCTCTCAGCAGGTTTATTTCCAGGTCTGCGGAATGCGCCCTGCCGTTTTTCAAAATCTTGAAAAAGGCAGGTCCAGTAAAATGGACTCCGGAAGCGGAGGCTGCACTGCAAGACTTGAAGAAATACCTGTCCTCCGCTCCTATACTTGTCGCGCCTAGACCGCAAGAGAAGTTGCTGCTCTACCTAGCGGCAACCAATCAAGTGGCTAGTGCTGCGTTCGTTGCGGAGAGGGAAGCTGATGACGAGCCAGCAACCACGGCAAGCGCGTCCGACGGCAAGCAGGGGGCTTCCCCGACAAGCTCTGGCCCCGGCAAAGGCGGATCCGCGCAAGCGCAAGGGGAAGCAGAGAGGAAGAGGATGGTGCAGCGCCCAGTTTACTTCGTCAGTTCCCTCCTGCAGGGGGCTAGGTCGAGGTACTCTGGTGTGCAGAAATTGCTCTTCGGCCTCCTCATGGCCTCGAGGAAGCTGCGCCATTACTTCCAAGCGCACGAGATCACAGTGGTCACTCGCTTTCCGCTTAAGAGGATACTGCAGAATCCCGAAGCGACAGGCAGGATTGTCGAGTGGGCACTAGAACTGTCAAGCTTTGGCCTCAAGTTCGAGAGCACATCGACCATCCAGAGCAGAGCATTGGCAGAGTTCATAGCAGAGTGGACGCCGACACCGGACGAAGAAATTCCAGAGACGAGCATCCCCGGCAAGGAAGCAACCAAAGAGTGGCTGATGTACTTTGATGGTGCCTTTTCGCTGGAAGGCGCCGGTGCCGGCGTGCTGCTCATCGCGCCCACCGGAGAGCACCTCAAGTACATTGTCCAGATGCACTTTCCCAAGGAGCAAGCAACCAACAATACGGCAGAGTATGAAGGTTTGCTCGCCGGTCTCAGGATCGCGGCGGAACTTGGGATCAAGAAGCTCATTGTCAGGGGTGACTCGCAGCTCGTCGTCCGCCAAGTGAACAAGGATTACCAGTGCCCGTTGATGGAAGCTTACGTTGATGAAGTGAGGAAGCTGGAAGAGCGCTTTGACGGCCTGCAAATGGAATACGTTCCAAGAGCAGAGAACGACATTGCCGACGGCCTGTCAAAATGCGCCGCACTAAAGCTACCTGTGGAACCAGGGACTTTTGTGCTCAAGCTGACTCAGCCATCCGTGACACCATCGACTGGGCCAAGCAAGAAGAGGAAATCGGTCTCCGGTGACTACCTCCCGGCAGAGCTTCCCGAAGCCGCCACCAAGAGAGTCCCCAAGATCGACGCCAAGAGTGCTGAGGAGCTGCCCGCTCCGGCAAGCCCCAGGGTTTGTCCCGACGAAGCGGGCGCTGCCGGCAAGTCATGCCCCGGCAAGCTTGCCGGGGAACGTCAAGCCCCGGCTGAGCCCCAAGTCCTCGCCATGGAAGCTGATGTTCCCGCAGCCACCGACATGCCTTTAGTCCTCGTCGTCGAGCCACAGGCTCCGACGTGGGCACAACAGATCGTCCGTTTCCTCCAGATAGGAGAACTTCCCGAAGAACAAGAAGAAGCGGAAAGAGTAGCCCGGCAGTCCAGTATGTACCAGTTCGTCGACGGCGCACTGTACAGAAGAGGACGCAATGGGGTGAAATTGAAGTGCATTCACCGGGAAGACGGACAGGAGCTGTTGACGGAGATACACGGAGGCATATGTGGACACCACATTGGCGCTAGAGCACTTGCCGGCAAAGCGTTCCGGCAAGGTTTCTTCTGGCCCACAGCCCTCTAGGATGCAACTGCATAAGTAACCAAGTGTGAAGCGTGCCAGTTCCCTTCCAAGAAGATACACCAGCCAGCTCAAGCTCTCCAGATGATCCCTTTGTCCTGGCCCTTCTCGGTCTGGGGGCTCGATATCCTCGGCCCCTTCCCCCGATCCGTCGGGGGCTTTGAGTACTTGTTCGTTGCCATCGACAAGTTCACAAAGTGGCCATAAGTGGAACCGGTGAGGAAGGTGACTGCCTAGTCCGCGATCAAATTCTTTAGGTCGATTGTTTGCCGCTTCGGGGTCCCCAACAGGATCATCGCCGACAACGGTACGCAGTTCACAAGCCACGCATTCATGCAGTACACCCAAAACCTCGGCACCAAGGTCTGCTTCGCTTCTGTTGCTCATCCCCGGAGCAACGGTCAAGCGGAAAGGGCCAACGCCAAGGTGCTGCGCGGGCTCAAGACCAGAAGTTTTGACAAGCTGCTCAAGCGCGGATGGAACTGGATCGAGAACCCGCCTTCTGATAGTAGCCGCGGTGGCAAGAGGAGGAAGCAAGGGGCCAGAACCCGCCTTCTCCCTGCCTCCGCCAAGAGCGTGAGGAGGGCCAAGGGGCACGGGGAGACGGCAGGGTCCGTTGCCGGGCGGAGAAGTGTCTATCCTAACGATGCAAAGGGTTCGCTCCTTGCCGCGGGATGTACCCGCGAGACAAATGGTCCAGCAAACACTCCCTTTTCATTAAAAACATTCCACTCAGGTACAGCTCAGAGAGAATGAAAAACATGAAAGATGGGATTACAAGATTTAAATACAATTAAGGCCCGATGGCTTACAAGATAAAAAGAGACAAGGTGCCCGTAATCCCTTTCTTGTCTCTCTCCTCAGGAGGTAGGGCGAGGAGGCGAGAAGGGCAAAAGGGGCGCCTAGACGAGCTACGGGTGGCAGAAGGCGCCAAGAGAGCATCCGGGGCTCCGCCCTGGGGCTCCGGAGGCCGGATGTGGACGGCGACGCCGGAGGCGGAGCTCGAGAAGGAGGCTGCAGGACGTCAACACGCTGTCGAGGGCATCTGGCCCTCATACTCCGAGTTGACGGCCTTGCCGCCAGCCTCTTCCGCAGCCTCGCCACTCCGGCCGCCCGAGAAGACGAAGCCCCGGCAAGAGGAGCTTGCCGGGCCGGAGAGAAGACCCTGGTGGTCGTCGCCGCGAGCAGGGGTGGTGACGGCGTCTGGGGCGAGGTTGGAAGACGAGGCAGCGGCCTTGCCGCCCGCCCTCTTCCTCTTCCGCATCCTCCCTACACCGGCCGCCCAAGGAGACGACCCCGGGGAGTTCACGACGCCAGCGACGCGGACGATGGGGGCCGCCGGTGCCACGCGGAGCTGCGACCGGCACCTAGTCGGACCCGTCATCCCGGCGGCCGCTCCCCTCGTCGTCGCTGTCGCTCCCCTCCTCGTCACTCTCGCTCGAGGAGGAGCCTTCGCTGTCGGAGGAGCTATCCACGCAGCATCGGGCCCGGGTGCCGAGGTCCCCGAAGGCCTTGACGGAGAGGAGATCACCCTCCACCAGCTTAAAATGGAAGGTGAACCCCTCCATCAAGCTGTGGATCCGGGCGAACGTCTTCCACCCTCGGCCAAGACACACCACGCCGGGGGCTCGGGATTCGACGTGGACTCGCGTACCACTGATCCCGCAGACCCTCATGCGCAGTCTCAGCGTCTTGTGTTGTTCCGCCTCCAAGACGTCCGCGAAGGGAGCCGGGAGGCGGAGGCGACGGCGTGGTGCCCGGCGCAGCCTGATGATGAACTCGCAGGGGTCGTCCCCGAGATGAACCGCCGGGGGAAACGAAGCCGCCGGCGGAGGCGAGGCCGGCGCGCCGCCCCGCCCGCCTCGAGCGCCTCGGCCTCGTCCACGACCTCGCCCCCTCCCCCTTCCCCTTACGGTTGGCCCCGCCGCCGCGGGTGCAAGGGGAGGAGGGGCGCGCTGCCTGGCGGCAACCCTTGCCGCCACCGAAGAAGGACCAGGGTTCCCTTCCTCCATGACAGTTGGGGAGAGGGGACCAGGGCTCTAAGAGAAGAAAGAAGGAAGGAGTGCGGACCCTCGTCATCCCCTTCCGCTCCTTATAAAGGGGCGGAGTGGGGGCTCGGCCGCCCCGCCCAACCAATCAAAGCAGAGGAAGGGCGGGCGACGGGGCCGACGCTCTACTTCGACCCGCGTCGGCCCGGCTTCCTGCCTCCACCACCGCAACCCCAAGCGCATGGAGGACGCGTGGCGGGCGAGCAGGGCCGGCGACAGATGAGGCGACCTCTCCACCCCCCACTCGAAAGTGGGGGCGGACGTTTCGCCTTTCCAAATAAAGGAGTCGTGCCCGACATGACGCATGCCTGCGGGCCTCAAGCCCCGCGCACGCCACCCACGTCTCGCACGTCTCGCACGCCTCGCCCCCCACGACGCCGCGATAAGCGCGCGCCACTTGGGGAGGGCGCGACGGGCACGGAGTTAAGGAGCAACGCAACCCAGGCCACGCGTGCCCGTGCACTGTTAGGGCCTGGCCCAACAACGCTCGGCACCGTGTATGGCCCAGACCTGGGGGCTCCTGTCGGTGTACTAAAGTAGGGGTACCTTAGTACCCCGAACTTGTGCACGGGCAGTAGTAGCGTCCCGCGGCAAGGCTCGCCAGGGGAGCGACAAGAGTCTCCACGGCCCTTCCTGGGCCGGACGAAGGCCAAGTGATCGAGCCGAGAAGACCAAGCCCCGGCAAGAGGAGCTTGCCGGGCCAAGAAGGCGAGGTCCGGCAAGAGGAGCTTGCCGGGCCAAGGCGACAAGGCCCCGGCAAGAGGAGCTTGCCGGGACGACTAAGCCGAAGCACCAAGGCCCCGGCGGGAGGAGCTCGCCGGGACGGCCAAACCAAGGCACCCCAAGAGAAGCCCGCCGCGGCGTGCCGCGCGCCGCGGCAAGGCATGGCGAGCGGCAAGCTCTCAGGTGCGGCAAGACGGCTTGCCGCGGCGAACCACCACCTCAGGCGTGCGCTCTAGCTCACCTATCCACGCGTCACTCTGAGGCTTCCCCAGAGGCACGTGGCGGGGCGCCGCGCAGCCTGGGGCGCACGCGTGGCATGCGATGTTGGCGGAGTCGCCCCCGTGGCAAGCGGAGGCGCCCCTAACGGTCCGCCTCAGCACTGTTCAGGCGATCCAGACGGGCATTTAATGCCTTTGTCCCCCGCCGTCAGAGTTAGGTGCGATAGCACTGTGCAGCCACTATTCGCACAGTTCCTTGCCGTTTTTACCCTCACCTGCGTCGCTACCTGTGGAAAACCCCTTAGCATATAAAAGGAGGCCCATGCGCACGTAAAGAGGGGGATCGAGACCAGAGAAGGAGGACACCCAATAGACCCTCGTCTACGTCCAGCTCCAACTTACTGTAGCTTCTTGCGCTCCAGAGCAAGAACTCCAATCAACCAGACATGCAGCAGTAGGGTTTTACGCATCCGTGTGGCCCGAAGCTGGGTAAAATCGTTGTGTGCGTGTGTCGCCTCGATCTGCTCTTTGTGCAACCTCCGCCCCCCGCCGAACCGACAAGGGGCTCCGTCCCCATAGGTGCTCGTGGAGGCCGATATCCCCCGACAAGCATGGTAAAGGCTATCCTTCACATTTTTATTGGAAATACAGATGCAAAACATTATTATAAATAACAGCAAGAAAGTACTAACAAAAGAAAATGATACTCCAAGCAAAACACATATCATGTGACGAATAAAAATGTAGTTCCAAGTGAGGTTGCCGAAAATGTTGGAGATGAAAGAGGGGATGCCTTCCGGGGCATCCCCAAGCTTAGTTGCTTGGATCTTCCTCAGACATCCACAAGCTTAGGGTCTTATCACTCCTTATTCTCCTCATATCGACATCTCACCCAAAACTTGAAAACTTCAATCACACAAAACTTAACGAAACTTCGTGAGATAGGTTAGTATGATAAAGAGCAAACCATTTCACTTTGGTACTGTCAAATACAAGATTCATAATTGTTTCCACACAATGCCTACTGTAGCATAGCATTTCCACAATTTATATGGAGCAATATAAGCCATAGAAACTAGGAAAACAAGCAAACTATGCATTGAAAACAAAATTTGTCAAAAACAGAACAGTCTGAAGTAACCTGTACTCCCACCATACTTCTGCTACTCCAAAAATTCTGAAACATTAGGACAACGTATATAATTTGTATATCAATCATCT
Source organism: Aegilops umbellulata (assembly GCA_032464435.1). Lineage (NCBI taxonomy): Eukaryota > Viridiplantae > Streptophyta > Magnoliopsida > Poales > Poaceae > Aegilops > Aegilops umbellulata. The sequence goes on from CP136057.1 coordinate 490,851,119, forward strand.
GTAAAAAAAATTCAGAACAAAATCACGTTCCTGTGAATTTTAAAAATTCCTGGACAGAGCACAAAAGTTTCTGTTTTTTGCACAGAATCAAGTGAACTATCATCCACACTATCCCAAAGGCTTTACTTGGCACTTTATTGAAACAAAGGCTATAAAACATGATTACTATAGTAGATTAATAATGTGAACACATAAAAACTGCAGGTAAAAGTGTTGGGTTGTCTCCCAACAAGTGCTTTTCTTTAGTGCCTTTTAGGCTAGTCATGATGATTTCAATGACGCTCACATAAAAGATAAGAATTGGAACATAAATAGAGCATCATGAAGCATATGACTAGCACATTTAAGTCTAACCCACTTCCTATGCATAGTGATTTTGTGAGCAAACAACTTATGGGAACAAGAATCAACTAGCATAGGAAGGCAAAACAAGCATAACTTCAAGATTTTAACACATAGAGAGGAAACTTGATATTATTGTAATACCTACAAGCATATGTTCCTCTCTCATAATAATTTTCAGTAGCATCATGAAAAAATTCAACAATATAACCATCACATAAAGCATTCTTTTCATGATCCACAATCATAGAAATTTTATTACTCTCCACATCAGCAAATTTCTTCTCATCAATAGTGGTGGGAGCAAACTCAACAAAATAACTATCATGAGAGTGAAAAATAAAATCATGATGACAAGTTTCATGGTAATCATTATTCTTTATAGCATACATGTCATCTCCATAATCATCATAGATAGAAATTTTGTTATCATAGTCAATTTAAGCCTCATCCAAAATGGTGGATTCATCACTAAATAAAGTCATGACCTCTCCAAATCCACTTTCATCTTTATAATCATCATAAATAGGAGGCATGCAATCATTATAACAAATTTGCACATCAAATCTTGGGGGAATAAAAATATCATCTTCATCAAACATAGCATCCCCAATCTTATGGCTTTGCATATCATTAGCATCATGGACATTCAAAGAAATCATACTAACAATATCACAATCATGCTCATCATTTATACCAAACATTCTATTGAATTCTTCTTCTATCAATTGAGCACAATTTTCCTTTCCATCATTTTCACAAAAGACATTATAAAGATGAATAATATGATGCAACCTCAATTCCATTTTTTAGTTTTCTTTTTATAAACCAAACTAGTGATAAAACAAGAAACTAAAAGATTCAATTGCAAGATCTAAAGATATACCTTCATGCACTCACCTCCCCGGCAACGACGCCAGGAAAGATCTTGATGCATGTCTACTATGCAACTTTATTCTTGTAGACACGTGTTGGGCTTCCAAGCGCAAAGTTTTGTAGGACAGTAGCAATTTTCCGTGAAGTGGATGACCTAAGGTTTATCAATCCGTGGGAGGTCTAGGATGAAGATGGTCTCTCTCAAACAACCCTGCAACCAAATAAAAAAGAGTATCTTGAGTTCCCAACACACCTAATACAATGGTAATTTGTATAGGTGCACTAGTTCGATGAAGAGATGGTAATAAAAGTGTAGTAAGGATAGTAGATATTGGTTTTTGTAATAGTAACAATAAAAAACAGCAAGGTAGCAATTGATAAAACGGAGCACAAATTGTATTGCAATGCTTGAAAATGAGGCATAGGGTCCTTACTTTCGCTAGTGCAATCTATCAACAATGCTAATATTATTGGATCATATAACCATCCCTCAACGTGCGATGAAGAGTCACTCCAAAGTTCCTATCTAGTGGAGAACATCAGAAGAAATTGTTTGTAGCCATTATTTCTGATCAATCTATCCAAGAGTTCGTACTAAAATAACACTAAGTTATTCTTTCCAATCAATCTATGAAGACTTCGTACTAAAATAACAATAAGTTACTCTTTCCGGTCGACCTATCAAGAGTTCGTACTAAAATAACACCAAAGCAAATTCGGATTCATAATAGTCAATCCAACACAAAGAACCTCAAATAGTGCCCCAAAATTTCTACCGGAGAAACAAAAGACGAGAACGTGCATCAACCCCTATGCATAGATTACCCCAATGTCACCTTGGGAATCCGCGAGTTGAGTGCCAAAACACATATCAAGTGAATCAATATGATACCCCATTATCACCACGGCTATTCATAGCAAGACATACATCAAGTGCTCTCAAATCCATAAAAGTATATTCACAACAAGATAGAGAGGGGAAAACACCATATAATCGACTATATTAACAAAGCCCATGATACATCAAGATCATGACATCTCAAGAACACGAGAGAGAGAGAGAGAGAGAGAGAGAGAGATTAAACACATAGGTACTGGTACAAACCCTCAGCCCCGAGGGTGGACTACTCCCTCCTCATCGTGGTGGCCGTCGGGATGATGAAGATGGCCACCGGAGATGATTTCCTCCTCCGGCGGAGTGCTGGAACGGGGTCTAGATTGGTTTTTCGTGACTATAGAGGCTTGCGACGGTGAAACTTCTGATCTAGGGTTATCCTGAGGGTTTTTGGAATATTTGACAATTTATAGGGTGAAGAGGTGGTGCGGGAGGCCACCGAGGTGGGCACAACCCACCAGGGCGTGCCTGGGCCCCCTGGCGCACCCAGGTGAGTTGTGCCCCCTCGGGGCACCCCTTTGGTACTTCTCTCGCCCATCCTGGGTTCTGGTCCATAAAAATTCTCCAAAAAGTTTTGCGGTGTTTGGACTCCGTTTGATATTGATTTCCCGCGAAGTAACAAACAAGCAAAAAACAGCAACTGGCACTGGGCACTATGTCAATAGGTTTCTCCCAAAAAGGATATAAAGTTGCTAAAAATGATAGTAAAATATCCAAGAATGATAATATAATAGCATGGAACAATACAAAATTATAGATAGGTTGGAGACGTATCAACGGCGGCGCTTCGTCCCGAAAGCTTCCTCTTGATTTTTTCTAGGTCAAAACCCTTCATATAGCAGAGGATGGGCATTGAGGGCCTGCCAGGTGGCTCACAAGCTAGGGGCGCGCCCAGGGGGTACGGCACGCCCCCACCCTTGTGGCCGCCTGGTGGGTCCCCTCAGGTGCTTTCTTCACACAATATTTTTTATATATTCCAAAATAATTCTCCGTGGAGTTTCAGGACTTTTGGAGTTGTGCAGAATAGGTCTCTCAGATTTTCTCCTTTTCCACCCCAGAATTCCAGCTGCCGGCATTCTCCCTCTTCATGTAAACCTTGTGAAATAAGAGAGAAAAGGCATAAGTATTGTGCTAGAATATGTAATAACAGCCCATAATGCAATAAATATCAATATAAACGCATGATGCAAAATGGACATATCAACTCCCCCAAGCTTAGACCTCGCTTGTCCTCAAGCGAAAGACAAAATCGAAAAATATGTCCACATGTTTAGAGAAAGAGGTTCCGATAAAATAAAATACGGACATGAGGGCATCATGATCATCTTTAGGACAACAACATATATTGTCATATAATTTCTTATGCTAAAGTAACAATTCATTCACAAGGTAAAGTATGAATCAAAACTTCATTGAAAACTAACAAACTATGATCTCAGTCATCGAAGCAATTGCAATTTATTATAACATCGGAAAGAGTCAATTCAAGAGCTTTCCAACAAGTCCACATACTCAACTATCATTTAGTCTTTCACAATTGCTAACACTCATGCGATACTTATGAGTTCAAAGCTTCAGTCAAACACAGAGAAAGATAGGGGCTTATAGTTTCGCCTCCCAACCTTTTACCTCAAGGGTAATGTCGACAATAATACTTTATGATAACCTACATCCGAGTGGATATATATATCTGGATCCTTATCCAACAAATAGTGCTTGCCAAAAGAAAAAGTGTAAAAAGGAAAGGTGAAGATCACCATGTCTCTTGTATAAGGGTATAATATATAAGTAAAATATAGGCCCTTCGCAGAGGGAAGCAAAGGTTATCATGCGCTTTTATGGTTGGATACACAAAATCTTAATGAAAAAGAACGTCACTTTATATTGCCGCTTGTGATAAAGAACTTCATTATGCAGTCTGTCGCTTTTATTTCTTTCATATCACAAGTTCGTATAAAGCTTATTTTCTTCACACTAATAGATCATACATATTTAGAGAGCAATTTTTATTGCTTGCACCGATGACAACTTACTTGAAGGATCTTAATCAATCCATAGGTATGTATGGTGGACTCTCATGGCAAAACTGGCTTAAGGGATATTTGGATGCACAAGTAGTATCTCTACTTGGTGCAAAGGATTTGGCTAGCAAAGGAGGAAAAAGCAAGATCAACATGTTGGAGGATCCAAGACACTATATCTTCTTTCCGGATATAAGAAAACATAACTATGTTGTCTTCCTTGTCCGACATCAACTTTTAGCATGTCATATTTTAATGAGTGGTCACAATTACAAAAGACGTCCAAGATAGTATATTTATATGTGAAAACCTCTCTTTCTTTATTACTTCCTATTAATTGCAACAATGACCAAAACTATGTTTGTAAACTTTCAACAACTTTATTCATCATACTGTTTATATGTGAAGTCATCACTCTCCATAAGATCATTATATGATATTTCTATTTCTTTTTATACTTTCTTTTATTTTATTCCCTCAAGATCAAAGCAAGGCAACAAAGCCCTCAACTCAGAACTACTCTTTATTATATATAACTCACGAACTCGATTACATAGATAGATCTCAAAACAAAACTCAAAGCTAGATCATACTAAAAACTTTATTCTACTAGATCAAGGTATAACCAAAAGGATCAAACTAAGAAAAACGATAAAGGTAAAGGTGCGATGGTGATACGATACCGGGGCACCTTCCCCAAGCTTGGCAGTTGCCAAGGGGAGTGTCCATACCCATGTATTTATGTCTCTTTCTTTGGAGGTGATGATGATGGAGTTGTTGATGTTGTAGGCTTGTCATCCATCTTTCAGTGCATAGGCTCACAATCATAGAAGGATGAACGAGTCTCCGGGATCCTCAGATCTGCAGCCAAACTCATCCTCTTAAATCTATATTCATACTCACAATTTTGGTTTTGCATGTCATAGATCTGGGCTTGGAGGTGATCGAATTTCTTGTGAAGCTTGAAGATGGCCTCCCCAATGTTATTGGCATCCAACTTGTGATTATTGGTAAACTCCGCGATCATCAAGTGATTGGCATTGAGTCCATGTTCCACCATCCCTTGACACTTCAAAACTTGCTGCTCCATTGCTTCGAGCCTTGTCTCCACGCTCCCGGTCTTCTTTGGCCCTTCAACATCGCAGATATGCAGCACCCCCTCACGGATCTCAATGGTTTGAGGGTGTTGCAGCACCTCCGCAAGGTAGGGGTTGATGACCTTCTCGAAAAACATGTCCTTGGGGGCGCTTGGAGATGTCATGGTGATTTAGATTTGTCAGAAAAACAGCTCGAAACAAGAACAGAGGATTTTATCATGGTACGGAAAAACCTTCGGGAGATTATATAATGAATTTTTACCAACCAAAAGAAGTATTGTGCAAGAAAACGGAGTCCGGAGGGCACACGAGGTGGCTGCAAGGGTGGGGGGCGCGCCCCCTGCCTTGTTGCTTCCTCGTGCACTTTTCGGTCTACTTTTAATTTTCCTATTTTTTAAATATTCCAAAACAGAGAAAAATTGCCATTAGAACAGTTTTGGAGTCGGTTTACTTACTGTACCACATACCTATTCCTTTTCAGAGACTGAAATGTTCTGGAAAGTATCCCTTATGTACTCCTCCGGTGTTACGGTATTAATAATATTCGCCTCGACATTTATCGGAGTACCTGAAATATAATGTTTAATTCTTTGACCGTTTACCACCTTCGGGTTAGTGCCTTCGACATTGTTGATCTTAATGGCACCGGAACGATAGACCTCCTCGATAATATAAGACCTTCCCATTTAGAGAGAAGCATTCCTACAAAAAAATCTTAAACGAGAGTTGTATAGCAAAATGTTGTGGGATATCCGCGACCACCTATGGGACCGGGTGGCCCCTTGCTGGTTCAGCAGGGGGACATTGCGTTGCACAAAGAGCAGATCCGCGTGCGGCAGCACGGCAGAGAGCACACAAGCAATTTACCCAGGATCGGGCCGACGCGAGGCATAAGACCCTACTCTTGATTTAGTGGATTGATGGTGGAATGAGTGTGGTAACACGTAGTACACTTGCCCGACAGGGTTTGCCTAGGGGCCGCAGCGACTACACGCGTATGGTGGCTTGGGTTTATCAACTTTCCAGCCCTTCCTACGAGTTCCATGGGCCTCCTTTTATACATTAAGGGGTCACCACTATGGCAAAGTGGTCATTATCCACTGATATGATAGCGAACAGTGTTATCATACCTAACTCTGCGGGCTGATAGGGTGCATTAAATGTGCCGCTTAGTGTCACACCACTGGTCTCTCGACAAGGCCTGCCGGGCTATCTTTCCAGCTCTGCACCTGTTCTCTTGACATGTCGCGTTACGGGTGTCATCTACGGGTTTCTTCTGTAGAGATGGCTGCTACGTGCCGAATGGCTGCCATTTAATCATCTTGCGGCTTGACACCACACTGATTGACGACATAAGTCGTGTTTGAGTGGTTGGTGGGGTGGTTCTGCCACCGTGAGCCCCGGCAGGCTCTGCCGGGGAGCCTTGATTGCTTGCGTCTGGTGGTGGCCTCGCCCCTTGTCGGGCTCGCCTGCCCGACAAGGGAGGCCCTTCCCTTGCTGATATCTTGCTCCTCAGACTTGATCTTGGTCCCTCTGGGCCGCATGTTGGTTCTTCAAATATCTTGGTTCTTCAATCTCTGACTTAAGCTAGTGCTTCAATCTTGATCTTGTGCCTGTGCACAGTTGGGCAACAGACCCAGGGTTTGTTGCACTGACACAAAACATGATCACCTACATTAAACTCACGCTTTTGTATCCTTTTCTCATGCCATGTTTTAATTTTTTCTTTAAACAACTTGGCATTCTCATAGGCTTGGGTTCTCCATTCATCAAGTGAGCTAATGTAAAATAACCTATTTTCGCCGGCAAGTTTGAAATCATAGTTGAGCTCTTTAATAGCCCAATAAGCTTTATGTTCTAGTTCAAGAGGTAATTGACATGCTTTTCCATAAACCATTTTATATGGAGACATACCCATAGGGTTTTTATAAGCAGTTCTATTAGGCCCGTAATGCATCATCGAGTTTCTTAGACCAATTCTTTCTATATCTATTAAAAATCTTTTGCAAAATCAATTTAATCTCTCTATTGCTCAATTCTACTTGACCACTAGACTGATGGTGATAAGTAGATGCAATTCTATGGTTGACATAATATTTAGCAAGCATTTTACGGAAAGCACCATGAATAAAATGTGAACCACCATCCGTCATTAAATATCTAGGGACTCCAAACCTCAGAAAAATAACTTCTTTAAGCATATTAATAGAAGTGTTATGATCAGCACTACTAGTTGGAATAGCTTCTACCCACTTAGTAACGTAATCAACAGCAACTAAAATATGTGTCTACCCATTAGAGGAAGGAAAAGGTCCCATAAATCAAAGCCCCAAACATCAAATGGTTCAATAACGAGTGAATAATTCATAGGCATTTCCTCACGTCTACAAATAGTGCCAATTCTCTGGCATTCATCACAAGACAAGACAAACTTAAGAGCATCCTTGAAGAGAGTAGGCCAATAAAAACTAGATTGCAATACCTTCTGCGCAGTTCTATCTCCATCAAGGTGTCCTCCGTAAGCCTCGAAGTGGCACTTGCGTAGGATCTGTTCCTGTTCTTGCTCAGGTACACAACGTCTAATAACACCATCTACTCCTTCTTTATAAAGGTGTGGGTCATCCCAATAGTAATGTCTAAAATCATAGAAAAACTTTTCTTTTGTTGGTATGTGAAACTAGGTGGTATAAATTTAGCAACAATGTAATTCGCATAATCAGCATGCCATGGAGTATTAGGAGAAGCATTTATGACAGCTAATTGCTCATTAGGAAAGCTATCATTAATAGGCAGTGGGTCATTAAGAACATTTTCTAACCTACATAAGTTGTGTGCAACGGGGTTCTCAGCTCCCTTTCTATCAATAATATGCAAATAAAATTCTTGTAACAAGAGAACCCATCTAATAATTCTAGGCTTAGCATCTTTCTTTTACATAAGATATTTAATAGCAGCATGATCAGTGTGAACTGTTACTTTGGAATCAACAATATAAGATCTGAACTTATCACAAGCAAATACAAGTGCTAAAAATTCTTTTTGAGTAGTAGCATAGTTTCTCTGGGCACTGTCTAAAGTTTTAATAGCATAATGAATAACATTCAATTTCTTATCAACTATTTGTCCTATAACATCACCAACAACATAATCACAAGAATCACACATAATTTCAAAGGGTAAATTCCTATCAGGTGGTTGAACAATAGGTGCAAAAATCAAGGCTTTCTTAAGTATTTCAAATGCTTCTACACAATCATCATAAAAAACAAAAGGAACATCTTTTTGCAAGAGATTAGTGAGAGGCCTAGAAATTTTAGAGAAGTCTTTAATAAACCACCTATAGAAACCAACATGACCAAGGAAACTTCTTATAACTTTGATATCTTTAGGGTGCGACATCTTTTCAATAGCATCTACTTTAGCTTTATCAAATTCAATACCTCTTTCAGAAATTTTATGCCCCAAGACAATACCTTCATTAACCATAAAGTGGCACTTCTCCAAATTCAAGACAAGATTAGTTTCTTCACATATCTGCAAAACTTGATCAAGGTTGCTTAAGCAATCATCAAAGGAAGTTCCATAAACGGAGAAATCATCCATGAAAACCTCAACAATCTTTTCACAAAAGTCAGAGAATATAGCAGTCATACATCTTTGAAAGGTAGCAGGTGCAGTGCATAAACCAAAAGGCATACGTCTATAAGCAAAAGTACCAAAAGGGCAAGTAAAAGTGGTCTTTTCCTGATCATCTTTTGACACAGGTATTTGAGAAAAACCAAAATAACCATCTAGAAAGCAAAAATGTGTATGTTTGGACAGTCTTTCTAGCATTTGATCAATAAAGGGTAGAGGGTGATGATCTTTTCTAGTAGCTTTGTTTAATTTGCGAAAATCAATTACCATTCTATAACCTGTAACAATTCTTTGAGGGATCTATTCATTCTTATCATTAGGGACAACAGTAATACCTCCTGTCAGATTTCGCATTCCGGCAGACCCTTGAGGTTCGAACTCTGGGGTGCGCGCGGAGATTACGCTTCCTACCTACCTGTATCCCTCCGCCTCGCAAGGATCTAAGCTACGAGAAGAACAACACAAGAGACACAGGGTTTATACTGGTTCGGGCCACCGATGTGGTGTAATACCCTCCTCCAGTGTGGTGGTGTGGTGGATTGCCTCTCGGGCTGATGATGAACAATACAAGGGGGAACAGCCTCGCGAGGGTCTGTTCTTGGCTGGAGCGACGAACTGCTAGGAGGGGTTCAGTCGCCCTTCTCTCTGGATCCTAGCTGATTAGTTTTCTCGATGCCTCTACCCTGGGGGTGGCTAGTCCTATTTATAGGCAAAGGCCCTGGCCTCTTCCCAAATATTGAGCGGAAGGGCGCCAACAATTGGCCATTTTGAAGGGGAACATCTGGTACACTTATCCTGACTAAAGTTGGTCCTCGCCTGCCAAAGGCTCTGGTGGTGACGCTGGCTTGGGCTCCACAATGACTTCCTTCCTTCCGTTGGACTGGTCTTGGTCTCGTTGCACCGAAACGGGTGCCTTTGCTTGATCCTCCCGCCTGCGCTTGCCGCCTTTGCACCAAAGAGGAAAGGAGGACATTGCGCGGGTCGGCGCCTGCCTGGCGCCCTTGGTCGTCATGGCTTGCGTCATGGGAACCTCGTGAGGTACCCCGCCTTGATCTCTCCGCCTCCTCGCGAGCCATCCTGATGAGGCCGCACCTGAGGAAGCTCCGTGTCGTCCGCCCCGCGAGGCTTGGCCCCTCGTGAGGGTCTTGGGTCTGTGTTGATGAAGATGGGCCGTGCTGGGCCCCCCTTGAGCCACGCCGCAGGCAGGCAAGTCTGGGGACCCCCCGTTCCCAGAACGCCGACAGTAGCCCCCGGGCCCAAGGTGCGCCCGGACTTGGCCGCGCAGGGAGGCGAAAGGACAATGGCGAAGCGCCGCGGGCCCTAATAGCCTGCGGCCTTGGGCGCCGCGTGGCGGTTGATTGGATGTGGGCGGCACTGTTCCCCCACGCCCCTTATTCCGCGCCATGCTAGGCGGACTCGTAGTTGTATACAGCCGCTCCCTTTCTTTTGTTCGTGTGCCCTCTGTCCTTCCTCCGCTCGAACTCCAGCTCCTGTTTTCAGCCCAATCTCGAACCTTCTCTCCCCCTTCCCATCGCCATGGCTCCGACGAAGAAGGGAAGAGGGAAGAAACCCATGCCTCCGCCTCGCTCGCCGCCGTTGGTGGCCCCCGCCGTTGGCCGGTCGATCATACTCAATCGAGAGGGCCTGGGCAAGGTCAGCTCGGCTCTGGCTACTATCTTCAACGAGTGCGGGAGGACGACGGCCTGGCCTACGTCTCACTTCCCCACTGATAGGATAATCACCGAGGTCCATTATTTTGCTGATGTCCTGTGGGCGGGTCTGGTTCCCCCCTTTTCCGATTTCTTCAGGGTCGTGCTTTCCCACTACCAGATCCACATGATGCATCTGGGTCCTGAACCCATCACCCTTCTTTTGGTCTTCGCTTTTGTTTGCGAGGCAATGATGGGAATCCTTCCTTCGGTTGCCTTGCTGCGCCACTTCTTCTCTCTGTGCCTTGTCGACCCTACCCAATGCTCGGCGTGTGTGAGCTTCATCGCCGCGTCTGAGACAGCGGCCTCAGGGATCGACTTCGGGCTTCCTTCGCCTTCGGCTGGGTTCCGCGAGCGGTGGCTGTATGTTGATGTCGGGGTGCCCAGCCCCCTACTGTCAAAGCCAACCTCGCCTGTTGTCCCCAATTCGGGCTGGGGCCAGGAGACGCTCGAGAGCCCCCGGCTCTCCTTCGTCTGGCACCGCTTCACGTTCTTGAAGTCGATCGGCGTGACAACGCCCAAGGTGGTGAAGGAGTTCCTGTTACGCCGCATTGCTCCTCTCCAACGCCACTCCAAGAAGAGGATCTGACGCCTGAGGTGCTGAGGACAGTGCTCTTAATCCTGACTGGTGACCCCAACCCGGGTAGCATCCAGCGGGGAGGGGCCCTGCTGTACCTCTGCCAGAACAGGGACGATTTTGTGAAGCAGATGCCTATTTTTGACGAATGGGGGCCGCGCCCCGCTGGCCTCCTGGGGCCTCGCGAGAACCCAGTGATGGTGACTGCCCTTCCAGTCGGCCAAGGCGACTCTTCCTCAAGTGACTGGGCAGGGAGGCATGAGGCGCGAGAGGCCGAGGGGCCTCCCGACGGGGTGACAGCGCCGGGTGACGCTCATGAGGGAGCAGCTGCTGGGGCCCGTGCCGCCGAGGCCGAGAGCGGCGAGCAGCTGCCCTAAGCGCCTGCGGATGAGGCCCCTGAGGATCCAGTTGCTCCTTCGGGCGAGGCGACCGGCAGTGCGCACTAGGCAGGTGCCCCTGACGCGGATCGCCTTGATGCTTCACCCTCGTCGCAGGTTGATCCCTGCGCACAACTCTTGGGCCGCTTTCGCGTGGATTTTGAGGCCCTCCGGAAGAAAAGGGAGGCCCTGGGCGACGATTACCCTTGTCGCCTGCTGAAGCGTAGGAAGTACTTCGCCACCGATGAGTAAGCCTTCTCCTTCTCCAGCTCCCGATCTTTCTGTTGCTCTTGCTGATCCTTGCTCCGCAGGCCCCTTCCAGCCGAGCTCGCAGAGATGGCTGAGGTTCCGTCCCACTTGGCTTCGCTCCCTCCTCCGTCCTTGAGTGCTCCGAGCAGCACAACCCTTGTAGTGAGGGCTATTGGAGGGGCGAACCGTCCCGAGGTGCATCGAGGCCCTACGCACCCCGCGGTCTTCCTTCGCAGGCCTTCTCGGGGCACAGCCAGCCTGCCGTGGGCTTCTCGCCTGGTCGTGGACTGCGATTGGCTGAGGCGCTCCCTGCGCTCTTCATCTGGTGGCGGGCTGGCTCCAGGCCGGGCTTCTGGCGTGGTGTGCCCGACCGTTGCGAGGGTGCCAGCCCCCATCCCACTGCCCGGAGGGGGAGTGCCGATTCGTGGCCTCCGGCGCTTGCTTGGGGCAGGTGATGGTGTGGAAGACGTGCGTGAGCGCGCTCGGGAGCTTCGCGCTCTTCGCCAAGGATTCCTTCGAAGGGCGGCTGACGCGGTGGACCTGCTTGGTGAGGAGCTTGCTGATGAAGACGCGCGCCTTGAAGCCGAGGGCCTGCGCTTGGCCGCAGAGAGGCGCGAGCTGGAGGGCACCGTCGCCCTCGCGCGCCATTAGCGCGATCTTGACGATGAAAAGGCCAAGGCGTCGTTGGCGGCCTCTCGTGAGACCCAATCTCGGGCCGCTGAGGAGGCCCGGGAGGCTGACCGACGGAGAGAAGCTGCGGAGGAGCGGGCTCGGGAGCTCCTGGCCCGGTGCTACTCACTGGAGGAGCAAGTGGAGCTGCGTGAGGCAGCCCTTGCATCGATGAAGGTGGCCTCCGGTGACCCAGAAGTGCTCCAGAAGCGTGAGGAGGCGTTGACGCTAGAAGCCGCCGAACGCACCCGCGAGTACGAGCGGCTGGAGACGAGGGAGCGCTTGGTGATGCAGGCGGAGGATGATGTCGCTGCACGGGAAGCCCGTGTCCTGGAGGAGGTTGGACGTCGGGTGGCGATGGCGCGCCAAGACCTCGAGCGCGAGTTCGAGGGGAGGTTGGGGTTGATCCGGGTCGAGGTTGAAGGTAGGACCGCAGCCCTGAGGACCAAGCTGGAGGAAGCGACGGGGCGGGCCGATGCTCTTCGGGCCGCGCTTGAGCTAGTGCAAGGGGAGTCAACCACCTCCCGGGTTGAGGTGCTCCGTCTTCGCCAGCGGGTGGAGGAGGCTGAGGCTGTCGCGCGCCAGAATGCGGATGAGATACGTCAGCGGCAGGTCCTGGAGCATGAGCACGGCCCCATGCTCTCCACGCTCCGAGAGAGAGCCAACACAGCCTTGGGCAACATCTGCGAGGCGGCTGTTGGCGAGCCGCACGCAATCAACTACGTCGGCAACCTTCAGTTCTTCACCGCCGTGGTGACGCAGCTGGAGGCGTGGTCGGTCAGGGCCGACAGGTTGGTGGAGGATAGGAACCGCGCCCTACTCGGGCGCGCCTTTTCCCGTGTTTTCAGCCATCTCCGGAACATGGATCCCCACTTCAACTTCGACACCGCCATCGCCCCAGTCCCCCAGGCCGTCCGAGACGACCTGGCGCACTGGGTGGAAGACAATGTGGATGCTCTTATCAGGGCCTTCGCTTCGGACAACGACGACGTGATCGTGGCTGCTGATGAGGGCGGTGTGGTGAACGGCCCTGACGCCGCTGGCGGCGATGCAGACAGCGATGGTGAGTCTAGCGACGCCAGCTATGGTTCAGGAGGTGCTCCTGAGGACACATTGGGGGATTTATTCGACTGATTATGCATTGTCCCTGTTTCCTTACCCTGCATGAATAGAACTCAGGTTTCGGCCTGACGATTGTGAGAGCATTTTGGGAGGGGGAGCCCCTCATGTAAAACTTGTGTTCATCGTATTAGTAGACGTTACACTGCTCGTGCGTCCGCGCCTGGTGGTTGGCTAGTTTACTTTTGTTTTGTGCGGGCCCCGAGGTAGCCTGCGAGAGGCTGTGGCGTCTCGAATGTTCTCTAATAGAATCCGTAGGATGTGAGAGTGTCGCGGGCGGCGAGCTTCACAGCGTTGGCCTTCTTCACAGGCTCCGAGCCTTTTCCAAAAAGGGGTAATCTTCACAGGCATTTGCCTTCTTCACAGGCTCTGGGCCTTTTCCAAAAAGGATAATCTTCACAGGCATTTGCCTTCTTCACAGGCTCCGGGCCTTTTCCAAAAGGATAATCTTCACAGGCATTCGCCTTCTTCACAGGCTCCGGGCCTTTTCCAAAAAGGATAATCTTCACAGGCATTCGCCTTCTTCACAGGTTCCGGGCCTTTTCCAAAAAGGATAATCTTCACAGGCATTTGCCTTCTTCACAGGCTCTGGGCCTTTTCCAAAAAGGATAATCTTCACAGGCATTCGCCTTCTTCACAGGCTCCGGGCCTTTTCCAAAAGGATAATCTTCACAGGCATTCGCCTTCTTCATAGGCTCCGGGCCTTTTCCAAAAAGGATAATCTTCACGGGCATTGGAAATCATCCCGAGAGGACGCGGTGGCGGCAGTCGGGGCTGCGCGCAAGCTAGGCCTGACCTGGCTTGCGAGGGGCTCGCGAGAGGAGGCAGCTGAGGCAAAGTGGTAATCAAAACGCGAGAAATGGCTCCAACGAAACTAAACACCCCTTCCCCGAACGCACGCAAATTTCAAATCCGAATCCAACTTAAATCCAGCAGGGGGGGATTACAACCAAAGGGAAAAGCAATGAAAGCAGACAAAAGGCCGCGTGCGGCACCTAATCTAGTCTTGGACGTCTTCTCACCAGCGCGGAGCTAAGTGCTGCCACTGGGCGTGGGAGGGAGCCCCAGGGCCTGAGGCCGTCACCCCTGAGACTCCGGGGCATGTATAGCCCCACTCATTATTACGTGAGAGTGTCACGGGGCGGCTAGCTTCACAGGCACTAGGCCTTCTTCACAGGTACCGGCCTTGCTTCATATCACCAGACGAGGACCCCGCCTTGCGCCACACTCTAGTGCCATCAATGACGACCGGAAACCAGGACGCCGCCGATGGGGTAGAGCGGTCTCCAGCGGTTCCCCCGACGATCACGGGTCCTCCGCCAGGGGTAGGCCCTGAGGCACCTCCCCAGCAGAGGGCCTACCTCCTGAGAACGCCTTGCTCCAAACGCCGCGCTGGTGATGTCGGATCTCTACCCCTCTCCTGCAGCCCCCTGCGCCCTCCTCCCGAGGGGTAGGAGACCGTGAGAGCGGGGCAGCTGCCCGTTGTGGCGACCTGCACCTCCTGCGATCCATGATTAGAGTATGCCTGCTCCTGAGGAAGTAGCGGTACCCGATAATCGTTGCTTCCAGCGTGGCCGGTGGGACCATCCCTGGGCTCCTGGAAGGGCTCAGCTTCTGGTGCCTCGTCCCCCCATCCTGGGCTGAGGAGCGAGCCTTGTTCGCCCTCGTGAGGGTGCCTTTGGTCCATCATGTGGGGCATGTATTCTTCTGGCGCCGTCATCCCGAAGGCCACGCCGTAGTGCTCCGCGTGCCATGCAACTCCGCTTGACGCGCCCACCGTGGGGTGGTAGCGCAGCTGTCCACTGAGACCGTGGGTCGCGTCGAGTCCTTCTTCTTCATGGACCGGGGGCGGGGGTAGCGTTGCTGCCGGTCCAGTGCCGACAGCCTCATTGGTGTTGGAGTAGCCTTGGAGCCTGCGGGCGTGCGCGGAGCCCCCGCGTGGGCCGCCCTGGGATCGAGGCGGGAGCTGGGTGTAGAAGGAGTGAGCCCCGGAGGCAGCAAAGCCCAGGAGCTCGGCGACCTGCTCCAGCAGCACGTCGCGGCCGCCTTCCAGCAGCCTGCACTTCAGCAGCTCCCGAGCCAACGTGAGCACGGCCCTCGACTTCGCCTGCTCCCGACGAGTGTACAGTGTCGTGGTCGCGGCGTGATTGGAGGCCCTTGCTGCCGACTGCGCCTGCCGCGGTGTGAGGGCCGTCGAAGCCTGTCCGCGTCGCCCGCGGCCCCCAGCGCCCTGTGGACCATGAGCTGCCTGGTGCACGGAGTCGCCCGAGGCGAGCGGCTTTGTGCGGGCGGGCCATGCCGCCCATGGATCTGGGTTGCCCGCCTGGTCGCCGGACATGGTGATGACGACGCGACGGGGCACGAAGCGGTAGAAGGTGGACTCCGGCGCACCCCTACCTGGCGCGCCAAATGTCGGATTTCGGGTTCCGGCAGACCCCTGAGGTTCGAACTCTGGGGTGCGCGCGGAGATTACGCTTCCTACCTACCTATACCCCTCTGCCTCGCAAGGATCTAAGCTACGAGAAGAACAACACAAGAGACATAGGGTTTATACTGGTTTGGGCCACCGATGTGGTGTAATACCCTACTCTAGTGTGGTGGTGTGGTGGATTGCCTCTCGGGCTGATGATGAACAATACAAGAGGGAACAGCCTCGCGAGGGTCTGTTCTTGGCTGGGGCGATGAACTGCTAGGAGGGGTTCAGTCGCCCTTCTCTCTGAATCCTAGCTGATTAGATTTCTCGATGCCTCTACCCTGGGGGTGGCTAGTCTTATTTATAGGCAAAGGCCCTGGGCATCTTCCCAAATATTGAGCGGGAAGGGCGCCAACAATTGGCCATTTTGAAGGGGAACATCTGGTACACTTATCCTGACTAAAGTTGGTCCTCGCCTGCCAAAGGCTCTGGTGGTGACGCTGGCTTGGGCTCCACAATGACTTCCTTCCTTCCGTTGGACTGGTCTTGGTCTCGTTGCACCGAAACGGGTGCCTTTGCTTGATCCTCCCGCCTGCGCTTGCCCCCTTTGCACCAAAGAGGAAAGGAGGACACTACGCAGGCCGGCGCCTGCCTGGCGCCCTTGGTCGTCATGGGCACCTCGTGAGGTACCCCGCCTTGATCTCTCCACCTCCTCGCGAGCCAGCCTGATGAGGCCGCGCCTGAGGAAGCTCCGTGTCGTCCGCCCCGCGAGGCTTGGCCCCTCGGGAGGGTCTTGGGTCTGTGTTGATGAAGATGTGCCGTGCTGGGCCCCCTTGAGCCACGCCGCAGGCCGCAGGCAGGCAAGTCTGGGGACCCTCGTTCCCAGAACGCCGACACCTCCCTTCTTAGGGACATAAGGGACAAGACTTACCCATCTACTATCAGCAATAGGATAAATTATACCTGCCTTGAGAAGCTTGAATATTTCATTTCTTACCAATTCTTTCATCTTAGGATTTAACAGTCGTTGATGATCAACAACTGGTTTAGCATCAGGCTCCATATTAATTTGATGCTGACATAGAGTGGGACTAATGCCCTTAAGATCATCAAGAGTATATCCAATAGTGTCACGTTGTTTCTTCAGAGTTTTCAATAATTTCTTTTCTTCATGCTCTGAAAGGTTAGCACTAATAAGCACTAATAATAACATGATATATCTTCTTTTCATCAAGATAAGCATATTTCAAAGTATTAGGTAATTGTTTAAGCTCAAACACGGGGTCACCCTTGGGTGCAGGAGGATCTCCAAGGATTTCAATAGGCAAATTGTGTTTCAAAACAGGCATTTGATTAAAGAATATTTCACCTAATTTGTTTCTTTCATTCATAAGCATATCATTCTCATGGTCTAGCAAATATTGTTCTAAAGGATCGATAGGAGGCACGGCAATAGAAGCAAGACCAATAATTTCATCCTTGCTAGGCAATTCTTTATCATGGGGTTGTCTATGAAATCTAGAGAAATTAAAATCATGAGACACATCCCCAAAACTGACAGTAACAATTTCTTTCTCATAGTCTATCCTAGCATTAACAGTATTCAAGAAAGTCTACCAAATATAATGGGACAAAACTCATCTTGTGGGGAACCAAGAACAAGAAAATCAGTAGGGTATTTTATTTTCCCACACAAGACTTCAACATCTCTAACAATCCCAATTGGTGATATAGTATCTCTATTGGCAAGCTTAATAGTAACACGAATATCTTCCATCTCAGCAGGTGCAATATCATTCACAATTTCTTGATATAAAGTAAAAGGAATTGCACTCACACTAGCACCCATATCACATAAGCCATGATAACAATGATCTCCTATTTTAACAGAAACAACTGGCATGCCAACAATAGTCTATGTTTATCTTTAATAGTAGGATTAGGGATTCTAGCAGCTTCATCATAGAAATAAATAACATGCCCATCAATATTATCAACCAAGAAATCTTTAACCATAGAAATACTAGGTTCAACAATTTATTCATGGGGTGTAGGTGTTCTAGTATAACTCTTACGAACCACAGTTGAATCTTTGGCATGATCCTTTATCCTAACAGGAAAAGGTGGTTTCTCAATATCAGCAATAGGAACAACATGATCAACATTATAAGTAATAGTTTCTTCTTCAACTTTAATAGGTTCCACTACTTTCACTTCATTGGGAGGATGATATTTAAACCACTTATCCTTAGGGAGATCAACATGAGTAGCAAAAGATTCACATAAAGAAGCTACTATCTCATAGTCAACTCCATGTTTAGTGCTAATTCACAAAAAGCATCGATATCCATAAAAGATTTAACATAATCAAACTTAAGGTGTATACCTGACTCATTACCTTCTTCGATTTACCAATCCTCAGAGTTGCATTTAGTTCTTTCCAATAAATTCCATTTGAATTCAATAGTGTTCTTGATAAAACAACCAGTACAAGAAGTATCGAGCATGGATTGATCATTATGAGAAAGCCGAGTATAAAAATTCCGGATAATAATTTTCTCTTGAGAGCTCATGATTGGGACATGAATATAACATTGTCTTAAGCCTCCCCCAAGCTTGAGCGTTACTTTCTCCTTCACGAGGCCAAAAATTATAAATATAATTCTGATCACGATGAACCATATGCATAGGATAAAACTTCTGATGAAATTCCAATTTCAATCGGTTGTAGTTCCAAGATCCAATATCATCACATAGCCTATACAATGTCAATGCCTTTCCCTTCAAATATAAAGGGAAGACCTTCTTCTTGAAATCATCCTCAGGCAAACCTGCAAGCTTAAATAATCCACAAACTTCATCCACATAGATAAGGTGCATATCACGATGTAATGTTCCATCTCCTGCATAAGGATTAGCTAGCAGTTTCTCTATCATACCCGAAGGAATTTCATAAAAAATGTTTTCAGTAGGTGTGGTAGGTTGAGGAGCAACTCTTTGATCTTCTGGTCCAGGTGAAGATACCCTAAACAAGCCCCTCAAAGGATTATTTTCCATAGTGACAAGTGATAGTCAATTTCAGCACACTACATAAATGTATCCATACCAAAGGCGCTTCTCTCCCCGGCAACGTCGCCAAAAAAGAGTCTTGATGACCCACAAGTGTAGATGATCTATGGTTGTTCTTTCGATAAGTAAGAGTGTTGAACCCAACGAGGAGCAGAAGGAAATGACAAGCGTTTTTCAGCAAGGTATTCTTTGCAAGCACTGAAATTATTGGTAACAGATAGTTGTGTGATAAGCTAATTCGTAACGGGTAACAAGTGACAAGAGTAACTAAGGTGCAGCAAGGTGGCCCAATCCTTTTTGTAGCAAAGGACAAGACTGGACGAACTGTTATATAAAGCAAAGCGCTCCCGAGGACACATGGGAATTACTGTCAAGTTAGTTTTCATCATGCTCAAATGATTCGTGTTCGTTACTTTGATAATTTGATATGTGGGTGGACCGGTGCTTGGGTGCTGCCCTTCCTTGGACAAAACTCCCACTTATGATTAGCCCCTCTCGCAAGCATCCACAACTATGAAAGAAGAATTAAGATAAATCTAACCATAGCATGAAACATATGGATCCAAATCAGCCCCTTACGAAGCAACACATAAACTAGGGTTTAAGCTTCTGTCATTCTAGCAACCCATAATCTACTTATTACTTCCCAATGCCTTCCCCTAGGCCCAGATCATGGTGAAGTGTCATGTAGTCGCTATTCACATAACACCACTAGAGGATAGACAACATACATCTCATGAAATTATCGAACGAATACCAAATTCACATGATTACATATAACAAGACTTCTCCCATGTCCTCATGAACAAACGTAACTACTCACAAAGCATATTCATGTTCATAATCATAGGAGTATTGAATAGCATTAAGGATCTGACATATGACCTTCCACCGAATAAACCAACTAGCATCAACTACAAGGAGTAATCAACACTACTAGCAACCCACATGTACCAATCTCAGGTTTTGAGACAAAGATCGGATACAAGATATGAACTAGGGTTCGAGAGGAGATGGTGCTGGTGAAGATGTTGATGGATGTTGATCCCCTCTCGATGATAGGATCATTGGTGATGGCAATGGCTTCGATTTCCCCCTCCCGGAGGGAAGTTTCCCTGGCAGAACAGCTCCGCCGGAGCCCTAAATTGGTTCTGCCCAGGTTCCGCCTCAAGACGGTGGCGCTTCCTCCCGAAAGCTTCCTCTTGATTTTTTCCAGGTCAAAACCCTTCGTATAGTAGAAGATGGGCATCGGGGGCCTGTCAGGTGACCCAGAAGGCAGGGGCACGCCCCACCCTTGTGGCTGCCTGGTGGGTCCCCTCAGGTGCTTTCTTCGCACAATATTTTTTATATATTCCAAAATAATTCTCAGTGAAGTTTCAGGACTTTTGGAGTTGTGCAGAATAAGTCTCTCAGATTTGCTCCTTTTCCAGCCCAGAATTCCAGCTGCTGGCATTCTCCCTCTTAATGTAAACCTTGTGAAATAAGAGAGGCATAAATATTGTGCTAGAATGTTTAATAACAACCCATAATGCAATAAATATCAATATAAAAGCATGATGCAAAATGGACGTATTAGGTTTATCATCCTCATTGGTGCCTCTCCGATGATGCGTGAGTAGTTCATTGTAGACCTATGGGTCCGTAGTTAGTAGCTAGATGGCTTCTCTCTCTCTTTTGATTCTCAATACAACGTTCTCTTGGAGATCTATTTGATGTAACTCTTTTTGCGGTGTGTTTGTTAGGATCCGATGAACTTTGAGTTTATGATTAGATCTATGTTTTATCCATGAAAGTTATTTGAGTTTCTTTGATCTCTTATATGCATGATTACTTATAGCATCGTATTTCTTCTTCGAATCTTTGGTTTTGTTAGGCCGACTAGATCGATTTTTCTTGCCATGGGAAGAGGTGCTTTGTGATGGGTTCGATCTTACGGTGCTCGATCCCAGTGACAGAAGGGGAAATGACACGTATGTATCATTGCTATTAAGGATAAAAAGATGGGGTGTATTCCTATATGAGTAGATCTTGTCTACATCATGTCATTGTTCTTATTGCATTACTCTGTTTTCCATGAACTTAATACACTAGATGCATGATGTATAGCGGTAGATGTGTGGAGTAATAGTAGTAGATGCAGGTAGGAGTCAGTCTACTAATCTTAGATGTGATGCCTATATAATGATCATTGCCAGGATATCATCATGATTATTTGAAGTTCTATCAATTGCTCGACTGTAATTTGTTTACCCACCATATGCTATTTTTCTCGAGAGAAGCCACTAGTGAAATCTACGGCCCTCGGGTCTCTTCTTTATCATATTTGCCTTCGAGATCTATTTTTATTTTCTTTTATTTTCAGATCTATTAATCCAAGAACCCAAAAATACCTTGCTGTAACTCATTGTTATTTATTTTATCTCGCATTCCCGTGAGATTTATTTATCCAATCTACTACAATTTTTACCTATCTTTTACCCTGGAGGGATTGACAGCCCCTCTTTTACGTCGGGTTGCAAGCATTTGTTCTTTGTGTGCAGGTGCCGTTCACGTAGTGTTGCGTGGTTCTCCTACTGGTTCGATAACCTTGGTCTCACCACTAAGGGAAATACCTACCATAGATGTGCCGCATCATCCCTTCCTCTTTGGGGAAATACCGACATAGTTCAAGCGACATCAGCATGTAATCCCTAGATGGCAACTAACCATGCGTAACCCTAGATACCTCTGGTGCTTATATAAACCAAAGGGCTTAGTCCATAGAGGATCATTCATACATTCATCATCGTCATACCCCTAGGGTTTAGACCACAGCTGACAATCTCGAGGTAGATCAATTATGTACTTTGATACTCTCATAATATAAGAAAGAGCATGACGTAGGGTTTTACCTCCTTAGAGAGGGCCCAAACCTGGGTAAACGCAGTGTGTCCTCTATCTCTTGTTACTCATTGATTCAATCTAATAGCTCGGGCCCCCTACCCGAGGTTTGTCGGTTTTGACACCGACATTTGTGCTTTAATTGAGAGCTAGTTGTTTGGTCACCAAGGGTCGATGTCTCATCTATAGATCGATAGTAGTATTGGCTGTGGTGGCATCATCGTCCCCGGCCAGCTTTTCGCCTTTGGCGGCATTGTGTTGCATGCCGATCCGACCGGCCATCTAGGCCAGGTCGAGAGCTTTGCTCCAAATCAAGTCATCACATTTGGAAGCCTAGAGTATATAGCAGATGCCCGTGGTGACTTGGTCCTTTCAGGAGGGACCCCGGATCAGTTTGAAGACCCCTCCGATGCCATGGCCCCGAGTTGTCTTTTGACAGGGTCCTCGGATCCACCCTCTCCCTAGAGCCGACCCCGGAGGTAGACCGGTGATTGATAACCCACAAGTAAAGGGGATCGCAACAGTTTTTGAGGGTAGAGTATTCAAACCAAATTTATTGATTCGACACAAGGGGAGCCAAAGAATATTCTCAAGTATTAGCAGTTGAGTTGTCAATTCAACCACACTTGGATAACTCAATATCTGCAGCAAAGTATTTAGTAGCAAAGTAATATGGTAGTAGCGGTAACAGTAGTAAAAGTAATATTTTTGGGTTTTGCAGTCATTGTAACAGTAGCAACGGTAAAGTAAATAAGCAGAGAACAATATGTGAAAAGCTCATAGGCATTGGATCGGTGATGGAGAATTATGCCGGATGCGGTTCATCATGTAACAGTCATAAGATAGGGTGACACAGAACTAGCTCCAATTCATCAATGTAATGTAGGCATGTATTCCGAATATAGTCATACGTGCTTATGGAAGAGAACTTGC
Source organism: Aegilops umbellulata (assembly GCA_032464435.1). NCBI lineage: Eukaryota > Viridiplantae > Streptophyta > Magnoliopsida > Poales > Poaceae > Aegilops > Aegilops umbellulata. The sequence continues at coordinate 490,873,981 of CP136057.1, forward strand.
ATGACATCTTTTGTCCTACCCTCCCGTGGTAGCGGGGTCCTATTGGAAACTAAGGGATATTAAGGCCTCCTTTTAATAGAGTACCGGACCAAAGCATTAACACATAGTGAATACATGAACTCCTCAAACTACGGTCATCACCAGGAGTGGTCCCGATTATTATCACTTCGGGGTTGCCGGATCATAACACATAGTAGGTGACTATAGACTTCCAAGATAGGATCAAGAACTCACATATGTTCATGAAAACATAATAGGTTCAGATCTGAAACCATGGCACTCGGGCCCTAGTGACAAGCATTAAGCATAGCAAAGTCATAGCAACATCAATCTCAGAACATAGTGGATACTAGGGATCAAACCCTAACAAAACTAACTCGATTACATGATAAATCTCATCCAACCCATCACCGTCCAACAAGCCTACGATGGAATTACTCACGCACGGCGGTGAGCATCATGAAATTGGTGATGGAGGATGGTTGATGATGACGACGATGCTGGATTCCCCTCTCTGGAGCCCCGAACGGACTCCAGATCAGCCCTCCCGAGAGGGATTAGGGCTTGGCGGCGGCTCCGTATCGTAAAACGCGATGAATCCTTCTCTCTGATTTTTTTCTCCCTGAGCATGAATATATAGAATTGGAGTTGAGGTCGGTGGAGCACCAGGGGGCCCATGAGGCAGGGGCACGCCCAGGGGAGCAGGCGCGCCTCCCACCCTTGTGGATAGGGTGTGGGCCCCCTGGCCTTGATTCTTTCGCCAATATTTTTTATTATTTCCAAAAATAATCTCCGAGAAGTTTCAGGTCATTCCGAGAACTTCTGTTTCTGCACAAAAATAACACCATGGCAATTCTGCTGAAAATAGCGTCAGTCCGGGTTAGTTCCATTCAAATCATGCAAGTTAGAGTCCAAAACAAGGGCAAAAGTGTTTGGGAAAGTAGATACGATGGAGACGTATCAGTGATCGTTGCATCTAGCATAAACGTTGGGTCCTCAGGCGCAGGCTTCGAGCCAAGCTCGTCTTCGGACATGGCAACAATGACTGTGTCATCAAATAAGCGATGAAGTTGTTTCTCCCGCCTGCTAGGAAGCAGCCCAAACAAGCAAGAGGACATAGGTACGTCGAGTAACCTGAACAAACTATTCCACATCAGCCCGGCTTACATCTAGGTCCTGGACATCAAGGAGCTCTCGCAAATAAACGAGGTGTTGGATCTAATCCAAAACCTGGCTATCTCACCCGCCGTTTACGATCAGATCGGATGTAAATCCGACAATCAGGATTTTTTATCCCACCCACCACCCACCTAGTCGCCACATTCGAGGACTTAACCGACGCGCTTGATTATGGCTCCGATGAAGCCACTGACATGGACATAGATGTCTATGGAGATTCCAGAGCAAATCCATCTCCGGCCGCACCCCGTACAAGGATTTGGGCCGCAATGTCTACATACAACATATACATGGTTAACACTCCCAAGGATTACTCAAAGGAGAAACCCAAAGAAAACCCTAACACCTCGGGCACCGCCGATAACGGTGTTGCCCCTGACACCATCGAGAACCTGGGCGAGGACGTTCAAGCCTCACCCATCCAATAGAACGGGACCACTAGAATGCCCATGGAGGAAAACCTCGGGGGTATGTGCACCTTCGACGATGGGTCAGACAAGGATTACCTCCCTGAATCCAAGGACGATGTAACCCGAAGACTTCGTTGTGCCCACAAACCCGTCCAAGCAAGCGCGCTTTCAATGACAACTGAGTGCAACTGCTTGGAGCATGAAAATGAAGCGGCAGGAGCTGTATACCCATGAAATGCACTCAATGATAAATGGGTAAAAATCCTCGTGGCCGAAGCAGACCTCAAAAATTGATGCGTGGCCACCAAGTCATTTCCACAACTCCAGCTGCTACCTGACTTCAATGACGAGGCCGCAGATAACGAACTGCTAGCATATGTCCACACAGACCAAGCTGACCGTCCCCCTAGAGGGCGAGATCGGCTAACAGGGTCACCTAAGGAACCCCCTGCTAAAACCCTCCCTCATAGCAAGAGTGCGGTCGAGCACCCCGAGACCTTCGATATGCAAGGTAAGTGATGTTTGCTACTACGCAACTTTATTCTTGTAGACTCGTGTTGGGAGCGCAGAGTTTTGTAGGATGATATGTCCATTTTGCGTCATGCTTTTATATCGATATTTATTGCATTATGGGCTGTTATTACACATTATGTTACAATACTTATGCCTATTCTCTCTTATTTTACAAGGTTTACATGAAGAGGGAGAATGCTGGCAGGTGGAATTCTGGGCTGGAAAAGGAGAAAATATTAGAGTCCTATTCTGCACAACTCCAAAAGTCCTGAAACTTCACGGAGGCACGTTTTGGAATATATAAAAATACTGGAGAAAGAATCAACCAGAGGGGGCCCACACCCTGGCCACAAGGGTGGGGGCGCTCCCTACCCCCTGGGCGCCCCCCTGTCTCATGGGCCCCCTGGCAGGTCTCCGGTGCCCATCTTCTGCTATATGAAGTCTTTCGTCCTAGAAAAAAAAGAAGCAAGCTTTCGGGACGAAACACTGCCGCCACGTGGCGGAACCTTGGCGGAACCAATCTAGGGCTCCGGCGAAGTTGTGCTGCCGGGGAAACATCCCTCTGAGAGGGGGAAATCATCACCATCATCATCACCATCGATCCTCTCATTAGGAGGGGGTCAATCTCCATCAACATCTTCACCCGCACCATCTCCTCTCAAACCCTAGTTCATCTCTTGTATCCAATCTTTGTCTCAAAACCTTAGATTGGTACCTGTGGGTTGCTAGTAGTGTTGATTACTCCTTGTAGTAGATGCTAGTTGGTTTACATGGTGGAAGATCATATGTTCAGATCCTTTATGCATATTAATACTGCTCTGATTATGAACATGAATATGATTTGTGAGTAGTTACGTTTGTTCCTGAGGACATGAGAGAAGTCTTGCTATAAGTAGTCATGTGAATTTGGTATTCGCTCGATATTTTGATGAGATGTATGTTGTCTTTCCTCTAGTGGTGTTATGTGAACGTCGACTACATGACACTTCACCATTATATGGGCCTAGAGGAAGGCACTGGGAAGTAATAAGTAGATGATGCTTTGCTAGAGTGACAGAAGCTTAAACCCTAGTTTATGCGTTGCTTCGTAAGGGGCTGATTTGGATGCACATGTTTCATGCTATGGTTAGGTTTAACTTAATACTTATTTTCTAGTTGCGGATGCTTGCAATAGGGGTTAATCATAAGTGGGATGCTTGTCCAAGGAAGGTCAGCAACCAAGCACCGGTCCACCCACATATCAAATTATCAAAGTAACGAACGCGAATCATATGAGCGTGATGAAAACTAGCTTGGCGATAATTCCCATGTGTCCTCGGGAGCACTTTCATTCATATACGAGTTTGTCCAGGCTTGTCCTTTTCTACAAAAAGGATTGGGACATCTTGCTGCACATTATTTACTTTTATTACTTGCTACCCGTTACAAATTACCTTATCACAAAACTATCTGTTACTGATAATTTCAGTGCTTGCAGAGAATACCTTACTGAACACCGCTTGTCATTTCCTTCTGCTCCTCGTTGGGTTCGACACTCTTACTTATCAAAAGGACTACGATAGATCCCCTAAACTTGTGGGTCATCAAGACTCTTTTCTGGCGCCGTTGACAGGGAGTGAAGCGCCTTTGGTAAGCGGAATTTGGCAAAATTAATTATATAGTGTGCTGAAATTTACTGTCACTTGTTACTATGGAAAGTAATCATTTGAGGGGCTTGTTCGGGGTATCTTCACCCCGACCAGTAGAGCAAAGAGTTTCTCCTCAACCTACTGAACCTACTGAAAATGTTCACTTTGAAATTCCTTCGGGTATGATAGAGAAACTGCTAGCTAATCCTTTTACTGGAGATGGAGCATTGCATCCTGATTTGCACCTAATATATGTGGATGAAGTTTGTGGATTATTTAAGCTTGCAGGTATGCTCAAGGATGTTATCAAGAAGAAGGTCTTCCCTTTATCTTTGAAGGGAAATGCATTGACATGGTTTAGGCTATGTGATGATATGGGATCATGGAACTACAACCGATTGAAATTGGAATTTCATCAGAAGTTTTATCCTATGCATCTTGTTCATCGTGATCGTAATTATATATATAATTTTTGGCCTCGCAAAGGAGAAAGCATCGCTCAAGCTTGGGGGAGGCTTAAGTCAATGTTATATTCATGCCCCAATCATGAGCTCTCAAGAGAAATTATTATTCAAAAAATTTATACTCGGATTTCTCTCAATAATCGCTCCATGCTCAATACTTCTTGTGCTGGTTCTTTTATGATGAAGACTATTGAATTCAAATGGGATTTATTGGAAAGAATTAAACACAACTCTGAAGATTGGGATCTCAACGAGGAGTCAGGTATAACACCCAAGTTTGATTGTGTTAAATCTTATATGGATACCGATGTTTTCCGTGAATTTAGCACTAAATATGGACTTGACTCTGAGATAGTAGCTTATTTTTGTGAGTCCTTTGCTACTCATGTTGATATCCCTAAGGAGAAGTGGTTTAAATATCATCCTCCCATTGAAGTAAAAGTAGTTGAACCTATTAAAGTTGAAGAAAAGACTATCACTTATAATGTTGATCCTATTGTTCCTACCGCTTATATTGAGAAACCACCTTTCCCTGTTAGAATAAAGGATCATGCTAAAGCTTCAACTGTGGTTCATGAGAGTAATACTAGAACACCCACACCCCCTGAGAAAATTAAAGTTGAACCTAGTATTGCTATGGTTAAAGATCTCTTGGCTGATAATATTGATGGGCATGTTATTTACTTCTGTGATGAAGCTGCTAGGATTGCTGGACCCGATACTAAGGGTAAACATAGACCTGTTGTTTGCATGCCTGTTGTTTCTGTTAAAATAGGATATCATTGTTATCATGGCTTGTGTGATATGGGTGCTAGTGCAAGTGCAATACCTCATTCCTTATACAAAGAAATTATGCATGATATTGCACCTGCTGAGATAGAAGAAATTGATACAATTAAGCTTGCCAATAGAGATACTATTTCACCAGTTGGGATTGTTAGAGATGTTGAAGTCTTGTGTGGGAAAGTTAAATATCCTACTGATTTTATTGTTCTTGGTTCCCCAAAAGATGACTTTTGTCCCATTATATTTGGTAGACCCTTCTTGAATACTGTAAATGCTAAGATAGATTGCAAAAAGGATGTTGTTACTATTGGTTTAGGGGATATGTCTCATGAGTTCAATTTTACTAAATTTCGTAGACAACCCCATGATAAATAATTGCCTAGTAAAGATGAAATTATTGGTCTTGCTTCTATTGCCGTGCCTCCTAATGATCCTTTAGAGCAATATTTGCTAGACCATGAAAATGATATGTTTATGAATGAAAGAAGGGAAATAGATGAAGTATTATTTAAACAAGGTCCTATCTTCAAACACAACTTGCCTGTTGAAATTCTAGGGGATCCTCCTCCACCCAAGGGTGATCCCATGTTTGAGCTTAAACCATTACCTGATACTCTTAAATATGCTTATCTTGATGAAAAGAAGATATATCCTGTTATTATTAGTGCTAACCTTTCAGGGTAGGAAGAAGGGAAATTATTGAAAACTCTGAAGAAGCACCGTGCTGCTATTGGATATACTCTTGATGATCTTAAGGGCATTAGTCCCACTCTATGCCAGCACAAAATAAAATTGGAGAAAGACGCTAAACCGGTTGTTGATCACCAACAACGGTTAAATCCTAAGATGAAAGAAGTGGTAAGAAAAGAAATACTAAAGCTTCTAGGGGCAGGTATAATTTATCCTGTTGCTGATGGTTAGTGGGTAAGTCCTGTCCATTATGTCCCTAAGAAGGGAGGTATTACTGTTGTTCCTAATGATAAAGATGAATTGATCACACAAAGAATTGTTACAGGTTATAGAATGGTAATTGATTTCCGCAAACTAAATAAAGCTACTAAAAAGGATCATTACCCTTTACCTTTTATTGATCAAATGCTAGAAAGATTATCCAAACATACACATTTTTGCTTTCTAGATGGTTATTCTGGTTTCTCTCAAATACTTGTATCAAAAGAGGATCAAGAAAAGACCACTTTTAGTTGCCCTTTCGGTACCTTTCCTCATAGACGTATGCCTTTTGGTTTATGTAATGCACCTGCTACCTTTCAAAGATGTATGACTGCTATATTCTCTGACTTATGTGAAAATATTGTTGAGGTTTTCATGGATGATTTCTTTGTATATGGAACTTCTTTTGATGATTTCTTAAGCAACCTTGATCGAGTTTTGTAGAGATGTGAAGAAACTAATCTTGTCTTGAATTGGGAGAAGTGACACTTTATGGTTAATGAAGGTATTGTCTTGGGACATAAAATTTCTGAATGAGGTATTGAAGTTGATAAAGCTAAAGTTGATGCTATTGAAAAGATATTGTGTCCTAAGGAGATTAAAGGTACAAGAAGTTTCCTTGGTCATGCCGGTTTTTATAGGAGGTTCATTAAAGACTTCTCGAAAATTTCTAGGCCTCTGACTAATCTCTTACAAAAAGATGTTCCTTTTGTCTTTGATGATGACCGTGTAGAAGCATTTGAAATACTTAAGAAAGCCTTCATTTCTGCACCTATAGTTCAGCCACCTGATTGGAATTTACCCTTTGGAATTATGTGTGATGCTAGTGATTATGTTGTAGGTGCTGTTCTAGGACAAAGAGTTCATAAGAAATTAAATGTTATCCAATATGCTAGTAAAACTCTAGACAGTGCCCAGAGAAATTATGCTACTATTGAAAAAGAATTTTTAGCAGTTGTATTTGCATGTGATAAGTTCAAACCTTATATTGTTGATTCTAAAGTTACTGTTCACACTGATCATGCTGGTATTAAATACCTTACGGAAAAGAAAGATGCTAAACCTAGACTTATTAGATGGGTTCTCCTACTACAAGAATTTGATTTGCATATTATAGGTAGAAAGGGAGCTGAGAACCCCATTACAGACAACTTATCTAGGTTAGAGAATGTTGTTGATGACCCACTACCTATTGACGTTAGCTTTCCTGATGAACAATTAGCTGTCATAAATGCTTCTCATACTGCTCCATGGTATGTTGATTATGCTAATTACATTGTTGCTAAATTTATACCACCTAGCTTCATATACCAGCAAAAGAAAAAGTTTTTCTATGATTTAAGACATTACTTCTGGGATGACCCACACCTTTATAAAGAAGGAGTAGATGGTGTTATTATACGTTGTGTACCTGAGCATGAACAGGAACATATCCTACGCAAGTGTCACTCTGAGGCGTATGGAGGACACCACACTGGAGATAGAACTGCACATAAGGTATTGCAATCCGATTTTTATTGGCCTACTCTCTTCAAAGATGCCGTAAGTTTGTCTTGTCTTGCGATGATTGTCAAAGAATTGGTAATATTAGTAGACGTCAAGAAATGCCTATGAACTATTCACTTGTTATTGAACCATTTGATGTTCGGGGCTTTGATTATATGGGACCGTTTCCTTCCTCTAATGGGTATACACATATTTTAGTTGTTGTTGATTACGTTACTAAGTGGGTAGAAACTATTCCAACTAGTAGTGTTGATCATAACACCTCTATTAAGATGCTTAAAGAAGTTATTTTTCCAAGGTTTGGAGTCCCTAGATACTTAATGACTGATGGTGGTTCACATTTTATTCATGGTGCTTTTCGTAAGATGCTCTCTAAGTATGATGTTAATCATAGAATTGCATCTCCATACCACCCACAGTCTAGTGGTCAAGTAGAACTGAGTAATAGAGAGCTCAAATTAATATTTCAAAAGACTGTTAATAGATCTAGAAAGAATTGGTCCAAGAAACTTGATGATACATTGTGGGCCTATAGAACTGCATATAAAAATCATATGGGTATGTCTCCATATAAAATGGTTTATGGAAAAGCATGACACTTACCTCTCGAACTAGAACAAAGGCATATTGGGCCATTAAAGAGCTCAATTATGATTTCAAACTTGCCGTTGAGAAGAGACTATTTGACATTAGCTCACTTGATGAATGGAGAACCCAGGCCTATGAGAATGCCAAACTGTTTAAAGAAAAAGTTAAAAGATGGCATGACAAAAGGTGTGACGCCTGGATAATTAGGCTAGAGTAATTCCACGCTAATGATGCCACATCACCTCGGTTATTGTTGTTAATCCCGCGTTAGTTTGAAACCGTTTCAAATTCAAGTTTGAATTAAAGTCAAACGATAGAAGTTCGCATATATACCATACTAAAATGTTCCAAGTGTGGCACATTTTCCATAATTAAATATGGTGGTGAACCAACATTTTTGTATAATGTTTTAATGCCCTATTATAATTAAAACAGTGAATAAAAACAATTATTAAATGCTTTAATTACTAAGCAAATACTAAACTATTAAATTAAAGTGCCAAATTAAGTGTGGCAGAAGCCTAATTATAAATAATAATTCAGGGGTAGCATTACATTTTAAAAATCTAAAATTAAAATGAAACTAAAGGAAAATAGTAAAGGTTAAAACAAACAAACAAATAAAACAAACAAAAAAAATAATTTAGTATCCTACCCGGCCTCTCCTTCTCCCCCCCCCCCCGCGCGCTCTCTGCTGCATTTGCGTCCCACCGCGCTCGCGCCCCCTTGCCCCGCCGCTGGACTTGCTCGCGCCCGCGCGCGCCCGCACTTGCCCTGCAGCCCCGCCACACCTTCCTGCTCCACCACTCGCCACACTGGCTCTGCCATGCTACGACCGCACCACTCTGCCCTCCCCTTGGCCATGCCTCGGCCCAACTCGCCGCTGACGCCCGTGGCTGCGGCTGCCCTGCGGCCGTGCGGCGTCGCCCTCTGCTCCGCCGGCGCCATGCCACTGGCTCGGGTTGCCTCGCCCGCACCCAGTGCCTCCGCCGAGCTCACCCTCACGCACAAGGCTCCCCGAACGCGCCCGCGCCTTTCACCGGCCGCGCCCCGCACCGGGCTCGCGCCGCTTTGGCCACGGCCTCGCTGCACCGCTCGGGGCCGCTAGCGGCCATGCCCGCACGCCCTGGGCGCTAGCGCCCGAGAACCCGACGCCCGTTAAGGCTCCCTGGGGCCAATGACAAGTGGGCCCAGCCACTAAAACATTTTTAAAAAGGAATAAAAAAAGAATTAAAAACTAAATAAATAAAGTAAATAATAATTAAAATGTTAATTAATTAATTAATTAGTTAATTAATTAGTTAATTAATTAAAGGATTAATTAACTTAATTAATTCTGATTAGATTTACCTAATCCTAGTTAACTTAATTAAAACCTTGATTAGTCTGAATAGTCGATGACATACGGACCCCACCCGACAGCTTGACCCAGTCAACACCTTTGTTGACTGATGACGTCATGCTAATGCAGTAATGCCATTTTCGAATTAAATTAATAATAATAATTTAGAAAATGTTTTAAAACTTTAAAAATTAATATAAAATAAACCGTAGCTCGGATGGAAAAACTTTGTACATGAAAGTTGCTCAGAACGACAAGACGACTCGGGATACGCAGCCCGTTCGTCCGCCACACATACCTAGCATAGCGAACACGCAACTTTTCCCCTCTGATTCATCTGTCCGAATACGCGAAACACCGGGGATATTGTCCCGGATCTTTCCCCCCTTCACCGGTAGCACCTCATACCGCGTTAGAACACGTCTAGCTCTGCCTGTTTTCCTGTTATGCACTTGCTTGCTATGTATTTACTGTTTCTCCCCCCTCTTCTCTTCGGTAGACCCCGTGACGATGCTGATGCCCCTGTGGTCCACTATGTCACCGACGACCCCTCCTTCTTGTCTGAGCAACCAGGCAAGCCCCCCCTTGATCACCAGATATCGCCTATTATTCTCTATACTGCTTGCATTAGAGTAGTGTAGCATGTTACTGCTTTCGGTTAATCCTATTCTACTGCATAGCATGTCATTGTTGCTACAATTGTTACCCTTACCTGCTATCCTACTGCTTAGTATAGGATGCTAGTGTTCCATCAGTGGCCCTACACTCTTGTCCGTCTGCCATGCTATACTACTGGGCCGTGATCACTTCGAGAGGTGATCACGAGCATATACTATATACTTTACACTGTTACATTACCTGTGATACTGCTCGGAGATGGGGGCTGAAGGGGCGGGTGGCTCCATCCCGGTAGAGGTGGGCCTGGGTTCCCGACGGCCCCGACTGTTACTTTGTGGCGGAGCGACAGGGCAGGTTGAGACCACCTAGGAGAGAGGTGGGCCTGACCCTGGTTGGCGTTCGCGGATACTTAACACGCTTAATGATATCTTGGTATTTGATCTGAGTCTGGACACTGGCTTATACGCACTAACCAACTACGCGGGAACAGTTATGGGCACTCGACATCGTGGTATCAGCCGAAGCCTTCGTGACGTCAGTGAATGGGCGGTGCGCGCCGGATTGGAATGTAAGCCTGCTCTTGTATTAAGGGGCCTAGTTCTGCTTCCGGCCGCCCACGCAACGTGCAGGCGCGCTAAGGGCAATGGACCCAGACCCCTGTGCGCTTAGGTTTAGACCGGCGTGCTGACCTCTCTGTTGTGCCTAGGTGGGGCTACGACGTGTTGATCTTCCGAGGCCGGGCATGACCCAGGAAAGTGTGTCCGTCCAAATGGGATCAAGCATGTTGGGTTATGCGGTGCACCCCTGCAGGGAAGTTAATCTATTCGAATAGCCGTGATCTTCGGTAACAGGACGACTTGGAGTTGTACCTTGACCCTATGACAACTCGAACCAGATACTTAATAAAACACACCCTTCCAAGTGCCAGATATAACCCGGTGATCGCTCTCTAACAGGGCAGCGAGGAGGGGATTGCCGGGTAGGATTATGCTATGCGATGCTACTTGGAGGACTTCAGTCTACTCTCTTCTACATGTTGCAAGACGGAGGCTGCCAGAAGCATAGTCTTCGACAGGATTAGTTATCCCCCTCTTATTCTAGCATTCTGCAGTTCACTCCACTGATATGGCCCTTTACACATATACCCATGCATATGTAGTGTAGCTCCTTGCTTGCGAGTACTTTGGATGAGTACTCACGGTTGCTTTTCTCCCTCTTTTCCCCTTTCCCTTCTACCTGGTTGTCGCAACTAGTTGCTGGAGCCCAGGAGCTAGACGCCACCATCGACGGCGACCCCTACTACACCAAGGGTGCCTACTTCTACGTGCAGGCCGCCGCCGATGACCAGGGGTAGTTTAGGAGGATCCCAGACAGGAGGCCTACGCCTCTTTCGATCTGTATCCCAGTTTGTGCTAGCCTTCTTAAGGCAAACTTGTTTACTTATGTCTGTACTCAGATATTGTTGCTTCCGCTGACTCGTCTATGATCGAGCACTTGTATTCGAGCCCTCGAGGCCCCTGTCTTGTATTATGATGCTTGTATGACTTATTTATGTTTTTAGAGTTGTGTTGTGATATCTTCCCGTGAGTCCCTGATCTTGATCGTACACGTTTGCGTGCATGATTAGTGTACGATTGAATCGGGGGCGTCACAAGTTGGTATCAGAGCCAATGCATGTAGGAATCCCCCTTCCACACTCCTTGGCCGAAGTCGAGTCTAGTCATTGCAAAACTTTTACTAACATGGCTGTGTGCCTTACGGGCCCACGTAGCCATTGGGTGGTAATAGGATCTTTTACTCCTCGATCTTTACTCTGGGACTTTGAGCTCTCTTCTATTAGGGTAAAATGATTTTGCTAAAATCTAAATTTAGGTTCTCGAAAATACTTCCTCCCGGAGAGCCCCTTCAGGCCAGATGATCGCCTGCGGCACCAGAAGATTCTGAAGACACTCTCCGATGTTTTCTCGAGACCCTTGTGCCCTTCGCCGTTGCGATCCCTACCACCGATAAATCTTTATGGATAACTACATACTTTTGTCATTCATACCTTCATCCCCAGCTGCCCTTGTTATTACAAGGTGCCCTCAAATACTCTTTGATGTTCCAAGCATCCTTTATGCTTACTACCCTGTAGTTCCTTGCCACATTAATACCCCTACGAATAATTCTTCACCCTTATCGAGGAACTGTTCATTACTAGTTGATCATATCATCCACTAGGTACATTGATATACTATCCGGTCTTTCGGTAATTCTCTGCCAGCTGTTGCTGTGCTAATACTTGTATGCTTGCATTATGGTTGCGTTCCATATGTCTAGCAATATTCATTAGTATCCCTTGTCATCGTATTTCCTGCCTTTGATTTTATATGTGGGGAATGCTCGCAATCCTCTGTCGAAATCCTAGAATTCATCCTTCCGGATCAGACGTCATTTTAAACATGAACTGGTTCTCGACCAACCGAATTGCCGTTGGTTGTACCCCTAAGTTTACTCAACTTATCCATCCTTAATCAGAGCGCCTGCTTCTAATCCCTTGATTTGGAAATCGCAATTCCTTTGCACTTGAGATTTGAATTAGTTAGTTATTCCCATAATCTGATGCCTTTGCATTCTTTCTTCCTCTGATTGAGTACCGATACTCGCGTCAGCTCCGTTATGGACCGCCAAATCCATTGCTGGTTTGTTATCCGGTGGTATCATTCACATTTAAATCTTGTGAGTTCTTTCCCTGATGCATGATGCTTTGACAACCATGCTCTACTTTCGAGCTTGTGTTAATTACTCCTAAAAAATTCATGGTATATGTTTCTAAGATGCCTCGATGGGATGAACATATACCTTCCTTAATTTGTGTGGACCCAAAAGTCTTCATGGGTCTTAACCTTCTGGTATTCCGCCAGCTAAACTTTCGAACTCTAAAAATTCTTAACTGGGACCAGTAAATGAGAAGTTGTGTATTGAAGAAGTGGGAGTCGACCTTGAACCTTTGCGTTCATGCCCATGGACCCGATGTGGAACTTATCATGCAAGCTTCTTGTAATAATAATTATTCCCTCATTATAAAATCATCTTGTATTTGGTTTTGGTCCTTTGCATTCGTGGTTCTGACCATGATTGTTCTTCCTTGATCCCATTTCGCGGACAAGTTAAAGAACTTGTCTTCTGCAAATAAATATGCTTGTCCAACCTCTATACCAAACTACCTCGAGTATTGCCCCCTACTCTCTCGAGGGTATCATGCTATTGTACTACGTGTTATGAATTTCTGATGAAGTAGTACCTTCCCTGTCATAGTGACTCCACGGGTTTTGGGTTGTCGTCAACCGAGGACATCCATAAGTGAATCAATTCCGTGCTCCGATACGATAACTCTAAGTAATTTTCGTTGCTTATGAGTTTAATAATCCTTGAAGTCATTCCTAGCCTGATTGGCTAATAACGTTATTGTGCTAAATTTTAAATTGTGCCACATGGTCCTTATTCCCAGAGCACAGCTTTCGACGATGAGCTAAGCTTACGTCGATCTTCCTCGTCTTATCGTTCACTTCGAACAGCGAGCTTGATTCTGAGTTGATGTCGTACCCATGGTCCCAATAACCTTTCACTTCATCATTCCTTTGATCTGATGTTGTCGCCGATCGATTACATCTTCATGAAATGTCGCGACAAATGTATCGTGAACATCATCAACATCCTGAGCTCTTCCAAAATATCTAACGAATTCTTGATGATAAATACCATCCTTGCCCTTGATGATTTGTATTATTACCAACCACTTTATTACCTTCCGTTCAACACAAACTTGTTCGTGTTTTGTGTTATACCTTGAGATGCTTTCTATCCAGCATTTGTTCGTCTTTACCTTGGAGTATTACCATCTTTATGTCAAGAATGTCGTGATAATTTCACCACCTCTTAAGAATTCTTGGTGTAGTGATACTTCTCACCATCACCATTTTTTCTTGGTCCTCGTGTTGATTCGATCTGTGCTATTTGGATTCCGCCCTTCTAGGAACCATATTGCTTTGAAGTTAATGGTTGGCCATTCACTCTTATACTATTGATTATTGAATCACCGTTCTAGCATTGATCATGCTACCTAAGCCCATATCTCGCGTGCACCTTTCAACCATTGTTTAATTGTGTATGTTTTCCTCGAGCATACATCAATATATCATTTTGATCTGACAAATGTTATCTCCTTGTTCACATAATTGTGGAAACCCATCTTTTGGAAGTCTCGATGAATTGACGCTGAGTTCATCAGCTACCTCCTTACCCCTTCATTGGTTTAATGATGATCTCTTGTTTCGGAACTCGCTTCCATAGTACATTTATCAAGAATCTTACCATGTCGTCTCGTCAATTTGTTTTGCACCTTTTCTTCTCAGGCATCCTGAGTCTGAGGTATCCTAACACCGATCAGATCTGAATCTCGGCCAAATATGATGGTTGGGATATTTTCCAAGAGTCATAACATTGGTCCTTATATGACCCGGTAAGGTGGTGTCATACCTAGCCCACTTGGCTACATGCCCTATTGTAATAGTTTCCTTTTTAGCAAGGTTAATCATTCTTCCATGAGGGAATTGTAACACTTATTCTATAAGTTGTTCCTGATGGATCCCTTGTGTATCGGAAGTCTGACCTTTGCTTGAAGACCATGTCAATGCAATCTCGAAGCATGTATGTGGTACTCCTATCATCAATAGGAACATTTGAAGCATAATGCTAAGTTTTCTTTATCAATTATCCAAACACCGTTGTACGGGTAATATCATGAAATTCCTCCCCCCTTACCTCAATGGTTTTCTACTTTCTATCCTGTCATGGATATCATGCTCCGCTTGTCCTTGGGAAGGATATACCCCTGAAATATGCGTGTATACACATTTTCCTTTCCATTGTTCTGTTTAAACCTGACAATCACTTTTCCTTTCCGTTGGTTTGTTTAACCCTTCTTGTGATCTATATTATATAGGCAGTAATATTTCCCTGCTTATGTAAGCACCTTGTTGTACCACTATGTCAGTAAGACCCTGTTACTATTGTTGATGACATTCCGGTAGCCACCGATGGATGAGAACTTTCCCTATTGGTTCGCTCGTTCAACGAGCAAGAAAATGGTTCTCTTCGTCCCTCGTCCTTGGTACCGATTTTGTTGCTGACATAACCGACAGACAATCCTCTGACATTCCTTGCTTACATGATCATGCAAGACATCACCGTTTTCCTACTTTTAACCCACATGGTGGGCCTATAACCCACAGTTCCACAGGATCGAAACCTGACTCTCCTGTACACCCCCTATTCCCAAAGTTATTCCTCCTGCATGGCCTCGTATGTAATTCCCGAGCTACCTTCCAATGAGATCATCAATTCTGGTATCAGACACAATACTTATTCTCGTTGCTTTGGACCCCTTTCACACTTTGTTTCAGGCATCGAGCGATTGCCTACCCGCTCGAAACTTCTCATGGTACCTACTTACCTTACTCTCGATATTGTCTTAAGTTTACATTCGAGAGTTACTTTCCGCCACCATTCACTACAAAAAAATACAGTTCTGTGATGATACGTGTTTGTCACAGTAGGTCGCTTTTTTTGTCATGCATGTACATCCATGACAAATTTTTGACATAATCAAGATAGTCATACCTGTGATGTCGTAGAAGTGTTCCATGACATTACCAAAATTATCATCACGGGAGTGTCCACTTCCATGACAATAAATCGCGCATCACAGAAGTGCTTTCATCAAGGGTGACCGACATGTGGCATCCACCGTAACGGAACGCCGTTAAGCTATCGGGTCGGGTTTTGGACCCGATAACCCGTTAACAGCCCCAACCAATGGGATTTTCCACGTGTAAAATCATCATTGGCTAGAGGAAACACGTGTCGGCTCATCGTCGGGACAGATGTCATCCACTCACTGGACAGAAGGCACATATGATACGTTGATACGTGGCACGGCCCAACAAGTTTAAACGGGCCGGCCCAACTAAAGGCCCACAAGATTTTGCGGACCATAATGGGCCGGCCCAGCTAAAGGCCCACGAGATTTTGCGGACGATAATGGGCTGGCCTAGCTAAAGGCCCACAAGATTTCGCAGGCCATAATGGGCTGGCCTAGGTAAAGGCCCACAAGATTTTTGTGTGCCATAATAGGCCGGCCCAGGTAAAGGCCCACAAAATTCTTGCGGATCATAATGGGCCGGCCCAGCTAAAGGCCCACGAGATTTCGCCGACATTAATGGGCCGGCCCAGCTGTAGGCCCACGAGATTTTGAGGACCCTAGTAGGCCGGCCCGTTAACTGGCTGCCATGTTTTGGGCCAAATGTCGGCCCATATTTGATCCGGTCTATTAATGTCCTGCCATGCTCCAGGCCTAATAGTGGCCCATATGAGATCCGGCCCGTTAAAAGCCTACCACGTTCTGGGCCAAATTACGGCCCAGATTAGGTCCGACCCTTTAAGAGGTTTTGGGCCTAATTATGGCCCATATCAGATTCGGCCCGTCAACTGGACACTACGCTTTTGGGCCCACTTGCTAAAGGCCCACTTAGTAATTCGGCGTGATATTAGTTTTGGCCTGTTAAGGGCTCGTTTGACATTTCGGCCCTATAATAATTTCAGCCTGTTAAAAGCCCGTCATATAGTTGGGCCTAACTACGGCCCGGTTTGCATCCGGCCTGCTCGCAGCTAGGGATGAAAACGGAGCGGAAACGGACGGAACTGAGTGCTATCATATTTGTTTTCATATTTTTTTGCAGAAGTGGAAACGAATACAGAAACCCCGGAAATGAATACGGAAATAGATACTACCGGAAACGGACACGGAGCGAATACAAAGCAGACACGGAAACAAAAATAGGCATTGATAGGAACTTTAAAAACCCATTGAATCATAGAGAAATACACACAAAAACAAACAAATTTAATGAGTTAACACGGCTACAAAAGAATAGCAAGTTAGCATAGTATTATAGTGGTACCAGACAATTGCGTAACACTTGATGCGGTCTTCGGATCTCCGGATAACTTCCGAAGCGAAGAGTTAATCTTCGATATAGTCCCGTTCCGCAGTGGCTATCACGCCCTGCTCGGACGAACCGCATTCGCTAAATTCAATGCGGTGCCGCCCTACGCATATCTCAAGCTCAAGATGCCAGGCCCTTGAGGAGTAATTACGGTCAACGGAAACACTGAATGCTCCCTCCGTACGGAGGAGCACACGGCAGCCCTCGCAGCGAAAGTACAAAGCAGCCTTTCAAGGCAACTCTCCAGTCCGGCCGTTAAAAAGCCGGACAATGCAAAGCACGCCCGGAGTAACCTGCAACAAGACTGCCTGGCACGTTCGGAGCAAGCGTAGCAATACGGCCCCAACCCCAGCCATCGCAACATAGCGGAGCTAGTACCTCGAGTACACAATTACGCCCTTGAAATTCCATGGGCACAGGGGGAGGGGCACATTAAGGACATGCTTACAATACGGCGTCAAACGTACTCGGGGCTGCCGGATTTTTTTTATTATTACTTTCAGGACTCCACACTCTGGATAACCTGTTCGGCTTTGCTGCCGCACAGATGATGCAAGACCCAGGGAAGCAGACAAAGCTACGCCGCATTATGGAACTCTCAGGTGGTCTCTATTTCGAGCGATATATCTGTTTCTAAATTCCTCGGCCTGCCCCTGGTCAGGACATGTTAAATAGTCTAATATCTTTTTGCTTATCGCACTACTTGTATCGTTCGGCTTTGATAAATAGCCTCTCTATAAACAATGCATAGCTTTTCGCCTATTTTTTGCGTTGTCCTCTTTTAATATATATGTTCATTAAATAAACATGATCGCAACCGTACACATGGTATGGCAAAACACGCTAGGGGCTTCATTACCCTTCTATCTGGTGTGAGAAGTCCGTACACTTTCACAAGTGCGGCACCCCGAACTTATAGCACTATATGCATCGGCTCTGAATCATGATTTTGGTCACATGTTGGGTTTGCCCGGCTCCTATGTTTTGGTGCCTTACGTTCCGCTATATCGGCTAAGGTAGCACTAGGAGAACCACTGCGATTGTGCCCCGGTTCAGCTGGGTTAAGCACCTCAGTGGAGAAAGCTAAAACAGACTGTCAAGATAAGGCGTGAGACCGGTCGCTGTTTGAGAGGTTTTTCGAGTCCTTAAACACTTATGCCGCTTCGAGCGAGGAGCTGGCTATGTCCGGTCAAAGGCGTGGATAGCGCCCCGAATTCGGCCTTCCGAACTAGGGGCTTCGCCGAAATTTAAAATTATAACATTCTATGGCTAAGTGAGAGTGTTCAAGCATTATAGTCCGATTGCCTGGTTCGTTGTGCTGAGCACCTCCCTCGAAGGACCCAACTATGGGAAAAAGAGCCCTCAGGTTTATCCCGAGCACCCCAGCACTAGTGGCATGGGGGCAGAAGCCGACGACTGGCCATCTCTCAATTTTTGATAAACGGCCGCACAGAAAATAATATTTTAAATTCAATAAGCATTGCTTAGCGCATATGAACAAGTTTTCAGCGCACAGGATACAAACGAGCGATTTCATTCAAATACTACATCTTTAGTACATTCGTCCACGACAAGGCGGGCTCCGGCAAGAACTTCCTTATAGTAGTTCTCGGGCTTGCGATGCTGCCTCCCCGGCGGCGGCCCGTCCTTCACCAGCTTCTCTCCGTCCAGCTTACCCCAGTGTACCCTTACACGGGCAAGGGCCCTCCGGGCACCTTCAATGCAGGCGGAGCGCTTGATGACCTCAAGCCGTGGACAAGCCTCCACCAGCCGCCGCACTAGCCCGAAATAGCTCCCAGGCAGGGCCTCTCCAGGCCACAGCCGAACTAGTAAGCCCTTCATGGCCTGTTCGGCCGCCTTGTGGAGCTCGACCAGCTGTTTCAGCTGATCGCTCAAAGGCACAGGGTGTCCGGCCTCAGAATGCTGAGACCAGAACACACTCTCCGTCGAGCTGCCCTCTTCAGCTCGATAGAACGCGGCGGCGTCGGATACGCTGCAAGGAAGATCGGCGAACGCCCCTGGAGAACTCCGGATTCGGGTAAGTAACAAGTAGTTTACTTTTATATTCCTACTTTGCATTAAGAATGCCTTACCCGTTGCTATCTTTTTCACCTCCTCCAACTCTTGGAGGGCCTTTTGGGCTTCGGCCTTGGCACTCTTGGCGGTCTCAAGGGCCGACGCGAGCTCGGATGCTTGCGCTTTTGACTCAAGCTCCAAACTCTCATTTTTTTCATGAGAGCTTGCAGCTCTTCCTGCACCTCGCCGACCTGAACCCCAAGCCTTTCTCGCTCGGTGCGCTCCTCGGCCGTTTTTTTTTCAGGCCTCAGCCAGCGCCTGCTTCAGGGTTGCCACCTCGGTTGTGGCCCCTACAATAAGCAGTACAATCCTGTTATTTCTTTCTGCAATCAAGCCTCTCTATAGGCACCTTTTTTCTTTTTTTAGGGTATTTCTTACCTTCTTTCTCCTCGCGCTGCCGTTTGGCAAGGCCGAGCTCTTGCTTGGTCCGCCCGAGGTCCTTTTTAAGGACATCCACCTGCGCAGTCAGCGCGGCGGTGGACAGCAGCGAAGCCTGCATACACATATTTGACTTTTTGTTGTTAGACTCCTGCGAAAATTACTAGATCCTCTATTTCGGCTTTTCTTTTCAAACACCGAACAGAGCATCAGGGGCTACTCTCTATGCGGTAATAATTTGACATATTTTTACTTACCTCGAAGCCTGTTAGTAGGCTAGTGCAAGCTTCAGTCAGTCCGCTCTTGGCGGACTGAACCCTTTGGATCACCGTACTCATAACAGTACGGTGCTCCTCGTCAATGGCGGCGCCCTCAAGCACCTCCAGCAGATTGTCCGGCGCCTCTGGTTGGACGGAGGTCGCCGGCTCAGACGGCTTACTCCTCTCGGAAGGAGTTCGCCCACCGCGGACCGGGACTGTCGAGTCCGGCGCGGTGTCCAGCACAAAGCCGGACTTGGAGCCCTGGGGGGTTTCATCCCCTTTACTCCTGGGGTCCGGAGGATTGCCTTGCGGCTCCTCCAGGACTATCTCCTCCTGCCCTGGAGCTTGGCGG
Organism: Aegilops umbellulata; assembly: GCA_032464435.1. NCBI lineage: Eukaryota > Viridiplantae > Streptophyta > Magnoliopsida > Poales > Poaceae > Aegilops > Aegilops umbellulata. The sequence goes on from CP136057.1 coordinate 490,894,078, forward strand.
GACGCCACTTCGGCGTCGTCCGCCCTGCAGGGGGAGACAGCGGGCGGAACAGAGTTCACGTCCAACGAATCCAGGGAGCCGCTCGATGAATCATCGAGTTCGGCCCGGGGCGGGCTGCATAAATTACGAGCGATATTAGGGAAAGCCGCGCATTAAAAGAATATCATGAGTCACTCTGGTATATAAGTACTTACGATTTCCCCAGACGCTTGGTTCTGTCCGGCCACTCCTCTCCGCCCTCTTCGGCGTCGTGGGAGTAGTCCGGCGGAGGGGTCTTCCTTTTCCTCGACCCCTCGGCCTCCCCCGTTGGGGTGGCCTTCTTCTTCTTTTCTCCCCCCGCTGGGGGGGGGGAGAGCTTTCTTGTTCCTCCTCCTTGTTTTCACGAGAGGAGAGCGTCGCGGACTCGTCAGATGACGAGTCCGACACCACCATGTTGCGGGAACTCTTTCGAGTCCTGGTGGTTTTCTTCTTCTTGGCCTTCTTCTCCGGCACCACATAAGGTGCCGGAGCCTGCAGCTTCACCAAGAGAGCTGGGGCTGGGTCTTTGGGCAGGGGAGACGGATAGTTAATTGGTCCGGATATAGCCCGCCAAGCCTGTCAAAGGTAAAGGGAGTTTAGATCCCGCATAGAGTTAATCTATGAAGAAGAGCTTAACAAACCTGTCAAAGGTATAGATAGCTTACCTCGTTGGCGCGACGCTGCGAGCTGTATCCGCAGTCCTCGGAAGCGGATGTGGGGGACTCGGCGCCTTTGGTCAGCACCTTCCAGACGTCTTCATACGTCGTGTCGAAGAGCCTACTGAGGGTTTGGTGCTGCGCCGGGTCGAATTCCCACAAAGTAAAATCCCGTTGTTGGCACGGGAGGATCCGGCGGACGAGCATAACTTGGATCACATTGATCAGCCGGACTGGCTCGTTCACCAGGGACTGGATGCACGTTTGCAATCTAGTCACCTCTTTCTCGTTTCCCCACGACAAGCCCGTCTCTTTCCAGGACATGAGCCGCGTGGGGGGTCCGGATCTGAACTCGGGGGCTGCGACCCATTTCAGATCGCGTGGCTCGGTGATGTAAAACCACCCGGCCTGCCACCCCTTTAGGGACTCCACAAAGGAGCCCTCGAACCAGAGGACGCTGGCCATCTTGCCGGCCATAGCGCCTCCGCACTCTGCCTGGGTGCCGGACACCACCTTTGGCTTGACGTTGAAAGTCTTGAACCAAAGGCCGAAATGGGGGTGGACGCGGAGGAAGGCCTCACACGCGATGATAAACACCGAGATGTTGAGGACGAAGTTCGGGGCCAGATTGTGTAAATCCACGCCGTAGTAGAACATGAGCCCCCGGACAAATAGGTGAAGTGGAAGGCCTAGTCCACGGAGGAAGTGGGGAAGAAAAACTACCCTCTCATGGGGCCCTAGGGTAGGAAGAAGTTGCCCCTTCTCAGGAAGCCGATGCGGGATGTCCTTGGACAAGTATCCGGCTTTCCTTAGCTTTTTTACTTGGGCCTCCGTAACGGAGGAGGCCATCCACTTGCCTCCCGCTCCGGACATTGTTGGAGAAGGTTGAGGAAGGAAGAGCGGACTTGGGCGCTGGAGCTTGAGTGCGCGAGAGATGGATTGGAAAAGGAGGTAGAAGGCGTAGGTAAAAAGGTGAATTCTTATCCCTTTATACAAGCGGGTGCGGTTAGGCATCCCCACCTACCTAATAAAACTCACTTACCTCCCAAGCGCCATGGTAAATGGCGCGGTTGGGTTACCCACGTCCGTATTGATGAGAATCCCGTTAAAAGGGGCACACGATCTCTGCTTTGACAAGACGTGCCAAGGAAATCGCCTCTCTAAACACGCTGAGGTGGAACAATGAAAAGAATTTATATAAAGAGCTTTGACGCAGTGTTATGACGCACTGCGGAATACGTCAGCAGATTTGATTTGTGTTAATATTATTCTCTATATGGCAACATGTGGAAACTTATTTTGCAGAGCCGGACACTATTTTTGGTGTTTGTAATCTTCTTGAAGAACTTGGAGGAGGAACCCGCCTTGCAATGCTGAAGACAATCTGCGCACCGGACTCGTCGTCATTGAAGCCTGGTTCAGGGGCTACTGAGGGAGTCCTGGATTAGGGGGTGTTCGGATAGCCGGACAATACCTTCGCTGGACTCCAGGACTATGAAGATACAAGATTGAAGACTTCGTCCCATGTCCGGAAGGATCTTTCCTTGGCGTGGAAGGCAAGCTAGGCGTGCGGATATTCAAGATCTCCTACCATTGTAACCGACTCTGTGTAACCCTAACCCTATCCGGTGTCTATATAAACCGGAGGGTTGTAGTTCGTAGGACAACCATCATCATACACAATCATACCATAGGCTAGCTTCTAGGGTTTAGCCTCCTTGATCTCGTGGTAGATCTACTCTTGTACTACCCATATCATCAATATTATTCTAGCAGGAGTAGGGTTTTACCTCCATCGAGAGGGCCCGAACCTGGGTAAAATAAAGTGTCCCTTGTCTCCTGTTACCATCCGACCTTGACGCACAGTTCGGGACCCCCTACCCGAGATTCGCCGGTTTTGACACCGACAATTGTATTCAGTGAAGAACACATGCTCACCAAAGAAGTCTTCAGCCTCGAATTTTTGCTTCCTTGAGAACGGATCCTTTGGCTTTGGCAGAGGAGTGTCAGTGAGTTGCATCACTACCTCAGGAATCACGATCTCAGTTTCTTCAGACTGAAGAATTTCTAGTTCCTCCTCAGGTGCAGTCACCTTTTCAGCTTCAGCAGCAGTTTCTTCAGCACTAGTGGCTGGAATTTCTTCATTCACAGATGCAGTGGGATGAGTTTCTTTAGAGCCCATTTGAACAGTTTGTGCAGGGGAGTGAGGAATTTGCTGCAGTGGGGTGAAGAGTGGGGAATTTGGATGCTGACTTTCCCAAAAGTCATCATTCATCAACGGAGTTGTGCTCCCAATATCCACATCTTCATCATCAATTTCTTCAACACCAGCCTCTTCAGCAGTAAACTGAGGCATTGGTGATGAGACCATTGGGGTTGAAGGGATTCCGTCCACTTCAATTTCTTCATCAATCCGCTCTGAGGAAGCAGCAGATTGAGTTTCTTCATCTGATCCACTTGGGATCTCATAGTCTTCACCAAAAGGAACAAGGTCCTTTGATGGCATGGATGATATAGGAACATCATCAATGGGATTTGCCAACGAGCTGGTCATCGGCTTCATCTTCTTTGGGGCTGAAGATTCTGAAGCACTTGATGCTTTCCTTTTCTTCACTGCAGCTCGCTCTGCAGCCTTGGTCTTCTTCACATCCAATGCAAATGGAAGGATGGGAGTTGGTGTAGGCGCAGGTGGAGCTGAGGAATCTGGTTGATTTTCCTCAGGAGCAACTGATGCAGTTGTCCTTTCTTTTTCAGTTTCTTCAGGCGCACCACTAGTGGATGCCCTGGCAATGTCTTCAGTGGCTGGAGTGGAGTCATCAGCCCTGGAACTAGCATTTTCTTCAATAGCCTGAAAGTCATCAGTGGTGCTGGCATGTTCTTCAGTTTGCTGAACAGATGCTTCAGCTTGAGGAACTTCTTATTGCGATGGGGCTGCAACATTGGTGAATTTCTCAGTCAGTTGTACAAACCTGACTTTTGCTCCTTTCCAGTCAGCATAGTATGCATCAAAGTCATCGCTGAGGGCTTTGATGTCAGCTTGCATCTTGATGAGTTCTTCAGGCTTCATCGTGAGAACATTTTTCCTTAGCAGTTTCTCTTTCCTGTACTGCGATTTCTTGATCTGCCTGGCCCTATCATATTTCCACTTCTCCTCTTGGATGAAGTGAGTCAGCATGTGACTTTGGCCAGGAGTCAATTTGAAGTCAGGCATAGGTGTGTTTGGATCCTTATGCCAGATATTGATGTAATCAAGGATCGCCCTTGGATCCAGCAGTAGGGGCACAGGTGTGCCTTTGGCTTTAGCAGCCCTTTCTTGGCGGTCTCTGATGATTTCAGCAAGTTCTTCTTCATCAGCTTCATCATCATCAGATGGTATAGTGAAGACTACCTGATTCTTCTTAGGACTTGGGCGAGTGCCGCGTCCAGCAGTAGCCTTTTTTTCAGCAGAGAGGGTCCAGCTGAGGAACTTGGTGCAACTGAGGAACTAGCTGAGACACCAGAGGCAATAGAGACGCCTACAGTCCTTTGGCATGTGGCAGGATCCGCAGGTGCTGAGGACTTTGTCGGATCAGCTGAGGACTTTGGAGGAGCAGGGGCAGCTTGAGGAATTTGCTTTGAAGACTTTGACATTTCTGGCCGTGAGGGCGCAACAGAGGAACTTGGCCGTGAGGGCATTGTTGGGGAAGCACTTGGCTTGCGAGCGGGCTTCTTGAGCATCGCTTTCCTCGGCTTGACAGAAGCTTCAGTGGCAGCAACAGCAGCAGAGTCTTCATTAAATTTCCTCACTGCTTCTCTGGCTTGCCTTGCCAATTTAGCTTGGCGCTTGGCCCATTCCTCAGGAAAGTCCTCACCGCGCTTGATGCTAGTGGGATCAGCCTCTTGGCCAGGTGCCAATGGGGCTCTTGGGCATGGAGGGTTCAGTGCGAATTTCTTCATGTACTTTGGAGTGACATATCTTTACTCCCTCCATTCACGTGCCCATCTCCGTTCAATCCTTTGAATGCGCACCTTGCGCTGATTTTTATCTTCTTTGCCAAATTTGGATTCATCAGGTGTGCAGTAATCTTTATAAATATCCTCAGGGATTCCAAATGCAGTCATAACCTCAAGCTTCTTTCCTCCTTTCTGAGGCCTTTTACCTTCAGCCATTTTCTTCAGTTGAGGAATTTGAACAATTGAATTCTCTGAAGAAGTATGCAACTTTTCTTCGAGGAACGCTGCAAATGAGTTAAGTTGATGAGAACCTAATGATTCAGGAGCGGACATGTGTACCTGTGAACAGAGTATAGTTGCGAGGAATTTGGAGAGGTCATATGCGTTCTTAGAGGGTTTTTCATAAAGAACAAGTTTGGGGAATTTGACCAGATGTGTATTGAAGAATTTCACTAAGCGCGCTTTATCTTAGGTTCCAGAGTTGTATAGATCGAAGATCCACACAATTGAGGAATCTTAAAGAAAATGATGCTTAGGGAAATGGATCAAGAACAGATAACATGTGAGGTGTTTTGTGTGGGAGGATTTGAAGAAGAAAACACCTTTGAAGATTTTGTAGAAAAGCTTTAAATCAAAGAGGGCAGTAAAAGTAGCTTTTAATTACCCTGAAACAAAGAACACGACGAACTGTGAGTTGAAACAGGGAAGTTCATCGATGCAGATCTTCCACGCCCTTACTTGGCGGAGGAAGACGTCTACGGCGGCAGCGGAGGTGAAGATTTTCGCAGTCGGCACGAGTACGACGACGACGAGGTCGAGGCAGTGAAGCTCTTCCCCACCGGGGACGATGGAGTAGCGGCGGCGCTAGGGTTCGGAAGCTCGAGCGGGGGGAGTGAGATCGAGCGGGGTAAAAGAAGTGAGGAAGGGGACAGGGGTATTTATAGCCACGGTGAAAAACTGCTTGTCCGAAGATTTGGGACGAACGTGCCCCTGGCCGTTCTCCTTCTCACGACATGTGTCACCCACGTACTGTGTAGTGGAGATCGTATAAGATCGTGGGTGAGTAAAATAATGCATCGTGGGATGCGGAACGGTTTGAGCGGCAAAACCGAAAGTTTGGATAAGATCAGTTTTAACATTCCGTTCGCGATTTCTTCAGCTGACAAGGACATAGTGAAGAATTTGAACGAGTTTCAAATAGAATGCACATGAAGAATTTGTGAACAGATTGTATTGAGTATAGCATAGAGGGGAAGGGTCCGATCACACTCACTTAGCAGAAGATCCAACTTGAAGAAAAACGACGGCACAAGTGAAGATTTTGCAAGTTGAAGAATTTGAACAACTGAGGAATTTCAAAAGCTGAGGAAAAACTCAAATTGAAGATTTTCAAGTTTTGTGGTGGCGTGACCCACCGTATAAGAATGATGATTTCAGACACCGCGTACAATTGTCGTAGGGTTCTGAGAATCAAATTCTTCATTAATTTCTTCACACTTAGAGTGTTATTCTTCATTGATTGAAGAAAAAAGTTTCTTCATGTGTTGCACATCTAAGTCATCAATTTTGCATAAGTGTTAGGATGAGTGCCTTTTCAAAGTACATTCGAAGATTCTAAGATATTTAGCTCACACCGCAACTTGCTAAATCTCTTCTCATCCAAGGGCTTAGTGAAGATATCGGCTAGCTGTTCTTCAGTCTTCACATGCTCAATAGAAATGTCGCCCTTCAACACATGATCACGAAGAAAATCATGACGAATATGAATGTGCTTTGTCTTTGAGTGTTGAACTGGGTTGTGAGAAATCTTGATGGCACTCTCATTGTCACAGAGGAGAGGCACATTCTTCACGTTGATTCCATAGTCCTTGAGTGTTTGCTTCATCCATAGCAATTGAGCACAGCAAGAACCAGCAGCAATGTACTCAGCTTCAGCAGTAGACAGTGATATGCAGTTCTGTTTCTTCGAGGACCAACAGACCAAGGATCGTCCGAGGAAATGACAAGTACCAGATGTTGACTTAGGGTCCACACGGCCACCAGCATAGTCAGAGTCAGAATATCCAATGAGATCAAAATCTGAGCCCTTAGGATACCATAATCCTAGTGTTGGTGTGTGAGCTAGATATCGAAGAATATGCTTCACAACCTTATGGTGTGATTCCTTCGGTGTAGCTTGAAATCAGGCACACATGCAAACACTACGCATTATATCTGGCCTAGATGCACATAAGTACAATAAGGAGCCAATCATGGAGCGGTATACCTTATGATCGAAGTCAGTACCATTTTCATCAGTGCATAAATGACCATTTGTGGGCATTAGAATTTTGATGCCTTTGCAATCTTGCATGCCGAATTTCTTCAGGACATCCTTGAGGTATTTCTCCTGAGATATGAATATGCCATTGCGCTGTTGACGAATTTGAAGACCTAAGAAGAATTTCAACTCTCCCATCGTAGACATTTGATATTCTTCACTCATCATATAGGCAAATTCATCACTATAACGTTGGTCAGTACAGCCAAAGATGATATCATCAACATATATTTGGCACACAAACAGTTCACCATCATAAGATTTAGTAAAGAGAGTGGGATCGAGTGAACCGGGTGTGAAGCCTTTCTTCATGAAGAATTCCTTCAATGTATCATACCACGCCCGTGGGGCCTGCTTGAGGCCATAGAGGGCCTTGTTAAGTCTGAAGACTTTGTTAGGATGTTTTGGATCTTCAAAACCTGGGGGTTGAGCAACATATACTTCTTCCTCAAGCTGACCATTGAGGAATGCACTTTTCACATCCATTTGATATAAGATGATATCATGATGGTTAGCATAAGCAAGTAATATGCGAATAGCCTCAAGTCTAGCAACAGGTGCAAAAGTTTCATCGAAATCAACTCCTTCAACCTGCGTGTAGCCTTGAGCTACTAGTCGTGCCTTATTCCTCACCACAACACCATTTTCATCTTGCTTGTTTGTAACGCCCTCGATGCGGCTATATCTCCCACGTGTCGAGGCACGACTTAGAGGCATAACCGCATTGAAAGCAATGTCGCAAGTGAGGTAATCTTCACACAACCCACGTAATACATAAGGGAAAGAGATACATAGTTGGCTTACAGTTGCCACTTCACACAATACATAAATAAACATTCATCATCCAGATTACACTCAAGGTCCGACTACGGAACCAAAAATGAAAGAAGACTACCCCAAATGCTACACAGATCCCCGAATCACCCCAACTGGGCTCCACTACTGATCATCAGGAAAAGACACATAGTAACGACCACGTTCCTCGTCGAACTCCCACTTGAGCTCGGTTGAATCATCTGCACTGGCATCGTCGGCACCTGCAACTGTTTTGGTAGAATCTGTGAGTCACGGGGACTCAGCAATCTCACACCCGCGAGATCAAGACTATTTAAGCTTAAAGGTAGGATAGGGTTGTGAGGTGGAGCTGCAGCAAGCGACTAGCATATATGGTGGCTAACAACGCAAAAGAGAGCGAGAAGAGAAGCAAAGCACGGTCGTGAAGCTAGAAGTGATCAAGAAGTGATCCTAGAACAACCTACGTCAAACATAACTCCAACACCGTGTTCACTTCCCGGACTCCGCCGAGAAGAGACCATCATGGTTACACACGCGGTTGATGTGTTTTAATTAAGGTCAACTTCGGGTTTTCTACAACCGGACATTAACAAATTCCCATCTGCCTCATAACCGCGGGCACGGCTTTCAAAAGATAATACCCTGCAGGGGTGTCCCAACTTAGCCCATTATAAGCTCTCACGGTCAACGAAGGATATTCCTTCTACCGGGAAGACCCGATCAGTCTCGGAATCCCGGACTACAAGACATTTCGGCAGCAATAAAACAAGACCAGCAAAGCCGCCCGGATGTGCCGACAAATCCCGATAGGAGCTGCACATATCTCGTTCTCAGGGCACACCGGATGAGCCAGACGTCGGGTTGGCATAGACCCTGGTTGCCCAAGGGGCGCCGGACATCGCTCGGTTTGGACCAGCAATCGAAGGAGAACTGGCCCGGGGGTTAAAATAAAGATGACCCTCGGGCTCGCGAAAACCCGGGGGAAAAAGGCTTAGGTGGCAAAAGGTAAAACCAAGTTTGGGCCTTGCTGGAGGAGTCTTATTCAAATTGAACTGTCAAGGGGGTCCCATAAATCACCCAACTGTGTAAGGAACGCAAAATCAAGGAACATAACACCGGTATGACGGAAACTATGGTGGCAAGAGTGGAACAAAACACCAGGCATAAGGCCGAGCCTTCCACCCTTTACCAAGTATATAGATGCATTAATTAAAATAAGAGATATTGTGATATCCCAAAATAACCATGTTCCAACATGGAACAAACTTCATCTTCACCTGCAACTAACAACGCTATAAGAGGGGCTGAGCAAGCGGTAACATAGCCAATCAACGGTTTGCTAGGAAAGGATGGTTAGAGGCTGACATGGCAATATGGGTGGCATGGTATAGAAAGTGGTAGGTATCGCAGCATAGGCATAGCAAAGGAGCGAGCATCTAGCAAGCAAAGATACAAGTGATTTCGAGGGTATGGTCATCTTGCCTGCAAGGTTCTCAGAGTTGTCGAAAGCTTGATCCTCGTAAGCGTTCTCAACAGGTTCCTCGTTCACGTACTCGTCTCTCGGTTCTACCCAACACAAGAACACAAGCAAAGGAACAACTATCAACCACGATGCAATGCGCAAGCAACATGATGCAAAACATGACATGATATGCGGGATGTGATATGCAATGCATATGCGTGCCCTGGAAGGATAAGGATGAACAAGGCATAATATTGGAAAACCAAGTATGCCACTGGATAGGTGAGGTGATTTCGGTTGAAATCGATATAAAGATCACCGGAATCGGATGCACGGTTTGCAAATGACAAGCAAAACAAGAATGACGAGATTCTGCCATTAACAGCATGATGCTACTTAGCAAGCAACAAGAAATTAAGCTACTGCACCCAAACGTATCAGCAAAGCATATGGGACTGATCTACTCAAGATTCTTGACAAAAGATGAACACTAAGCTACGGCTAAATCACACCTCAACAGGTTCAAACAAGCATGGCAAAAGTGCAAAAGATAACAGGTTCATAGACTTGGTGAAAATACTATCATGCCAGAAATTAACATCAGGATGACATGTTTAGAGCAAGGAAACAACATGCTACAGGAACAGGACATAGCAAACTAAGTCATGGCATGAATCTACTCAAAGCACTTAACAAAAGTCCCTTACTGACCATAAGCCAAAAAGGATCAGAAAATATAATAACACCCATGTCAAATAAGCAAGTTTCATTACAGGTTTCAGACTTAGAAAACTGGACATGTCAAAAACAGATAACAAGTAGGCATGTTTATGAGCTCGATGCACTCACCACAGAGCATTAAATGATAAACTAAGCATACATACATCAAGAAGACATGGCATAGAAGCTATACATGGCAAGAACAACATCATAGCAAGCAAGGATCAACTACAACAAGCTTGGCAAAATCGAATAACAGGTAAACAATCTGCCAGGAACATTTTATAGCAAAAGTAGAGCTCGATTGCCTCAAACTAAGGCTATCCATAATTAAAAAAAAGGCATGGATGGATAGAGAAAATCCATATGTTCAAAACACCCTTAATTATCATGCTCAAAATAGCCATAGATCTCTCTGAAACAACATGAACACATGGCATAAAAATAACAGCAGGACATGACTTAGTGAAATTACTAAGTCTCTGAAATCAGCAACATTATGTACCCTAGTTTGCATGCTTGTGCTAGTCACCACAAATATCAAAAAAATACATGGCATACACCCCTGTAAATATGGCATGGCATATTTCAGAACACATGTAGGACTCAACTTCATAGGGTGCACATATCAATCATGGCAAAAATGACAAAAGTGCATGTTCTGAAACAGATCTGAAACTAACATCACATAGCCCTCTTCCAACAGCATTTCGGGCAACAAGATGAGCTCAAATGAAAGTGATGCAATGAGACGAAATTATGTACTCATCGAGACGAACAATTTGACATATTAGACCCACGAAACGGAGCAATACACAACAAGTTATGATGCGATGAACATGCGACAATTATGCAATATTTTTAGGACTTGGAGGAATTTTTGGAGGGGGGAGAAGGTCAACCCAGACGGGATCCAGATCTGGATCGGTGCGAGCTCGCCGGAGCTGATGACGGGGCGGTGGCCGGAGGGGCTCCGGGGCGGATCCGGCCTTGGGGCCGCCGGATCCGGGCGGAGGAGGCTCGGGGCGGCGCGGAGGCGGACCGGCGCGGCGGTGGCCGGGCGCGGGACGCGCGGGACGGCGGCGGGCGCGGGCGGCGCCGGTCGGCGAGGCGGGACGAGACGGCGACCTGGCGGCGGCGGAGGCGCGGACGGGCGCCCGCGGGGCGGCGGCGGCGGCGACCCGGGCCGGGGAGGGCCCCTCGCGGGCCTGGGCGGGCCCCGGCGGCGGCGGGTGGCGGCGTGCCACGTGGCGGCGCGGGATAGGTGCGGGCGCGGCGGCGGGGTTTGTCCGGTGGCGGCGGACGCGTCCGGGCGCGGAGAGGGAGCGGGACTAGGGTTTTGGACCCAAAAATGGAGGAGGGGGGCACATATTTATAGGTAGGAGGAGCTAGGAGGCTCCAAATGGAGAGCGGTTTGTGGCCACACGATCGTGATCGAACGGCGATGGACATGGGAGTGTCTGAGATGGGTTATTGGGCTGTTTTGAAGGGGTTTTGGGCTGCAACACACACGAGGCCTTCACGGTTACCCGGTTAACCGTTGGAGTATCAAACGACCTCCGAATGACCCGAAACTTGACAGGCGGTCTACCGGTGCTATACCAAGGCCGCTTGGCAAACCTCGGTCCATTCCGAGAAGGTTTAATACCCGCTCACGGAAAAAGGTAAAAGGAGACGCCGGGGGACATAGGAGCGCCGGATTGCAAAACGGACAACGGGAAAAATGCTCGGATTCATGAGACGAACACGTATGCAAATGCGATGCACATGATGACATGATAATAAATGCATGACAAGGACAAAATGCAAAAAGAAGGAAAACCCAACCACGGAGGGAATATCATATCACATAGCCGAAAATGGCAAGAGTTGGAGTTACAAATATGGCAAGTTACATCCGGGGTGTTACATTGTTCCGGTAGATCCACTTTGTGCCAATGATGTTATGTTTGCGAGGATGAGGACGATTGACTAGTTCCCATACGTTGTTGATCTTGAACTGATGTAATTCTTCTTGCATGGCCTGAATCCACTTAGGCTCCAGAAATGCTTCATCTACCTTAGCGGGCTCTGTGATAGAGACAAAAGCAAAGTGCCCACAAAAGTTAGATAGATGTGAAGCTTTTGAGCGGGTGAGAGGACCTGGTGCTCTAATGTCATCGATGATCTTCTCCACTTGCACTTCTTTTGCAACGCGAGGGTGAGCTGGTTGTCATTGAGGAATTTGATCAGCATTTTCTTCAGCATCAATTTCCTCAGCATTTTCTTCAGGTGCATCAGCTCGACGTTCTTCCCGTTCTGGAATGAATTCTTCAGCAGATTCTTCAGTAGGAATGACATCTTCAGTAGCCTTGTGTTTGATAGAATCCTCAGGTGCTGGTTCATCTAACATAGAAGGTAGGTGCTCTCTTTGCGAGCCATTAATTTCATCGAACCGCACATCTACAGTTTCAACAATCTTGTGAAGAACATTGTTGAAGACTCTGTAGGTGTGCGAGTCCTTTCCGTAACCAAGCATAAAACCTTCTTGTGCTTTCGGTGCGAATTTAGAGTTGTGATGAGGATCTCCAATCCAGCATTTAGCACCGAACACTTTGAAATAACTCACATTGGGTTTCTTGTCAGTGAGGAGTTCATAGGCAGTCTTTTTGAAGAATTTGTGAAGATATACTCTGTTGATGATGTGGCACGCAGTATCAATTGCATCAACCCAGAAACGACGAGGAGTTTTGTATTCGTCAAGCATAGTGCGAGCCATCTCAGCAAGAGTCCTGTTCTTGCGCTCCACGACGCCATTCTGTTGAGGAGTATAAGGAGCAGATAACTCATGAGTAATACCAAGTTCATCAAGATAGTCATCGAGACCCGAATTCTTGAACTCAGTGCCATTGTCACTTCTCATGTGCTTGATCTTCACACCAAAGTTGGTTGAAGCCCTCGAGGAAAATCGTTTGAAGACTTCCTGCACTTCAGTTTTGTAAGAGACAAGGTGTACCCATGTGTAACGAGAGTAATCATCAACAATAACAAAGCCATATTGAGATGCTTCATTTGAAACAGAGGAATAATGATTAGGACCGAAGAGATCCATGTGAAGCAATTCAAATGGTCGAGTAGTGGTCATGATGGTCTTTGCTGGATGCTTGGCCTTTGTCATCTTTCCAGCTTCACAGGCACCGCACAAGTGATCCTTGAGGAATTTGACATTCTCAATGCCAATGACATGCTTCTTCTTCGCAAGCGTGTGCAGATTCCTCATGCCTGCATGACCAAGTCGTCGATGCCATAGCCATCCTTCTGAAGCTTTTGCAAGTAGGCACACGGCTAGTTGTGAATCTGCAGAGAAATCAACAATATACAAGTCTCCTCTCCTAAAGCCTTCGAAGACTTTGGAATTGTCAGCTTCCATAATCACAACACAACGATACTTGCCAAAGAAAACAACCATATCAAGATCACAAAGCATTGAGACGGACATAAGGTTGTATCCTAAGGACTCAACAAGCATGACTTTGTCCATGTGTCGATCCTTTGTGATAGCAACTTTACCTAGACCCAATACCTGACTTTTGCTTTTGTCAGCGAAGATGATATGCTTCATATGTGACGATGATAAGGGAGCATCCATCAAAAGATTCTTGTCACCAGTCATGTGATTTGTACATCCACTATCAAGTACCCATTCAGTGGCTTTGGGTTGATCATCCTGCAGATGAATTAGTGCAACTTACGGTCTCATATACTTCAGCAGTGAAGAATATGATATCACAATTCATCAGATCAATTTCATCAAGCAGTAGGACAGATAAAACCGAGGGAGGACGTGTGAAATGAAAGTTCATTTCATCATGGTTAGCCTGCGTCCTTTCAGGCACTTTGTCAGGTCCCCGGCAAATTCTTCAGACGTTACGGTACGTCTGGAGACCTGACCCTGCATAAGAAATTAGTTCCTTTTCTTCACCACCCACATCTGAAGGGGTGGCAAAGAGTTCATCACTCTGCGAGCTCCATATGAGAATTGTGGCATAGCGGCCAAACCATTTCGTTTCACATAAGAGCGGTTAGGGTAAGCATATGAATAAGCAGAGAAATTCTTCGAGGACTTATGAACATAATAATTTTAAGAATAATGCTCATATTCATAGTCCTTGGCTCTTCCCTGCGAAACAGAGTTGTTAGCACGATGATGTTCATATGAGGATTTTGATCCATGTGAGGAATTTGATCCCCTTGAGGAATTTGGTCCGTATGAGGACTTAGATCCATATGAAGAATTTGGTCCATATGAAGAATTTGATCTAGGGTTCCTTTTCTTCACAGGTGGTGTCATGAGGACATTCACCTGAAGACTTTCAAGGCACCTTTTGGGAACCCATATTTTCTTCATAGGAGAACCATTCCTGCAGTTAGTGCCAACATATCTAGCAAATACTTCACCATTTTGATTTTTGAACAGTTTAGAGTTGGAGTCAAATGACTCATCAGAAGAATGAGAAGATTCACATGTATAGCCAAATAAATTAGATGGATCAAATGGAGGTCCCTTTGTAGCAACCCATGAGGTTTTGGGGTACTGCTCAGGCTTCCAATATGTACCATCAGCATTGAGTTTCCTCTCAAAGGCAATACCCTCTTTCCTAGGGTTCCTGTTGAGGATCTGCTTTTTAAGCACATCACAAAGAGTCTGATGCCCTTTGAGGCTTTTGTACATGCCTGTCATGTACAATTCCTTCAGGCCTGCATCGTTAGTGATACTTACAATGTCCTCAGATGAGGAATTAGTGATAGCAGAGGCAGGTGAAGAATTTGTAACATTTGAAGCATTTGAACATTCAGGTGAGGAATTAGCAAATTCTCGTTCAATGCATTTTAAACATGGAGGAATAAATTCTTCCTGAGCAGCGCTGATTTGTTGAGCAAGTAATGAATCGCGCTGCTTCTGAAGATATTCATAACTCACTCTTATCTTCTCAAAATCGGACAAGAGAGAGTTATGCTGATCTTGAAGAGAGTCATACTTAGAATGAAGTCTCTGAAGACTTTCAGCCAAAGCTTGTGATTGATCCATTTCTTCACCCAACATATCATTGCTCTTACTAAGCATGTTGTTAGCTCTTTCCAAAGCTCTTTGTTGTTTAGCAGCAAGTGAGGCAAGTTTGACACAGCTGGGTCCAAATTCATCACCAGATTCATCATCACTAGATTCAGACAGATAGCATTCAGTTACCTGTTCACCATCTGCCATGAGACATGGTTAAGAGGATGATGATTCTGGTTCAAATGTCATTGACTTGAGAGATTCCTTGAAGTCCTCGAACCAAGGATCATGACAGGTTCGATGGCCTTCATAGACATCAGAGAGACGGTCCCAGATAAGCTTCGCCTGATCGAGATGCATGATATTTCTAAACTGGTTTCGAGACAGACTGGAGCAGATGACAGCCTTCGCTGTGAGGTTGAGTTGAGTGTACTTGCGAATGTCATCAGCTTCCGCCATCTTGCACAGATCGGTCAGACCAATCTCAGTGACGGTCCACAGCTCACTGTTCATCACCATAAGACGCTTCTTCATCATGGCCTTCCATTTGGGATACTTGTGACCGTCAAAGATGGGGCATGGCACTTTCTTCATATCTGCGGTCGACATAACTAAAACTCCAGGCAGTTAAACCAAAATCACACAGAACAAGGGAGTACCTTGCTCTGATACAAATTGAAAGTGCGTTATATCGACTAGAGGGGGGTGAATAGGCGATTTTTATGAAATTCTTCACTGAGGAATTTGCTCGTGAGGAAATTCCTTAGCGAAGAACTACTAGCAGCGGAATAAGTACTCAGATGAAAACTTAACAGAATCCAAGCATAGTCATCATGATGAAATGAAGACAAACACAGAGTACAGAAATAATAAACACAGGATAACACTAGATGAAGACAAAACAGACTGAAGAAATTGAACTGAGGAAATTGAGAAAGTCTTCAGTCAGAGTTTTCAAACACAGATATGAACAAACACACAACACAGTAATGAGGAAATGAAAGTGTTGAGGAAATGGAACCAGTAAGCTTGGTGAAGACAATGATTTGGTAGACCAGTTCCAACTGCTGTCTCAGTTGTACATCTGGTTGGAGCGACTGAGCATTTAAACTCGAGGACACCTAGTCCCGGACACACAGTCCTCACCGTATTCTCCTTGAGCTAAGGACACACAGTCCTCGCCCAATCACTCGTGGTAAGTCTTCAGGTGACTTCCAAACCTTCACAGACTTGGTCACTCAGCGATCCACAATTACTCTTGGATGCTCTAGACCTTGACGCCTAACTGTCTAGAAGAAGCACAGTCTTCAAAGGTAACAAGCATCGGATCCACACAGGATCAATCTCTTCAGTGATGCTCAATCACTTTGGGTTTGTAGGTGTTTGGGTTTGGGTTTGGATTTTCCTCACTTGATGATTTTCGCTCAAAGTCCTCGGAGGATGGGTTGCTCTCAAATGACAAGTGTCAAGTTCTCTCGGAGCAGCCAACCAGCTAGTGGTTGTAGGGGGCGGCTATTTATAGCCTAGGGAGCAGCCCGACATGATAAGACATAAATGCCCTTCAATGATATGACCGTTGGATGGATAAGATATTTTGGGACAGCTAGCGTGTAGCACAGCAACGGTCGGAAATTTGAGGTTCAAATTCCTCAGGGCTATCATGTTCCTCACTGTGTAGGCAATTCGCACTGGCGAATTCCTAACTCCTCAGTCAGAGCAAAGTCCTCAGTGACCAGAAGAACTGTGTCTCTGTCATTGAAGAAATTGACTAAACTGTATGAGATTTCCAATGGCTTCACTCGAGGGGATTGATAGGTGTAGGATTTGAGATGAGCATCACATGGAAATTTTCTCCTTAGTATTTCCTCGACCCCCTTTAACAGTACGGTGTTTCCTATGAGTCAAGAAAGAGAAAATGAAACTACGAAAACAAAAGTCTTCACGCTTCATGTTCCTCAAATGAATACCAAGTCTTCAAGGTCACACCAATTTCTTCACTTTCAAAGTCTTCAGTATATCAAAGTCTTCAGTCGAAGAACTTTATTTTTAGGGGTCGACTTTCTCTGTAAATATCAAACTCCTCATAGACTTATAAACCTGTGTACACTCAAAAACGCATTAGACACTTAACCTATAAGTCTTCAATACACCAAAATCACTAAGGGGCACTAGATGCACTTACAATGACGCGTAAAACCCTAGTCTTGCTCTGGTTTATATTTGAGTGTTCTTGAGCTCTCGAGCTAGCTACGATGCATGCGTAGTCCAAAAGATCTGAGTCCTCCTCCTGTATGCCTCGGGCCTCCTTTTATAGTCAGAAGGGGTCGCCACAGTGGCACACAGGAGGTGGAAAGGTATACAGTGTACAAACTTATCGCCTATCATAACGGGACAAGGCGCATTAAATGCGCTTCTTAGGTATCCCGTTGCTTTATTGGGGAACGACAACAAGGCCCGTCCCGTCCGTTGCCGCTCCGTCTTGACCCGACACGCGTCCAGGCCAACGAGGCAAGCAGCGCCACATAGGCTGGCAAGCTGCTGAGATGGCGTGGTGGTAGGGTCTTCACGAAGATCTGCATTGTTGGGGAACGTAGTAATTTCAAAAAAATTCCTACGCACACACAAGATCATGGTGATGCATAGCAACGAGAGGGGAGAGTGCTGTCTACGTACCCTCGTAGACCGAAGCGGAAGCGTTGACGCAACGTAGAGGAAGTAGTCGTACGTCTTCCCGATCCGACCGATCCAAGCACCGTTACTCCGGCACCTCCGAGTTCTTGGCACACGTTCAGCTCGATGACGCACCCCTAGCTCCGATCCAGCAAAGCTTCGGGGGGTAGTTCCGTCAGCACGACGGCGTGGTGACGATGATGATGTTCTACCGGCGCAGGGCTTCGCCTAAGCACTGCAACGATATGATCGAGGTGGAATATGGTGGAGGGGGGCACCGCACACGGCTAAGGAACGATCACGAAGATCAACTTGTGTGTCTATGGGGTGCCCCCTGCCCCCGTATATAAAGGAGTGGAGAAGGGGAGGGCCGACCCTCTCTATGGCGTGCCCTAGGGAGTCCTACTCCCACCGGGAGTAGGATTCCCCCTTTCCTAGTCCAACTAGGAGTCCTTCCATGTATTAGGAGTAGCAGACAAGGAAGGGGAAGAGGGAAGAGAAGGAAGGAGGGGGCGCTGCCCCTCCCCCTAGTCCAATTCGGACTAGCCAATGGGGGGGGGGGGCGCGGCCTGCCTCTCCCTCTCCCCTAAAGCCCAATAAGGCCCATATACTTCTTCCCCCGTACTCCCGTAACTCTCCGGTACTCCCGAAAATACCTGAACCACTCAGAACCTTTCCCATGTCCGAATATAGTCGTCCAATATATCGATCTTTACGTCTCAACCATTTCGAGACTCCTCGTCATGTCCCCGATCTCATCCGGGACTCCGAACTCCTTAGGTACATCAAAACTCATAAACTCATAATATAACTGTCATCGAAACCTTAAGCGTGCGGACCCTACGGTTCGAGAACAATGTAGACATGACCGAGACACGTCTCCGGTCAATTACCAATAGCGGGACCTGGATGCCCATATTGGCTCCTACATATTCTACGAAGATCTTTATCGGTCAGACCGCATAACAACATACGTTGTTCCCTTTGTCATCGGTATGTTACTTGCCCGAGATTCGATCGTCGGTATCCAATACCTAGTTCAATCTCGTTACCGGCAAGTCTCTTTACTCGTTCCGTAATACATCATCTCGCAACTAACTCTTTAGTTGCAATGCTTGCAAGGCTTATGTGATGTGCATTACCGAGAGGGCCCAGAGATACCTCTCCGACAATCGGAGTGACAAATCCTAATCTCGAAATACGGCAACCCAACATCTACCTTTGGAGACACCTGTAGAGCTCCTTTATAATCACCCAGTTACGTTGTGACATTTGGTAGCACACAAAGTGCTCCTCCGGCAAACGGGAGTTGCATAATCTCATAGTCATAGGAACATGTATAAGTCATGAAGAAAGCAATCGCAACATACTAAACGATCGGGTGCTAAGCTAATGGAATGGGTCATGTCAATCAGATCATTCAACTAATGATGTGACCTCGTTAATCAAATAACAGCTCTTTGTCCATGGTTAGGAAATATAACCATCTTTGATTAACGAGCTAGTCAAGTAGAGGCATACTAGTGACACTCTGTTTGTCTATGTATTCACACATGTATTATGTTTCCGGTTAATACAATTCTAGCATGAATAATAAACATTTATCATGAAATAAGGAAATAAATAATAACTTTATTATTGCCTCTAGGGCATATTTCCTTCAGTCTCCCACTTGCACTAGAGTCAATAATCTAGATCACATCACCATGTGATTAACATTGATAGTTCACATCATCATGTGATTAACACCCATAGTTCACATCGCCATGTGACCAACACCCAAAGGGTTTACTAGATTCAGTTATCTAGTTCACATTGCTATGTGATTAACACCCAAAGAGTACCAAGGTGTGATCATGTTTTGCTTGTGAGAGAAGCTTAGTCAACGGGTCTACCAAAATTCGGATCCGTATGTATTTTGCAAATTTCTATGTCTACAATGCTCTGCACGGAGCTACTTTAGCTAATTGCTCCCACTTTCAATATGTATCTAGATTGAGACTTAGAGTCATCTAGATTAGTGTCAAAACTTGCATCGACGTAACCTTTTACGACAAACCTTTTAATCACGTCCATAATCGAGAAACATATCCTTATTCCACTAAGGATAATTTTGACCGCTGTCCAGTGATCTACTCCTAGATCACTATTGTACTCCCTTGCCAAAATCAGTGTAGGGTATACAATAGATCTGGTACATAGCATGGCATACTTTATAGAAAGTATGGCTGAGGCATAGGGAATGACTTTCATTCTCTTTCTATCTTCTGCCGTGGTCGAGATTTGAGTCTTACTCAATTTCACACCTTGTAACACAGACAAGAACTCTTTCTTTGACTGTTTCCATTTTGAACTACTTCAAAATCTTTGTCAAGGTATGTACTCATTGAAAAAACTTATCAAGCGTTTTGATCTATCTCTATAGATCTTGATGCTCAATATGTAAGCAGCTTCACGGAGGTCCTTCTTCGAAAAACTCCTTTCAAATACTCCTTTATGCTTTGCAGAATAATTCTACATTATTTTCAATCAACAATATGTCATTTACATATACTTATCAGAAATGTTGTAGTGCTCCCACTCACTTTCTTGTAAATACAGGCTTCACTGCAAGTCTGTATAAAACTATATGCTTTGATCAACTTATCAAAGCGTATATTCCAACTCCGAGATGCTTGCACCAGTCCATAGATGGATCACTAGAGCTTGCATATTTTGTTAACACCTTTAGGATCGACAAAACCTTCTAGTTGCATCGTATACAACTCTTCTTTAATAAATCCATTAAGGAATGCAGTTTTTGTTTATCCATTTGCCAGATTTCATAAAATGCGGCAATTGCTAACATGATTTGGACAGACTTAAGCATAGATACGAGTGAGAAACTCTCATCATAGTCAACACCTTGAACTTGTCGAAAAACCTTTTGCGACAATTCTAGCTTTGCAGATAGTAACACTACTATCAGCGTCCGTCTTCCTCTTGAAGATCCATTTAT
Source organism: Aegilops umbellulata (assembly GCA_032464435.1). Lineage (NCBI taxonomy): Eukaryota > Viridiplantae > Streptophyta > Magnoliopsida > Poales > Poaceae > Aegilops > Aegilops umbellulata. Next base: position 490,914,688 of record CP136057.1, read on the forward strand.
TTTCTATGGCTTGCCGATCATCGGGCAAATCCATCGAAGTCCATACTTTGTTCTCATACATGGATCATATCTCAGATTTCATGGCCTCAAACCATTTCGCAGAATCTGGGCTCATCATCGCTTCCTCATACTTCGCAAGTTCGTCATGGTCTAGTAACATGACTTCTAGAACAGGATTACCGTACCACTCTGGTGCAGATCTCACTCTGGTTTACCTACGAGATTTGGTAGTAACTTGATCTGAAGTTACATGATCATCATCATTAGCTTCCTCACTAATTGGTGTAGTAGTCACAGGAACAGATTTCTGTGATGAACTACTTTCCAATAAGGGAGAAGGTACAATTACCTTATCAAGTTCTACTTTCCTCCCACTCACTTCTTTCGAGAGAAACTCCTTCTCTAGAAAGGATCCATTCTTAGCAACGAATGTCTTGCCTTCGAATCTGTGATAGAAGGTGTACCCAACAGTCTCCTTTGGGTATCCTGTGAAGAAATATTTCTCCGATTTGGGTTTGAGCTTATCAGGATGAAGCTTTTTCATATAAGCATCACAACCCCAAACTTTAAGAAACAACAACTTTGGTTTCTTGCTAAACCACAGTTCAGATTGTGTCGTCTCAACGGATTTAGATGGTGCCCTATTTAACGTGAATGCAACTGTCTCTAATGCATAACCTCAAAACGATAGTGCTAAATCGGTAAGAAACATCATATATTGTACTATATCCAATAAAGTACGGTTATGACGTTCGGACACACCATTATGCTGTGGTGTTCCAGGTGGCATGAGTTTGTGAAACTATTCCACATTGTTTTAATTGAAGGCCAAACTCGTAACTCAAATAATCGTCTCCGTGATCAGATCGTAGAAACTTTATTTTTCTTGTCACGATGATTTTCCACTTCACTCTGAAATTCTTTGAACTTTTCAAATGTTTCAGACTTATGTTTCATCAAGTAGATATACTCATATCTGCTTAAATCATCTGTGAAGGTTAGAAAATAATGATACTTGTCGCGAGCTTTCATATTCATCGGACCACATACATCAGTATGTATGATTTCCAACAAATCTGTTGCTCGCTCCATTGTTCCGGAGAACGGCGTTTTAGTCAAAGAGACATGGTTCGCAAGCATCAAGTGATTCATAATCAAGTGATTCCAAAATCCCATCATCATGGAGTTTCTTCATGCGCTTTACACCAATATGACCTAAACAGCAGTGCCACAAATAAGTTGCACTATCATTATTAACTTTGCATCTTTTGGCTTCAATATTATGAATATGTGTATCACTACGATTGATATCCAACAAACCATTTCGTTGGTGTGTATAATCATAGAAGGTTTTATTCATGTAAACAGAACAACAATTTATTCTCTTACTTAAATGAATAACCGTATTGCAATAAACATGATCAAATCATATTTATGCTCAACGCAAATACCAAATAACACTTATTTAGGTTCAACACTAATCCCGAAAGTATAGTGAGTGTGCGATGATGATCATATCAATCTTGGAACCACTTCCAACACACGTCGTCACTTCACTCTTAACTAGTCTTTGTTCATTCTGCAACTCCCGTTTCGAGTTACTAATCTTAGCAACTGAACCAGCATCAAATGCCGAGGGGTTGCTATAAACACTAGTAAAGTACACATCAATAACATGTATATCCAATATACCTTTGTTCACTTTGCCATCCTTCTTATCCACCAATCACTTGGGGTAGTTCCGCTTCCAGTGACCAGTCCCTTTGCAGTAAACGCACTCAGTCTCAGGCTTAGGTCCAGACTTGGGCTTCTTCACTTGAGCAGCAACTTGCTTGCCGTTCTTCTTGAAGTTCCCCTTCTTCCCTTTGCCCTTTACTTAAAACTAGTGGTCTTGTTAACCATCAACACTTGATGTTTTTCTTGATTTCTACCTTCGTTGATTTTAGCATCACGAAGAGCTTGGGAATCGTTTCCGTTATCCCTTGCATATTATAGTTCATCACGAAGTTCTACTAACTTGGTGATGGTGACTAGAGAATTTTTTCAATCACTATTTTATCTGGAAGATTAACTCCCACTTGATTCAAGCGATTGTAGTACCCAGACAATCTGAGCACATGTTCACTAGTTGAGCGATTCTCCTCCATCTTTTAGCTATAGAACATGTTGGAGACTTCATATCTCTCAACTCGGGTATTTGCTTGAAATATTAACTTCAACTCCTGGAACATCTCATATGCTCCATGACGTTCAGAACGTCTTTGAAGTCCCAATTCTAAGCCGTTGAGCATGGTGCACTTAAACTATCAAGTATTCATCATATTGAGCTAGCCGAACGTTCATAACGTCTGTATCTGCTCCTGCAATAGGTCCGTCACCTACCGGTGCATCAAGGACATAATTCTTCTGTGCAGCAATGAGGATAAACCTCAGATCACAGATCCAATCCGCATCATTGCTACTAACATCTTTCAACACAATTTTCTCTAGGAACATATCAAAATAAACATATGAATGCAACAACGCGAGCTATTGATCTACAACATAGATATGCTAATACTACCAGGACTAAGTTCATGATAAATTAAAGTTCAATTAATCATATTACTTAAGAACTCCCACTTAGATAGACATCCCTCTAATCTTCTAAGTGATCACGTGATCCAAATCAAACGAAACCATAACCGATCATCACGTGAAATGGATTAGTTCTCAATGGTGAACATCATTATGTTGATCATATCTACTATATGATTCACGCTCGACCTTTCGGTCTCCGTGTTCCGTGGCCATATCTGCATATGCTAGGCTCGTCAAGTATAACCCGAGTATTCTGCGTGTGCAAAACTGGCTTGCACCCGTTGTAGATGGACGTAGAGCTTATCACACCCGATCATCACGTGGTGTCTGGGCACGACGAACTTTGGCAACGGTGCATACTCAGGGAGAACACTTCTTGATAATTTAGTGAGAGATCATCTTATAATGCTACCGTCAATCAAAGCAAGATAAGATGCATAAAAAGATAAACATCACATGCAATCAATATAAGTGATATGATATGGCCATCATCATCTTCGTGCTTGTGATCTCCATCTCCGAAGCACCGTCATGATCACCATCGTCACCGGCGCGACACCTTGATCTCCATCGTCGCATTGTTGTCGTCTCGCCACTCTTATGCTTCTATGACTACCGCTACCGCTTAGTGAAAAAGTAAAGCATTAAAGGGCGATTGCATTGCATACAATAAAGCGACAACCATACGGCTCCTGCCGGTTGCCGATAACTCGGTTACAAAACATGATCATCTCATACAATAAAATTTAGCATCATGTCTTGACCATATCACATCACAACATGCCCAAACAAGTTAGACGTCCTCTACTTTGTTTGTTGCAAGTTTTACGTGGCTGCTACGGGCTTAAGCAAGAACCAATCTCACCTACGCATCAAAACCACAACGATAGTTTGTCAAATAGACTCCGTTTTAACCTTCGCAAGGACCGGGCGTAGCCACACTCGGTTCAACTAAAGTTGGAGAAACTGACACCCGCCAGGCACCTGTGTGCAAAGCACGGCGGTAGAACCAGTTTCGCGTAAGCGTACGCGTAATGTCGGTCCGGGCCGCTTCATCCAACAATACCGCCGAACCAAAGTATGACATGCTGGTAGGCAGTATGACTTATATCGCCCACAACTCACTTGTGTTCTACTCGTGCATAACATCAAACCATAAAAACCTAGGCTCGGATGCCACTGTTGGGGAACGTAGTAATTTCAAAAAATTTCCTACACACACGCAAGATCATGGTGATGCATAGCAACGAGAGGGGAGAGTGCTGTCTACATACCCTCGTAGACCGAAGCGGAAGCGTTGACGCAACGTAGAGGAAGTAGTCGTACGTCTTCCCGATCCGACCGATCCAAGCACCGTTACTCCGGCACCTCCGAGTTCTTGGCACACGTTCAGCTCGATGACGCACCCCTAGCTCCGATCCAGCAAAGCTTCGGGGGGGGGAGTTCCGTCAGCACGACGGCATGGTGACGATGATGATGTTCTACCGGCACAGGGCTTCGCCTAAGCACTGCAACGATATGATCGAGGTGGAATATGGTGGAGGGGGGCACCGCACACGGCTAAGGAACAATCACGAAGATCAACTTGTGTGTCTATGGGGTGCCCCCTGCCCCCGTATATAAAGGAGTGGAGGAGGGGAGGGCCGGCCCTCTCTATGGCGCGCCCTAGGGAGTCCTACTCCCACCGGGAGTAGGATTCCCCCTTTCCTAGTCCAACTAGGAGTCCTTCCATGTATTAGGAGTAGGAGACAAGGAAGGGGGAGAGGGAAGAGAAGGAAGGAGGGGGCGCCGCCCCTCCCCCTAGTCCAATTCGGACTAGCCAATGGGGGGGCGCGCGGCCTGCCTCTCCCTCTCCCCTAAAGCCCGATAAGGCCCATATACTTCTTCCCCCGTATTCCCGTAACTCTCCGGTACTCCCGAAAATACCCGAACCACTCAGAACCTTTCCGATGTCCGAATATAGTCGTCCAATATATCGATCTTTACGTCTCGACCATTTCGAGACTCCTCGTCATGTCCCCGATCTCATCTGGGACTCCGAACTCCTTCGGTACATCAAAACTCATAAACTCATAATATAACTGTCATCGAAACCTTAAGCGTGCAGACCCTACGGTTCGAGAACAATGTAGACATGATCGAGACACGTCTCCGGTCAATAACCAATAGCGGGACCTGGATGCCCATATTGGCTCCTACATATTCTACGAATGTCACATCCCACCTAGATCATGCATTAGAGTGTGCATCATGTTTACTTTTGACAGAAAGTTGAAATGGGGAAGGCAGAACCCCCAGCACCCCTCCTGAAATCAACTAGGGTTTACTAAAAACATTTTCAATGAACCTGAAATGCCCTTCTAAAATGTTCACCCTCTTTGTCTTGGGTTGAAACCTCTGGCAAAAATGGTGCATATTTTTCTAGGTCAACAGAAGGTCATTGAATTAATGCATTAGTATTTGAATTTGGGCATTTAAAATTTATAAAATATTTCAAATGCTCAAATATCTCCAAACTAAAATGTTCCTGGCTGGAAATATTCTAACTAAGGACCAGATGCAGTTTGGTGATTTTAGGAGTTGTTTTAGTATTTTTAATAAGTCCACAAAGTTACAAAAGAAATAGAAAAGGAAACAAAAATCAGAAAAAGACTTACCTGGCCAAACCCACCAGCCGGCCCACCTGGCGGCCCAGCACTGTGCTGGCCCGAGCCAGCCAGCTGCTTCGTCCCCGCCAGGCAGGCAGGGTGGTGACGCCGACGAGCGCGAGCTCGCCACGACGCCACCTGCTCGCCGCCTCGCCGCCCGACGCGCTGGACGGCCTCCACGTCGTGCCCCCGACCCCGTGGACACGTCCACTTTCCCCCTGCCTCTCTCCCTCGCTCCCCTTCGCCATGGCCGACGCCACCGTCGCCGCTCCACCGTCGTAGCTATAGCCACCGTCGTCCCCGCGCCACCCGACCGTGTCCACGAGCTCCGCCACCCTCTTCTTCTTCGAGCAAGACGAGCCCCGAGCGCTCTCGTGCCCCGAAGCCACCGCACCGACCCCACCCGAGTCCATCGTCGCCGGAGATCCCCTTCAACGCCGTCGCCGCACCAGCTCGTCCCCGACCACGCCGACTGGCTCTGCGAGTTCGCTGTGAGCATAGCCACCTCCCCATCCTCTCCGTTCCTCTTCCCGTACCCTACAACGAGCGCACTAAGCTCGCCCGCACGCGCCGCCGCGGAGCTCGTCGCCGACGAGGCTCCGGCCACCCAACGGCTGCACCATCTTGTCCACTAGCCTCACCGCACACCCAGGGGCCCGACGCATCACTCCACGCGCCTCGCCGTGCCCCGCAGCCCCGGTTTCACCTTCACCCGAGCCCCGGCGCCGCCAAACTCGTCGCCGGCGCCAACTCCGGCCACCCCGACCCCAACTGACTCCACCAGTAGCCGCGGCTCGTTCCCAGGAGTGCGTAGATGCCTTCCGCGCCCCATTTGGTGGCCGGAACGGCCAAATCCACTCTGCTCCGCCGCGTTTGGCCTCGCCGGCGGCTAGACGCCGGCGAGTTGACCCTGACCGTTGACTGGTGGGCCCCTGTTGACTCTGTTGAGTCAATGACAGGTGGGGCCCCCTTCTGTTAATCACTGGATTAGTTTAAAACTAATTAAATAAGTTTAATTAATCACTAACCCCCTGGGCCCACTGGTCAGTTGACCTGGACCGGCTGTTGACTTGCTGAGGTCAGCATGACCTCATGCTGACGCAGTAATTTTATTTACTGGAATTTATTCTTATATAGGAAAATCCAGAAAATAGTTTAAACTTCTAAAATTCATATCAATTCAACCGTAGCTCAGTTTGAAATAAGTTATATATGAAAAATCATCAGAAAAATGCAAGCTATCCATCTGTACCAGTTTCATGCATGAAAAACCAAGTTAAAACCACTGTTTAGGCACTACAAGAGGATACACTAATATGATCTTAATAAATGAATTCCCATTTGAATCTTTGGTTCAAAGGGGTTCATTCCCTTCTGGTTTAACTTGCACTAGGTCAGGACACATTCATATTGCCATGTCATAGCATGCATCATGTTGTTGCATATCGCCATGTGTTGATTGTGTTCCGATGTGTTCATCGTGGTAGGTTCTGCCTCCGAGGATATCTCCGAGTATCCAACTGAAGGGCAGTATCCCACGACCACTCCATCAGGCAAGCAACCCATTGATCATTCCGATACAAACCCATGTTCTCGCTTCTGCTCTCGTTTACTGCATTAAGACAACGCGTTTCAAACTGCTGTGTGTTGCGGTAGTTGAACCCACTTCCTTTGCATGACCTGTCATTGCCACAGTAACTAGATGAAACCCACTAGCATGTGTAGGAGTTGATTGAGCCATTACATGTGTGTGTGTGTTCCTACCATGCTATGCTTGCTATGCTTAGAGTTGTGTCAGGTCTGGCTCATCGGGATGATGATCCGGAGTGAAAAGTTGTACCGTTGTCAATGGTGTGGAAGTGTTGAACACGATTTGGTAAAGGAATCGATGGAAGGCCATGTAGGAGTACATGGTGGGTTGTTTCATTGAGGCCGTCCTTAAGAACTGAGATCTGTGTGTGTGATTTAAGACTCAGCTACTACCACGCATTGGGCCCGAAACCAATGGACCCTCTCGGCTTCTTGATCACGCTTGTCCTCTGTCCAGGAGTTGCAAAGTAGTTTCTGGTGTTTGTAGCATGCTGGGGGCCGCACGCGGCGCTGACCATTGGGGTGGGCTGTGTTGCGGTAGGCACGTGGCCGGGTCAGCCGGGTGCCCGTTTGGTGTCTCGGAACCCTGTTCACATCGTTCGGGGCCGTTAGTGGAAACCTCGGCCGGACTCCCTGTGGATGGAACCCGAATAGGCGATAAACCTGGACTAGAGACTTGAGTGTTTAGGTAGGCCGTGGCCGACACCCTCGCTGGGCTTCCGCTTGAAGGTTGCCGAGTACATGTCGTGTAAACGACGATAAGTGGTGAGAGCGTGTGTGAAGAAGTACACCCCTGCAGGGTATAAATCTATTCGAATAGCCGCGTCCGCGGTAAAGGACTACTTTGTCACCTATACAGTTCATAGATAAGTTAAATGGTTACTACTAAAAATCTCAAGATAAGTGTGAGTACCGCGGATGGCCCTCTCGTAGGATGGCGAGAGAGGATCCTCGGTGGAGTATTGTGTTGGTGATAGTGGACTCGTGTGCGACAAATGATTTACAAGTGGTGTCTATCGTAGGATAGCTTAGCCAAGAGTCAAAGCTGGCTTGCTGCAATAACCCCACTACCTTCTTGAGAATGTGCATGTATAGCAGGTTCTTGTTGTAAGACTTGCTGAGTACCTCCGTACTCATGTTGCTTTAATCATGTTTTTCAGACGACTGCACCAACCCCTCTGATGGGTTCTATGTAGACCTCGACGTTGACGAGTGACTTATCACCCAGGTGGTGATCCAAGGCTTGTGAAGGGTCGTTGTAGATAGACAGGCTTCGTCAAGCCTTCTTTCTTTCTAGTGTCTGTACTCAGACTACTTTGCTTCCGCATGTGCTTGTATGTTGTATGACTTGAGTGTTGGGTCATGTGACCCCTATCTGTATGGATGATATGTATGGCTCCTCGGAGCCTTCTAAATAAAGTACTTGAGTCGTAGAGTACTGTTGTGATGCCATGTTGTATTTACTCATATCAAGCATATTGTGTGTATGATTGAAATGCTTGGTATGAGTGGGATCCGACTATCTAGTTGCTTATCCTTGGCAGCCTTTCATATGGGGAAATGTAGGTCTAGTGCTTCTGAGCGATAGTAGTCCGCTACAGCCCGGATCACCGGAGTCCTGCTAGCCCAGCACTACTGCTTGGAACACTTGACTGGCCGGCATGTGTTTCACGTCGTTCCTATGTCTGTCCCTTCGGGGAAATGTCACGCGCTGTTATTCGGAGTCCTGCCTAGCCTGCTACAGCCCGGGTCACCGGAGTCCTGTTAGCCCAGTGCTACAGCCCGAATAAATACGTTGATGACCGACATGCTCGATGTGATTCATGTATGCCTGTCCTCATAGGCTAGCGCCGCTTTGGGTTCACGACTAGCCATGTCGGCCCGGGTTCTCTGTCATATGGATGCTAGCGACACTATCATATACGTGAGCCAAAAGGCGCAAACGGTCCCGGGCCAGGTAAGGTGGCACTCGTGGGAGTACCGTGCGTGAGGCCGCAAAGTGATATGATGTGTTACACGCTGGATCGATGTGGCTTAGGATCGGGGTCCTGACAGCGTTGGCATCAGAGCCGGACTGCCTGTAGGTTCGCTAAGCCAAACTGGTCGATGTCGAGTCTAGAAATGCTTTAGTTATATGTAGGGGAATTGATTGTGGGAGGGAACGTAAGGCTCTTTTACTCCTTTACCTTATGCCCTCTATTCTGAGTCATTCTCTTCTCATTCTACGTGGGTTAAGGACTAGGCTCTCTTTTCTCTATCAGGTTCACGTGTTACTAAATCCGTAGTAACTTATAGGATTGTTGGATACAACCCAGTTCAGTTCTACTAAAGGTTAGTATGTTGCCAATTGAACCAGAACCTTGATATGATGTTGTTGAGTGGTTTCACAAACTGTTGTGGATGTCTCAAGTCTTTTTCTGAGCATTTACAGCCGTTATGCTGTCCAATTTCATCCAGAAATTCTAATGCCTTTGCACTATTTTGTGCTTACAGATGGCTAGCCGTCCCCAAAACCAAGTGGTTCGTCTGACCCGTTGCATCGGTGTATGTGGTCATACCGCCATGTTGGTTCGAGTGATGGTTGAGGCAGGTTACCGATGGTACCCTGAATACACCGTCGAAGAGCAGTTTAGAGATTTTAACCAGAGCCAATATCTGTGCACGGTCAGGATATATCCATCTTATCCCGGAGCCACGGAACCACTCCACCGTTCTTATGGACTCGGGATCACTATTGGGATGTCCGTTCAAGATGCAGCCTACTCAATGATGACCATTATGCGAGCTAGAACTGCCTTGTTGAGCAACACTGAATTTCGCTACATGCCAGCATCCCTCCCTGGGGCGCATGGTTACCTTCAGGGCATGTACAGTGATGCATCCCATGAGGACTCACTCCTTTGCACCACTACTGAGATGTTGGAAGATAAGGACCGTGAAAACCGGGCCTTGCGTGTGGAGCTCTTTAATGCTCGTGCTGATCATTGGGCCACCTTGACGAGGTTTGCACCTGCTGTGCAAGCCGGATACATGGACACGAGAGACTTGTACCATGTGCGGGCTAGTCTGCCAGACTTCATGGAATGGCGTGAGGTGGGAGGCATCACCCCTCCTCGTGGGCCTCTTCTGCCGCCATCTGTTGGACCGAGGCCGCACCCAAGTCCCTTTGGTCCACAAGCACCGCAGGACCGTCTGTTCCCAGATGACCATGTTCCGCTTCCAGGTCTGGGTGGTGACTTCTATGAGGACTTCTACGGAGCCGTCTGAGCTAGTAGTAGTCTCGCTAGTATTGTAATAGTTGTATGCCACCGTCCTGCGTGATTGTGGAATATAACTTAGTGTGTACCAATTCCGGAGGTGTAAAAAAATAATGTATAGGAGCTTGGAATGCCTCCGATGAGATGTAACGTCTTTCGTCTTAGTTGTACTTCAGCTTGAGCTTGTACTAAACTATGTATGATGTGTATGACCGTTGGTATATATATGGCAGTTTCTATATTACCATGTCATACGGATGATCATCTCTGCATTCCTTGTTATCTATTACATTCCGCACTTCTTTGGCCAGATTTTGCCATCCTGGTTTAAATCGTTGTTTTGTTTTCCTAGGATGGTCAACACCCGCAGCAACCCTGCTGCTCCGGAGCAGGGAGAAGCTAGTGCACCTAGAGAGGAAAGTCTGCCTCAACCACCTTCTCTGGCCGAAGTGATGCTGGAGGCAGAGCGCAACAGGCGCGACACCAATCGCTTGCTAGAGCGGATTGAGCAGAACACTGCACGCCAGCAGAGGATCAATTCGGTGTCCATCAATGACTTTGTCAAGCTGTACCCGCCAAAGTTCAATCATTCCATCGAACCTCTCGATGCGGATGACTGGCTCCGCAGCATCGCCCACAAGCTACGTTCTGCCAACGTGGCTGAAGATGATAAAGTCACCTTTGCTGCCTATCACCTCGAAGGCCCTGCCAGCCTTTGGTGGGAGAATTATGAAGCTATGCGCCCGGTCGGCCAACTCACTACTTGGGCTGATTTAAGTGCCGCTTTTCGTGAGCATCATATTCCGGAAGGTCTCATGGATCGCAAGAGGGAGGAGTTTTGTAACTTCACCCAGGGAAAGCTGACTGTGGATGCATACAGTCGCGAGTTTGGGAAGCTTGCACGCTATGCTCCCGAAGAGGTATCCACCGATGCCAAGAAGCAGGCAAGGTTCCGCAAAGGACTTAGCCCTGAACTCCGCCGTGACCTTCGTCTGCATGATTGCACTTCCTTTCCGAAGCTAGTCAATAAGGCCATCAGTGCCGAGACAGGGCAGAATGATTTTGAAGCTTCACGCAAGCACTCCCGTGACTATGGTTCTTCATCCGGCTCTGGATCTCAGAAGCGCCGGGTCTGGATTCCAAATTCTGCTATGCCACCCAGGTATACTCCGAGGCCATCCTTTGAGGCGCCTCGTCCCAACCAGTAGTATGTGCCGCCCAAGACTTTTGGTGGCCCCACTGTCAATACTGCTCCACGCCCCAATATGATAACTTGCTTCAAGTGTGGTGAGCCGGGTCACTACATCCGTGAGTGTCCTCAGAACAACCCCAGTCAGTTCGGAAAGTCTGTTGGACGTGGTAAGTCAACAGCGAAGGTGCTTGTCGCCAAGCCAGCCACCACTGCTCGTGGCCATGTCAACTACGTTTCAGCTGAAGAGACTCAGGAGAACCCCAACGTCGTTCTCGGTACGCTCCTTGTTAATTGCCACCCGGCAACTGTTCTCTTTGATACTGGAGCATCTCATTCATTTATTTCTGAGAGCTATGCTCGTTTGCACAACACTACCTTTAGTGACATGCCCACCTCCATGGAAATTCAAACTCCTGGTTCTAGATGGCAAACCTCTAGGATCAGCCATGGAAATGAAATTCTTGTCGACAGATTGGTCTTTCTCGCGTCACTAATAGCTCTCAAGTCCTCGGACATAAACATCATCTTAGGTATGGACTGGATGTCAGCCCATTACGCCAAGATTGACTGCTCAACTAGAACTGTCCAATTTACCCATCCATCGGGCAAGACAGTCAATGTTTTGACCCGAGTATCGGAGCGTCAGCTCTACTCTCTAAATGCCAATCCCCTTCCAGACCTCGAAGATATTCCGGTAGTCCGTGACTTCCCGGATGTCTTTCCAGAGGAACTGCCAGGTGTTCCACCTGACAGAGATGTCGAGTTCGTGATAGACCTTGTTCCAGGAACCGTCCCAATCTCTAGGAGACCTTATAAGATGGCACCTCTAGAACTAGCTGAGCTTAAGAAACAACTCGATGAGTCCTTGCAAAAAGGTTTCATCCGTCCTAGTTCATCTCCATGGGCTTGCCCCGTCCTCTTCGTCAAGAAGAAGGATGGAACAGATCGGATGGTTGTAGATTACCGACCTGTCAATTTGGTCACTATCAAGAACAAGTATCCGCTCCCCAGGATCAACGACCTGTATGATCAGCTCGCAGGATCCTCAGTCTTCTCCAAGATGGATTTGAGGTTGGGCTACCATCAAATCAAAATCAAGAACGGGGACATTCCCAAAACGGCCTTTGTCACTCGTTACGGCCAATACGAGTACACCGTCATGTCCTTCGGTTTAACCAATGCTCCAGCCACCTTCTCTCGGTTGATGAACTCGATCTTCATGGAGTACTTGGATAAATTCGTCGTGGTATACCTCGATGATATACTCATCTACTCCAAGAATGAGGAAGAACATGCCGAACATCTAAGGTTAGTATTGATGAAACTTCGAGAGCATCGCCTTTATGCCAAATTCTCCAAGTGCGAATTCTGGTTGCCAGAAGTGACCTATCTGGGCCATGTAATCTCTGGCAAGGGCATTGCTGTCAATCCCGAGCGAGTTCAAGCTGTCCTTGACTGGACTCCACCTGAAACGGTCAAGCAAGTTTGGAGTTTTCTTGGTTTGGCGAGCTATTGCCGCCGCTTCGTCGAGAATTTTTCCAAGGTTGCTAAGCCTCTAACTGAACTCCTCAAGAAAGATAAAAAGTTCGAGTGGACCCCACAGTGCGAGTTCAGCTTTCAGGAACTGAAAAGACGCCTGACATCTGCTCCCGTACTGGTACCACCAGATTTCTCTAAGGACTTTGTTATCTATTGCGACGCCTCGCGACAAGGACTAGGTTGCATACTCATGCAAGATCGTCATGTGATTGCCTACGCTTCTCGGCAGTTGCGTCCACATGAGGATAATTATCCCACACATGATCTAGAGCTTGCAGCAGTAGTCCATGCACTCAAAACCTGGCGACATTACCTTCTGGGTAATCGCTGCGAAATTTACACTGATCACCAAAGTTTGAAATATATCTTCACCCAACCGGATTTGAATCTCAGATAAAGATGTTGGGTCGAGTTGATCTCGGATTACGACTTAGGAATAACCTACACCCCAGGCAAAGCCAACGTCATGGCTGATGCACTAAGTCGTAAATCTTATTGTAACAACCTGATGTTACAACAAGGTCAACCACTTCTCCACGAGGAATTTCATAAGCTTAACCTTCACATTGTTCCTCGAGGATTCCTTTCCACCCTGGTGGCGAAACCTAACCTTACGGATCAGATCATCAAGGCACAAAAGGTGGATCCGGGAATTTCCCGTATCAAGAGAAACATCAAGAAGGGAGTTGCAGATTGTTTCTCCATTGATGATCAAGGTGTTGTGTTCTTTGGAAACCGTCTAGTGGTTCCCAAGGTACGCAACTTGAGACGATTGATCCTTAAGGAAGCTCATGAATCCCCTCTCACCATTCATCCCGGTAGTACTAAAATGTATCAAGACCTACGCCAAAGGTTTTGGTGGACCAGGATGAAGAGAGAAATCGCTCAATACCTTGCAACTTGCGACGTCTGCCGTCGTGTTAAAGCAGAGCATCAACGGCCTGCTGGCACCCTTCAACCATTGGAGATTCCTGAATGGAAATGGGATAAAATCGGTATGGATTTCATTACCAGGTTTCCCAGAACCAAAAGAGGGAATAATGCTATCTTCGTTGTTGTCGATCGTCTCTCCAAAGTAGCCCACTTCTTACCTGTTCGCGAGAGTATAACCGCTAGCCAGCTAGCTGATTTGTACATCTCTCGAATAGTATCTCTCCATGGTGTTCCATTGGAAATTAATTCAGACCGTGGAAGTCTTTTCACCTCTCGATTTTGGGAAAGTTTCCAAAATGCTTTGGGAACTCGACTCTCCTTTAGCACCGCCTTTCATCCTCAGTCAAGTGGTCAAGTAGAACGAGTCAATCAAATTCTGGAGGATATGCTCCGAGCTTCTGTCATCTCTTTCGGTATGAATTGGGAGAAGTGCCTTCCATTCGCCGAGTTCGCCTATAACAACAGTTATCAAGCTAGCTTGGGTAAAGCTCCTTTCGAAGTTCTCTATGGACGAAAATGTCGAACGCCTCTCAACTGGTCAGAAACCGGCGAGAGACAACTCTTTGGCCCGGACATGATCCAGGATGCAGAAGAGCAGGTTCGCATTATTCGTGAGAAGTTGAAAACTGCCCAATCCCGACAAAAGAGTCAGTATGACCGCAAGCATAAGCCCATGGCTTATGAAGTAGGCGAGATGGCTTACCTTCGGGTTACACCCTTAAAGGGAACCCATCGATTCGGTATCAAAGGCAAATTGGCTCCTCGTTACATTGGACCCTTTCGCATCCTTGCCAAACGAGGGGAAGTTGCCTACCAACTGGAGCTACCTCCGCATCTCTCCAGAGTCCATGATGTCTTCCACGTCTCTCAACTCAGGCGTTGCTTCTCGGATCCTATCCGTGGAGTGGACCACGAAACGCTTGATCTCCAAGATAACCTCACTTATCGAGAATACCCCGTTCGTATCCTTGATCAAGCCGAGCGTACCACTCGACGCCACAATACCAAGTTTCTCAAGGTTCAATGGTCACACCATTCCGAGCAAGAAGCTACATGGGAAAGGGAGGATCGTCTTCGACTTGAGTACCCCACCTTCTTTCCGACAGATCCTAAATCTTGGGACGAGATTCTTTTGAGTGGGGGTGAGTTTTCACATCCCACCTAGATCATGCATTAGAGTGTGCATCATGTTTACTTTTGACAGAAAGTTGAAATGGGGAAGGCAGAACCCCCAGCACCCCTCCTGAAATCAACTAGGGTTTACTAAAAACATTTTCAATGAACCTGAAATGCCCTTCTAAAATGTTCACCCTCTTTGTCTTGGGTTGAAACCTCTGGCAAAAATGGTGCATATTTTTCTAGGTCAACAGAAGGACATTGAATTAATGCATTAGTATTTGAATTTGGGCATTTAAAATTTATAAAATATTTCAAATGCTCAAATATCTCCAAACTAAAATGTTCCTGGCTGGAAATATTCTAACTAAGGACCAGATGCAGTTTGGTGATTTTAGGAGTTGTTTTAGTATTTTTAATAAGTCTACAAAGTTACAAAAGAAATAGAAAAGGAAACAAAAATCAGAAAAAGACTTACCTGGCCAAACCCACCAGCCGGCCCACCTGGCGGCCCAGCACCGTGCTGGCCCGAGCCAGCCAGCTGCTTCGTCCCCGCCAGGCAGGCAGGGTGGTGACGCCGACGAGCGCGAGCTCGCCACGACGCCACCTGCTCGCCGCCTCGCCGCCCGACGCGCTGGACGGCCTCCACGTCGTGCCCCCGACCCCGTGGACACGTCCACTTTCCCCCTGCCTCTCTCCCTCGCTCCCCTTCGCCATGGCCGACGCCACCGTCGCCGCTCCGCCGTCGTAGCTATAGCCACCGTCGTCCCCGCGCCACCCGACCGTATCCACGAGCTCCGCCACACTCTTCTTCTTAGAGCAAGATGAGCCCCGAGCGCTCTCGTGCCCCGAAGCCACCGCACCGACCCCACCCGAGTCCACCGTCGCCGGAGATCCCCTTCAACGCCGTCGCCGCACCAGCTCGTCCCCGACCACGCCGACTGGCTCTGCGAGTTCGCTGTGAGCATAGCCACCTCCCCATCCTCTCCGTTCCTCTTCCCGTACCCTACAACGAGCGCACTAAGCTCGCCCGCACGCGCCGCCGCGGAGCTCGTCGCCGACGAGGCTCCGGCCACCCAACGGCTGCACCATCTTGTCCACTAGCCTCACCGCACACCCAGGGGCCCGACGCATCACTCCACGCGCCTCGCCGTGCCCCGCAGCCCCGGTTTCACCTTCACCCGAGCCCCGGCGCCGCCAAACTCGTCGCCGGCGCCAACTCCGGCCACCCCGACCCCAACTGACTCCACCAGTAGCCGCGGCTCGTTCCCAGGAGTGCGTAGATGCCTTCCGCGCCCCATTTGGTGGCCGGAACGGCCAAATCCACTCTGCTCCGCCGCGTCTGGCCTCGCCGGCGGCTAGACGCCGGCGAGTTGACCCTGACCGTTGACTGGTGGGCCCCTGTTGACTCTGTTGAGTCAATGACAGGTGGGGCCCCCTTCTGTTAATCACTGGATTAGTTTAAAACTAATTAAATAAGTTTAATTAATCACTAACCCCCTGGGCCCACTGGTCAGTTGACCTGGACCGGCTGTTGACTTGCTGAGGTCAGCATGACCTCATGCTGACGCAGTAATTTTATTTACTGGAATTTATTCTTATATAGGAAAATCCAGAAAATAGTTTAAACTTCTAAAATTCATATCAATTCAACCGTAGCTCAGTTTGAAATAAGTTATATATGAAAAATCATCAGAAAAATGCAAGCTATCCATCTGTACCAGTTTCATGCATGAAAAACCAAGTTAAACCCACTGTTTAGGCACTACAAGAGGATACACTAATATGATCTTAATAAATGAATTCCCATTTGAATCTTTGGTTCAAAGGGGTTCATTCCCTTCTGGTTTAACTTGCACTAGGTCAGGACACATTCATATTGCCATGTCATAGCATGCATCATGTTGTTGCATATCGCCATGTGTTGATTGTGTTCCGATGTGTTCATCGTGGTAGGTTCTGCCTCCGAGGATATCTCCGAGTATCCAACTGAAGGGCAGTATCCCACGACCACTCCATCAGGCAAGCAACCCATTGATCATTCCGATACAAACCCATGTTCTCGCTTCTGCTCTCGTTTACTGCATTAAGACAACGCGTTTCAAACTGCTATGTGTTGCGGTAGTTGAACCCACTTCCTTTGCATGACCTGTCATTGCCACAGTAACTAGATGAAACCCACTAGCATGTGTAGGAGTTGATTGAGCCATTACATGTGTGTGTGTGTGTTCCTACCATGCTATGCTTGCTATGCTTAGAGTTGTGTCAGGTCTGGCTCATCGGGATGATGATCCGAAGTGAAAAGTTGTACCGTTGTCAATGGTGTGGAAGTGTTGAACACGATTTGGTAAAGGAATCGATGGAAGGCCATGTAGGAGTACATGGTGGGTTGTTTCATTGAGGCCGTCCTTAAGAACTGAGATATGTGTGTGTGATTTAAGACTCAGCTACTACCACGCATTGGGCCCGAAACCAATGGACCCTCTCGGCTTCTTGATCACGCTTGTCCTCTGTCCAGGAGTTGCAAAGTAGTTTCTGGTGTTTGTAGCATGCTGGGGGCCGCACGCGGCGCTGACCATTGGGGTGGGCTGTGTTGCGGTAGGCACGTGGCCGGGTCAGCCGGGTGCCCGTTTGGTGTCTCGGAACCCTGTTCACATCGTTCGGGGCCGTTAGTGGAAACCTCGGCCGGACTCCCTGCGGATGGAACCCGAATAGGCGATAAACCTGGACTAGAGACTTGAGTGTTTAGGTAGGCCGTGGCCGACACCCTCGTTGGGCTTCCGCTTGAAGGTTGCCGAGTACATGTCGTGTAAACGGCGATAAGTGGTGAGAGCGTGTGTGAAGAAGTACACCCCTGCAGGGTATAAATCTATTCGAATAGCCGCGTCCGCGGTAAAGGACTACTTGGTCACCTATACAGTTCATAGATAAGTTAAATGGTTACTACTAAAAATCTCAAGATAAGTGTGAGTACCGCGGATGGCCCTCTCGTAGGATGGCGAGAGAGGATCCTCGGTGGAGTATTGTGTTGGTGATAGTGGACTCGTGTGAGACAAATGATTTACAAGTGGTGTCTATCGTAGGATAGCTTAGCCAAGAGTCAAAGCTGGCTTGCTGCAATAACCCCACTACCCTCTTGAGAATGTGCATGTATAGTAGGTTCCTGTTGTAAGACTTGCTGAGTACCTCCGTACTCATGTTGCTTTAATCATGTTTTTCAGACGACTGCACCAACCCCTCTGATGGGTTCTATGTAGACCTCGACGTTGATGAGTGACTTATCACCCAGGTGGTGATCCAAGGCTTGTGAAGGGTCGTTGTAGATAGACAGGCTTCGTCAAGCCTTCTTTCTTTCTAGTGTCTGTACTCAGACTACTTTGCTTCCGCATGTGCTTGTATGTTGTATGACTTGAGTGTTGGGTCATGTGACCCCTATCTGTATGGATGATATGTATGGCTCCTTGGAGCCTTCTAAATAAAGTACTTGAGTCGTAGAGTACTGTTGTGATGCCATGTTGTATTTACTCATATCAAGCATATTGTGTGTATGATTGAAATGCTTGGTATGAGTGGGATCCGACTATCTAGTTGCTTATCCTTGGCAGCCTTTCATATGGGGAAATGTAGGTCTAGTGCTTCTGAGTGATAGTAGTCCGCTACAGCCCGGATCACCGGAGTCCTGCTAGCCCAGCACTACTGCTTGGAACACTTGACTGGCCGGCATGTGTTTCACGTCGTTCCTATGTCTGTCCCTTCGGGGAAATGTCACGCGCTGTTATTCGGAGTCCTGCCTAGCCTGCTACAGCCCGGGTCACCGGAGTCCTGTTAGCCCAGTGCTACAGCCCGAATAAATACGTTGATGACCGACATGCTCGATGTGATTCATGTATGCCTGTCCTCATAGGCTAGCGCCGCTTTGGGTTCACGACTAGCCATGTCGGCCCGGGTTCTCTGTCATATGGATGCTAGCGACACTATCATATACGTGAGCCAAAAGGCACAAACGGTCCCGGGCCAGGTAAGGTGGCACCCGTGGGAGTACCGTGCGTGAGGCTGCAAAGTGATATGATGTGTTACACGCTGGATCGATGTGGCTTAGGATCGGGGTCCTGACAACGAAGATATTTATCGGTCAGACCGCATAACAACATACGTTGTTCCCTTTGTCATCGGTATGTTACTTGCCCGAGATTCGGTCGTCGGTATCCAATACCTAGTTCAATCTCGTTACCGGCAAGTCTCTTTACTCGTTCCATAATACATCATCTCGCAATTAACTCTTTAGTTGCAATGCTTGCAAGGCTTATGTGATGTGCATTACCGAGAGGGCCCAGAGATACCTCTCCGACAATCGGAGTGACAAATCCTAATCTCGAAATACGCCAACCCAACATCTACCTTTGGAGACACCTGTAGAGCTCCTTTATAATCACCCAGTTACGTTGTGACGTTTGGTAGCACACAAAGTGTTCCTCCGGCAAACGGGAGTTGCATAATCTCATAGTCATAGGAACATGTATAAGTCATGAAGAAAGCAATCGCAACATACTAAACGATCGGGTGCTAAGCTAATGGAATGGGTCATGTCAATCAGATCATTCAACTAATGATGTGACCTCGTTAATCAAATAACAGCTCTTTGTCCATGGTTAGGAAACATAACCATCTTTGATTAACGAGCTAGTCAAGTAGAGGCATACTAGTGACACTCTGTTTGTCTATGTATTCACACATGTATTATGTTTCCGGTTAATACAATTCTAGCATGAATAATAAACATTTATCATGAAATAAGGAAATAAATAATAACTTTATTATTGCCTCTAGGGCATATTTCCTTCATGCATGCCACCACGTAGGTGTTCGCTGAGTTGGCCTGGAAGCTGCACGTCGCCACGCAGGTGCCTGCCCAGCTGGTTGGGCTGGCAGCTGTATGGGAACGACGATGGAGTCTTGGCAGACGCTGGCCTGGCTGCGGCCCCGCAGGTGTCCTCGGCAAGGGTCTTGCCCGGGCCCCGGCAGGTGGTCTTGCCGTGGCATCGTGGTTGTCCCCGGCAAGGATCTTGCCGGGGGTCTCGTGGATTTCCTCGGCAAGGATCTTGCTGAGGACCGTCGTCTGGTCCCCATGTGATCTTGTGTGTTTATGATCTTGACAAAGATCTGTATGCCACCATGGAGGTGCCTCCCGAGCCTTGGTTCCAATGTGGTTGACGGTGTTTGGAACCCTTCGGCTCGAGGGTGGCGCACCATGCTGGTGTTGGGCAAGTTGCCCCGGCAAGGTTCTTGCCAGGGCTGCAGAGGCCGCCCCGGCAAGGGTCTTGCCGGGGGGTCCACCTCGCCCTCTTCCTCTTTGTGTCTCTAGTCTTGGCGTTGCTTTGCCCTTCTTGTGCCTTTGCCTTCCCTCCTCTGCCCTACTTAGTGTGGCCGCGGGCACGGCTTTGACTGCCCGTGCACAAGTAAAGGGGTGCAAAAAGGGCCCCCACTTTTGTGTTGGAAATATGCCCTAGAGGCAATAATAAATAGGTTATTATTATAGTGATGTGAACTAGATTATTGACTCTAGTAAACTCCTTGGATGTTGGTCACATGACGATGTGACCTGTGAGTGTTAATCACATGGCGATGTGAACTAGATTATTGACTCTAGTGCAAGTGGGAGACTGTTGGAAATATGCCCTAGAGGCAATAATAAATAGGTTATTATTATATTTCCTTGTTCATGATAATCGTTTATTAACCATGCTAGAATTGTATTGATAGGAAACTCAGATACATGTGTGGATACATAGACAACACCATGTCCCTAGTAAGCCTCTAGTTGACTAGCTCGTTGATCAATAGATGGTTATGGTTTCCTGACCAAGGACATTGGATGTCATTGATAACGGGATCACATCATTAGAAGAATGATGTGATGGACAAGACCCAATCCTAAGCATAGCACAAGATCGTGTAGTTCGTATGCTAAAGCTTTTCTAATGTCAAGTATCATTTCCTTAGACCATGAGATTGTGCAACTCCCGGATACTGTAGGAATACTTTGGGCGTGCCAAACGTCACAACATAACTGGGTGGCTATAAAGGTACACTACATGTTGGGGATATTACTACTGGGCGTAAACCGGCCTAACGGGGCCGGGTTGACTTCATCAGTAGTCTAAAGGTGCTAAAGCCCAGAGGCTAGACAAAGGCCCAAGGCCATATTCAGTTCAGTATCTGTAGCCGTAAACCGGCGTGTATATAAACTTGTATTATAAGTTAGGAATAGGGAGAGACCAACCTGGATACGAATATAAACCGGAGATTGGGACTCTATGAACCGACGGGTGTCACCCGTGTATATAAGGGGACAACCCGATAGCGGTTCAAAGAGAGAGAACCACAACTCGAGGCCTAGGCGAAGCTTGTTTGCTCCCTAGTCATCGAAACCCCATCAATTCCATCACAAACTAGACATAGGCTATTACCTTCATCGAAGGGGCCGAACTAGTATAAACTCCCTGTGTCCCTTGTCCGCTTTAACCCCTTCGAGTTAACCCGTTGCGATGGCTCCATGACTAAGTCCTTTCGCTAGGACATCTGCCGTGACAAACCCACGACAGTTGGCGCCCACCGTGGGGCTATCGCACGATGGTTTCAAGTTCTTGGAGGGCCGCTTTGAAGGACTCGAGGGATACGCCGTGGGCCGGATGACCAAGAGTCGTCGCGGCAAGATCTACATCGACGACACAGGTTGGGGCCCCGACGCCGGCTCAATTGAGTACGGGTACCGGGTTCCCTTTGGTGGCATACATGTCTTCATCGGCAAGATCGGTGAACCGGGCCCTGAGCTGGACACCTGCACCGACCTCGTCGAGACAGCTCAGCGTGCACGACCTGCCCGGGTTAAACCGGCCGTGAAGCGTGCCTTCGTGGGAGTCATCCATGGAGGAAACTATGAGGACGGATCAGGATCTGGTGGTGAAACTGTCATTTACTCTGGCGACGAGTCATCGACCGGAGAGACTGAGTCATTGTATCAGCTACAAGATGGCCGGATTGGGGGCTGTTCCGATTGCGACAGTATTCCGGACCCCTTCGATCTGCCCAACCGGGTTGGGATATTCATGGTCGGTACACAAGCAGCACCTCACTCATCGACAGCCGCGGCGATGATTTCCGGTTCAGCAACAGCAACGGCTGCTGGAGCAGGAGGCTCGGTGCGCCCGTCGGTTCAAGTGTTATCAGATCTATTCGACGCATTGGCTGCACTCATGGCGGAGGCTAATCCGGTGGATCAGGATGCTCATAACGTGGAGATCGCGAAGGTGACAGAGCAGATTACCCAGGCCAAAGCGGATCTGGCAGCAGAAGAGGTCAGGATGACCGTGGAGCGGGCCACTTTGGACGCTCAAGCTTATAAACTCATGCTGGACCAGAACGCCTCACAGGAAGTCACGAGGAGGAAATACCGATCTCGGTTACCCTCAGTTTTTGAAGGAAGGAACCTTTTCAACACCCCTGAAGCGGGAATCAATAATCCGCCGGTAGTAAACCGGGCGGAGGCACCTGCGACAGGAGAGCCAGTTCAGCCCCGTTTAATAGATCTACCTCGTCATAATGCTGGTGTACCGCGGGCCGTGTCTACACCTCCGGGTCACTACTCCAATCCGATGGATAACCTCGTTGTAGCTGCGGCACGGCTGGAGGCTATTCCAGTTGAAGGTGATTCATTACAGGCAATCGAAACGCGCCGGGTTAAGGAGCTCCTTAGGACGGCCTTGATCCAATAGGAAGCATACTCATATAGCCGTGACCGGGTTCATTCTACCCCACGTCTGGCCCAGAGTTATAGCATGCGTATGGAGGAACCAGCTGTGTCAAGTGACGCACGGCGTGAAGCACCCCGTGGCAACAATCCGGCTCCCGATGCCCAGGAGGTGGTAGACCGGGCCCGAGCACGCAGGGAAGCTGAGTTAGCAGCGCAGTATCAGACTCATCAGTTCACGCCGGTTCGTCCCACCACTTCGGTTGAACCGGGGCTCATGTCTAGCGCTTTGGGAGTGCCTTGTCTTGTCCCCGCTTTACGCAATGTGCGCCTGCCCAAGAATTTTAAAGGCCCGCGCAAGGTGCCGAACTACACGGCGGATCAACCCCCAGAGACGTGGGTGGAGAGTTATGAGATGGCCATGGAGATGCTTGACGTTGATGAGGCGGCATGTGCAAAATATTTTACCATGATGCTTGAAGGGACAACCCGCACTTGGTTAAAAAGCCTGCCGCCCAATTCTATCAGTTCATTGGCCTAGTTGCGAGACCGGTTCATCAATAATTTCAAAGACACGTGTAAGCAGCCCATGTCAATAGTGGATTTAGCTGCCTGCGTCCAGGAGGAAGGAGAATCAACGACTCATTGGGTGCGCAGGGTCTCACGAGTTCTGCATTCTTCAGACCGCATCAATGCGGACACCGCAGTTATAACCTTGGAAGGCAATTGCCGGTTCGGGCCTTTGAAGCTGAAGTTAGGACGAATGAAACGCCATTATACTGACATGGGAACCCTCATGGGCGCTTTGGTGAAGTACGCCGATTCTGATAGTACCAAGGATCCCGAGTCTGATGATGAGAAGACAGGGAAGGGAAAGAAGAATGGCAACTTCAGAGGTCATCAGCATCCCTCAGCAGGAAACGGTGGCGGAGGCAAGCGTAAAGCGGATGGCAACATGGACTTTGTGGCCAATACTAACGTGCAGAACGGGGGCCAGCGATGTAAGGGTAAAAACCGCAGTGGAGGGCCTAGTCCTAATCCGGAACGCCTGAACTATCTGTTGAACCAGCCCTGTCTAAAGCATGGGACAAGGGAGGAACCAGCAAACCACCTTTGGAAAGATTGCTATATTATGCAAGAATTCAAGAGCTCCAATGCCTTCCGGTATGACCCCGGCTCTAGTGGTGGTTCTGGATCTGGACCGAGTCACGGTGGAGGAAATTCCGGTTCAGGATTTAATAGTAACCCGGGCGGGCATAACAATGAGCATAATCAGAATAACCAGGGTGGTAACAATCAGCAACAGCAACAATCGGGTTACCAGAGCAATCCAAAGCAGTTGAATAGTGGGCAGTATCATGTATTCACCACTAGCTTGGACAAGCGGGACCGGAAGGTCCAGAAGCGGGCAGTTAATTCTGTTGAACCGGCCGTACCCCGGTATCTGCGCTGGTCAGAGCAACCAATCATATGGAGTAGAGAGGATCACCCTCCCTGGGTTGACAATCCAGGTCAGCTGGCTTTAGTGGTGGCACCTCAGGTGGGAGGTTATAAGTTCACCAAGGTACTCATGGATGGAGGTAGCAGCATTAACATCCTGTACTATGAGACTTTCCGCGAATGGGGCTGACAGATAAGGAACTCCGGCCTTCGAATACGGTATTTCATGGTGTGGTACCTGGCAAGTCAGCATACCCCGTTGGGAAGATAGCATTGGAAGTGGCCTTCGGAGATGATCACGATTCCTGGTCCGAGACACTGACGTTTGAGGTGGTAAAAATCCAAAGCCCGTATCACGCCCTGTTCGGTAGGCCAGCCTATGCGAAATTCATGGCACAACCCTGTTATGTATACTTGCAACTCAAGATGCCAGGTCACAAGGGGACCATCACGGTTCACGGAAGCCGCAAGGTCGCTTTGGAATGCGAAGAAGGAGATGCGGCTTACGCAGAATCGGTTTGTAGTACCGAGGAACTCAAGTATTACAAAGACAATGTTGATCCGACGGATATGACTCCTTTAAAGAAGCCTACTGTAGAGCATGATCTGGCCCTGAAATTTACATCAGCCGCTGAGACTAAGCTTGTTGACTTCGTACCTGGCGACTCATCCAAACAGTTCAGTATCAGTGCCAATCTGGATCCGAAATAGGAAAGCGCGCTCATCGAGTTCATCCGTGAGAACCGGGACATCTTTGCGTGGAAGCCTTTTGACATGCCTGGTGTACCGAGGCGACTCGCTGAGCACACTCTTAACGTGGATCCTAGATACAAACCGGTGAAACAGTTCCTCCGTCGGTTCAACGAGGAGAGGCGAAAAGCTATTGGAGAAGAGGTGGCTAGGCTCTTAGCAGCTGGTTTCATTGTTGAAGTTTTCCACCCTGAGTGGCTTGCTAATCCGGTGCTCGTCCTTAAGAAAAATGGCACCTGGCGCATGTGTGTGGATTATACTGATCTTAATAAAGCCTGTCCCGCGGATCCTTTTGCCCTCCCCCGTATTGATCAGATTATTGATGCTACAGCGGGTTGCGAGCGCTTATGTTTCCTGGATGCGTATTCCGGCTATCATCAGATCAAAATGGCAGTTAAGGACCAGGAGAAGACGGCGTTCATAACTCCTTTTGGAGCCTTCTGCTATGTGTCTATGCCTTTTGGGCTCAAAAGTGCCCAGGCAACCTATCAACGGTGTGTGCAAAATTGTCTCCACAAACAGATTGGCCGCAATGTGCATGCTTATGTGGATGATATCATTGTTAAATCGAGGAAGAAGGAGACTTCGGTCGATGACTTGAAGGAAACCTTTGATAACCTGAGGACATACAAGATGATGCTCAATCTGGCCAAATGTGTCTTTGGTGTACCAGCAGGCAAGTTATTGGGTTTTCTGGTGTCCAACAGGGGAATTGAGGCTAATTCGGAGAAGATCACGGCTATCACTTCTCTGGCTAAACCGAAATGTATTAATGATGTTCCACGTTTGGCTGGCCGGATTGCCGCGTTGAGCTGGTTTATCAGCCGCCTTGGTGAGAAAGCGATCCCGTTGTATCAGATGTTGAAGAAAACGGATCAGTTCGTCTGGAGTTCTGCCGCTGATCAGGCTTTGGAGGATTTAAAGCGGCAATTGGCCAATCCGCCTGTACTCGCCGCCCCCGTTGCCAAAGAACCATTATTGCTGTATGTCGCTGCTAATGCTCGTGCGGTCAGTGTAGCTATAGTGGCAGAGCGGAAGGACGCGGGCAAAGAGTACCTGGTTCAACGTCCGGTTTATTATATCAGCGAAGTGCTTATTGAGTCCAAACAAAGATATCCGCATTGGCAGAAGCTGGTATACAGAGTTTTCATGGCAAGCCGGAAGTTGAAGCAGTATTTCCAAGGGCATCCCATCACAGTGGTCAGCTCTGCCCCTTTGGGTGATATCATCCAGAACCGTGAAGCAACAGGTCGGATTGCCAAGTGGGCTATAGAGCTTGGGCCACACGGTTTGAAATACGTGCCTCGGACGGTGGTGAAGTCCCAAGCACTTGTCGATTTCATCAATGACTGGACAGAGCTGCAGGCCCCTGAAGAGAAGCCGGATCACACATATTGGACCATCCATTTCGACGGATCACGACAATTGGAGGGCTCGGGGGCTGGAGTCGTATTAACTTCCCCACGAGGTGACAAGTTTTGTTATGTTCTCCGCTTAATGTTCCCTTGTACTAACAATGCAGCTGAGTACGAAGCCTTGCTCCATGGTCTCCGGATGGCTAAAGAGATGAACTTAAGCCGGGTTAAGTGCTTCGGTGACTCGGACCTGGTAGCTCAACAGGTGTCTGGTACTTAGGATTCTAAAGACCCACTCATGGCTGCATATCGTCGTGAGGTTGATGCTGTTGCTGGTCATTTCAAGGGTTATCAGGTGGACCACGTGGACCATCGGAAGAATGAGGCAGCGGACGCTTTGAGCCGGCTAGGCTCACAGCGTAAACCGGTCCCGCCCAATGTCTTTCTCGACATACTACACAACCCATCGGTTCAGCTACCTGGAGAAGCAGATTTGGCTGTTCCTGATCCGGAGGCTCAGTTGGTGGCAGCACTCCACGTCATTCCGGATTGGACACTTCCCTACCTGGCGTACATGAACCGGGGCTAGTTACCAGAGGATGAGACTCTGGCCAGACAAATAATACGGCGGTCCAAGTCCATGACAATCATCAAGGGCGAGTTGCATCATTGCAGTGTATCAGGAGCATTTCAATGCTGTGTGTCTCCTGAGGAAGGCTGTGAAATTTTGCGCGAGATCCATGAAGGAGATTGTGGTCACCACGCTGGTTCAAAGTCTTTGGTGGCTAAGGCGTTTCGCCATGGTTTCTATTGGCTGACTGCCCATGCCGATGCGGAGGATCTGGTCAGGCGATGTGATGGTTGCCAAAAATTCTCAAGACGCGCTCATGTTCCGGCTCAAGAATTGAGGATGATTCCAATTACTTGCCCGTTTGCAACCTGGGGGCTGGATATGGTTGGGCCTTTCAAAAGGTCCAAAGACAAGAAGACCCACCTCCTGGTGGCGGTTGATAAATTTACAAAATGGGTGGAGGCAGAGCCCGTTAGCAAGTGTGATGCAGCCACTGCGGTTCAGTTCATCAAAAAAGTGATTTTCCGGTTTGGCTTTCCACACAATATCATCACAGATAATGGTACCAATTTATCTAAGGGTGCCATGAGAGAGTTCTGCGAACGAGAGCACATCCGCCTTGACATTTGATCAGTGGCACACCCGCAGTCCAATGATCAAGTAGAAAGAGCTAATCAGGAGATCTTGAGAGGCATCAAACCCCGGCTTATGGTTCCCTTGCAGAGGACGCCGGGTTGTTGGGTCGAAGAATTGCCCTCTGTGTTATGGAGCATCAATACCACGCCCAACAGATCAACTAGATACACGCCGTTCTTCATGGTTTATGGAGCAGAGGCGGTTCTCCCTAGTGATATCCGTCATGATTCACCTCGGGTTGTGGCTTATGTTGAAGCGGACAATGAGACGGCCTGACAAGACGCATTGGACCGGTTGGATGAAGAACGAGACACAGCAGCTGCCCGCTCGGCGATTTATCAACAAGATCTTCGTTGCTATCACAGCCGTCGGGTCAGAACTAGAACCTTTCAAGAAGGAGATTTGGTGCTTCGACTCATTCAAGATCAAACCGATATGCATAAGTTATCTCCACCTTGGGAAGGACCGTTCGTGGTCAGCAAAAATCTGCACAACGGGTCATACTATCTGATTGATATTCGAGAGCATAAGGACTCACGTAAGTCAGAGGAGGAGACCAGCAGGCCATGGAACATAGCTCATATTCGGCCTTAGTACACCTGAGCCATTGGCTCTGCTTATGTACATATTATGATAATGTATACATTATCAATATAATAAACCGGATCCTCAGCTAAAGCGGGGTATCGGTTCGTTTCTATCATGTGTGGTTACATGGAGTTGTTCTATTTTAAAACGACCTCCGGTTTACCCCTTGCAAAAATTATCAATATCACTTGGGGGCTCGGTCATGTCTGAACCGATGCAACACCTTTTTATAGGCGAAAGCCACCAGATCACTTGGGGGCTTGGTCTTGTCCGAACCGATGCAACACCTCTTGATCGGCGAAAGCCACCAGATCACTTGGGGACACGGTCAAGTCTGAACCGGTCACGCCTCTTGGTCGGCCTACAGGCCTTAGAGTCACTTGGGGGCTTGGTCGAACCCGAACCATTGCCATGCCACTTGGCCGGCGTAATGCCACAAGTCATTTGGGGACCTGGCCGACTGGCACCATAGCTACACCTTTGGGGAGCTTGGTTGCATCTGACCATGGTAACACCATCTGATCGGCTCAGTAAAGCCTCTCTTTTTGCAATAAGTTTTATCATTGCTTTTGCTTTAAATAGCCTTTCTTAAGGAGTTGCTATTTTATCTTAGTTGCGTTTTTTAAACCGACAGTGCTTTGTACCGGTTCAAACAGCCAAATTGGCGGAACACGGTCCATTTTTAAACCAAAGATTATTTGCCCGGTTTGATTTTTTCTGTTCACATCCTTTTTTGGAGTAACAAAAGGCTATTATGATCAAAGCACGGTTTACACAGGAAGCCGGCGTTATATATACAGGAGTTGTTTTCTCCCATGACGGTTTAGGGTTATCAAACCCCCGTTTCAAGATAGGCTACACGCCTACTTCGTGCCCAATAAATGGCAGGTATTTCGTATCACAAAATTTGATCATATTTGCAAGTCTCCTTACGTATCTACATAAAGATTCATAAAACCGGATGGCGGTACAACCGCCCTGGTAGTTTAAGATTTTATGATTGCAGGAGATATAAGTTGGTAATATTGACCTTCCAAATAAAGGTATCAGCACAGATGCACGAAGGCATCTCAAGAAGCAAAAAGTATTGTCTATCCTATTACAAGGCAGCTTGGTGCCCAAATGAGATCATTGTTTTCTTGACAAGATATAACAAGGAAGCTAGTTAAAGCTGCCTCCGGTTCACGCCTGCTACCCACCCTGGTTTGATTGTTCTGGATCATCCTGCGCCGCTTCAGCTTCCTTGTCTCTACCCAGCGGCTGGAAGTTAACAGTGGTCCAGTCGATTCCCATTAATGCTTGAAAGACAGCCTCTTCATGGATCAGTGAAGACGGTTCAATATCAGGGGCGTAAGTATGCTTACGGATTGGAGGAATCAGGTTTTCCGCTTCAGGGATTGGTGCAGCCACTCTTTTGTTCTGGTCATTATACTGAGCTTGATAATGCGACAAATTTGCTTCCTCTACCAATTCGCAGGCCAGAGGGCGCACCGTCCGGTTTATCTCTCTTAAATCCTCTTCGCTGAATTCTGAGCCATCCTCCTTCACGGTGGGATAGCCTTGAGCCGCTTCAACAGGATCAAAATCGTGCACCCATGCTTTGGCCTGGATTAAGGCATTGATGGCTCCGGTTCGAGCAGCAGACTTTTTTAGCTCATCAATCCGAGCAGGGAGCATTGACAGTCTCTTCAGTGTATCTTGGATCAAAGTGGGTGCTGGATTATTATGTGACGCAGTTGAGATAATCCGCTGCGCTCCAGTGTACAGCTGCTCGATTAAGGTGTAGGCGGCTTTCAGTTTCATCCGCACATACGACCCCAAGTGGTTAATGCGAGTGCCTGTAACATGATCAGCAGTTTACAAACCGGGCTGTTTATAAGAGGATCACAGTTATTATACAAGTCACAAGAAGCTTACCAAAGATGGCGGCAGTCATTGCGTGCACTTGTCGCTTTACGCTGGTTAATTCATCAGTTACCGGTTTAAGGGCAGTCTCCGCATCTTCAATCTTCTTGGTTAAAGCGGCCTTTTCTGTGGCCCAGTCAGCCCGTTCCTTCTTGAAGCCCTCTTTCAGCTGCTCCATGGTGCTTAAAGCGCTGGTTAACTCCTCCTTGGCCTTGGAGGTTTCAGCTTGCTGGGACTTCAAGTTCTCCTGAAGGTCGGCGACTTGGTTCTCTTTGACCTTCAGTTCAGCCTGCAATCCGACAGTTATACGGTTCAACCAATGAAGTACCAACCACATAACAAGTTATGCGCTTTGTACTTGGGGGCTAATGCCTATTTGATTTACAGCTATCAATTAGTTATCAAAGTCCCAAGCTAAAAACAAGTATTCAACTTGGCACTTGGGGGCTAATGGCCATTTGCTCTGACGATATTTCGGATGCTACTGTTTGAAGATTAAAGTCTCGGTTCTAACTATATTAAGTTGAACCGACCCTTGGGGGCTACATCAGCGAACTTTGAAGTATTAAGTTTTATGACAAGACCCGATTCAATTATACAAAAGTTGGACCGGCCCTTGGGGGCTACAGTGGTGATAAACATGAACAAGTACATGGAGATTACCTCAAATTTTTCCTTCATCATCTTTACCAGATTGGCTTCATAATCACGGCTAGTATATAGCCGGTTTAAATAACCAGAATGAATATCTTGGGCGCTGAGAGCAGTATATGTTGCCAGATCAACATCCCATTTGCCTTTGCTCATGGCAGAAAATTCTTCTTTGGCAGTATACTTGGCTAAAGTGACGGGATTCCACGGTTCAGAACGACCAATGCCAGTGATTATGACTTCATCATCCTTGGACTCGCCGGTTTGAACTGGCGCAGTCGGTTTATCGGCAGGTTTGGAGGGACTGGTGGTTTTCTCAATCCGGATGGGACTAGCTGGCTGGTCAGCAGGACCGGAGGTGTTAACAAAACCCTCTTCAGCAGAAACAACTTCATTTTGCACTAGCGGGTCATTAACCACATCTTCATCAATAACCGCTTCAACATTTGGGGTAGCATCCGGTTCAGGAGCAGCGTCTTCCTCGGCTGCCTTATCCAAGCGAGCTTTCTTACTTGGCCTCGGTTTGGCCCTAAAAAGAAGCAGCAAAATCAAAGACAGTGCATATTGAAAGCTACAAAAATCAACAACGTTATGATAAGTACTAGCTTACCCAAGCACGGTTTTACGTGGAGGCAGCTGGGTGCCAGTTGACTCGCCAGAAGATGAGTGCGAGGTGACCTGATAATCGGAGTCAGACGGATTAAGCGGTTGATGAAAACAGCCCGCTTTAGGACAAAATTTGACAAGCAAATTAGAGACCTCTGAACGACGTCTCTGAACCGGATTGTTCGGTAAACCGGCAGAGGTAACTACCTGACCGCTGTGTCGAGTTATGCGGCGCACCTCATGCTGGTGGGTCTTCATAAGAAAGTCGGGATCCAAATAAGCAAGAGGATGAGAAATTTTGACTTTGCAGTTTGCCTGACGGATTTTATGTGAAGGCGGAAGGCTTGAGTCAGAGGAAAGAACAATTACCTCTACATCCTCAGCATGGCTAGCTTCGGCATCATCCTGACAAATATCATCATCAATAAGGTGTATAAAAAGTAAACCGATGGAATCAAGTTCTGCCTCAAGGTCCGAATTACCCACATCGTCATCAGCGGGCGGATCAGAGGAAGCGGTGGTTCTCCTTTTATGAGCAGACTTCTTAACGACCTTGGTCTTAGGCCGGATTGGTCTGTCCGGTTTATCGGTTTTCTCTTTTGTGATTTTCTTGCTCCAAAACGGATCATTACCCTGCATCAAACAGATGTCGGCATCAGTAATAAACAAGTACAATAGCATCAAAGCTAGTACAAAGGAAAAATGCAGACTTACGGCTGGCGGTTTGTTGGTGGCGCAAAAAGGAAGCAGGCCGATACGAGCGCAAATGTGCTCCGGTTCGTTCAAAATTTCCTTTACAGCTTCTATGACTTCTTCATCAGTAAGCTGGATGTTTACATGCCGCAGCGGATCGTCAACACTGCCCGTATATTCACACATCAAACCGGAGTGTCGGCAAAGGGGCAGTATACTCCAGGATATCCAACAACGGGCAAGATCAACTCCAGTTAAACCGTTGGCTAGGAAAGCTCTGAGCTTGGACAATTGGGGAGCGTACTTACTCCTCTCTTTGCCAGTTAATCTCTGAGGAAAGGGGTGAGTGTTGCTAAGCCGTTCTGGACGGAGACCAGGCAATGGATTATCTTCGGCAGGGGAAGTGTCTTTGCAATAGAACCAGGAATTATTCCACTCCTGGGGATGACTGTGCAGTTTCACATGAGGATAAGTGACTTCTTTCCTTTTTTGAATCGCCATACCACCCAGTTCCATATTAGGGCCATCAGTAAACTCTGTGCGACGGTTCAAGTGAAAGAAGTCTCGGAACAATTCCACTGTGGGTTCCTCTTGGAAGTACACTTCGCAAAGCACTTGGAAGTGGCATATATTAGTAACAGAGTTGGGACCGATATCTTGTGGGCGCAGTTGGAAATTGGCTAAGACATCCCGATAAAACTTTGAACCGGGTGGACTAAAGCCCCGGGCCAGCTGATCCGCAAAAACAACAACCTCTCCCTCTTCAGGGGTGGGAGGACATTCTGTGCCTGGGACTCACCAGTGGATGGTGTTTTTACTGCTTAAAGCACCAGTGAGAACTAAGTTGTTCAGCTGTGTTTCCGTAACACGGGAAGGAACCCAGTTGCACTCATATATTTGCTTGGCCATGAGGAAATCTACAAGACAAGTGGTTCCGGTTCAAGTATATGTTTGATTAAACCGGATGCATATCTATTTAAATCGAAGGCAGTCTAATCTAAACCAGAGTTATGCAAGGTGGCGATGTCTGGCGGTTCAAACAAGGGGACTAATGATATATACTGGTCTTTTACATTTTTTACACCAAAGTTAAACCGCCGGATCTAAGCATTGAAAGCAATTGAGGGTGTACAAATACAAAAACAGATTTCACAAGACTTCTCTACAACGACGGATCTAAAGCCAGTTCAGAAAAAGGAAAATATTTAAAGGCTTAAGGCGGAACAATGTTGATACAAAGAGCAGAAAGGTTGTTGGGATCTATGAACTTAAGTATGAATCTACAAGACGAATGCTAAAAGCCCATTGGTAATCACAGTAGGGTTTTCTTGGATCTATCTAGAGGTATGAGCAGGAGTACAAACAGTGAGCAAGAACACGGCAAGAACATGAAACCCTAGTATAGATCTAGGTGGGTAAAAACAGAGACCTTACCGGAGCTGGAGGAGACGCGGAAGGACGCCGCGATTTTCTGGTACGGTCAGGTTGATGCAGCGGCCCAAGATGATGCAGAGGTCAGCAGCGGCGGCGGAGCTCCGAAGCTGGCGGCATGAAGAATACTAAGAGAAAGAGGATGAAGGGGGAAAAAAGAAATGACCCCTCGGCCCTATTTATGAGGCAAAGGACATGTGTCAGGCGCACGAATCCAGGAGCCACAAATGTTGGAGCTGTCGCCTCGATTGTTGCGGATCTATTAAATAAAGAAGGCATCATAAAAGCTAGCTTCATGATGACGTCATGCCGGTTTACAACAACCAAAGAAGATGACGACACGACGGTCCAACAGATACAGGAAGATGACGAAGACAAAGATTTTTGCTAAGGATTGACATGAACCCGTTCAAACCAATCTGGGCCTAATGTTGGGGATATTACTACTGGGCGTAAACCGGCCTAACGGGGCCGGGTTGACTTCATCAGTAGTCTAAAGGTGCTAAAGCCCAGAGGCTAGACAAAGGCCCAAGGCCATAGTCGGTTCAGTATTTGTAGCCGTAAACCGGCGTGTATATAAACTTGTATTATAAGTTAGGAATAGGGAGAGACCAACCCGGATACGAATATAAATCGGAGATTGGGACTCTATGAACCGACGGGTGTCACCCGTGTATATAAGGGGACAACCCGATAGCGGTTCAAAGAGAGAGAACCACAACTCGAGGCCTAGGCGAAGCTTGTTTGCTCCCTAGTCATCGAAACCCCATCAATTCCATCACAAACTAGACGTAGGCTTTTACCTTCATCGAAGGGGCCGAACTAGTATAAACTCCATGTGTCCCTTGTCCGCTTTAACCCCTTCGAGTTAACCCGTTGCGATGGCTCCAAGACTAAGTCCTTTCGCTAGGACATCTGCCGTGACAAACCCACGACACTACAGGTATCTCCGAAAGTGTCTGTTGGGTTGGCACGAATCGAGACTGGGATTTGTCACTCCGTGTGACGTAGAGGTGTCTCTGGGCCCACTCGGTAGGACATCATCATAATGTGCACAATGTGATCAAGGAGTTGATCACGGGATGATGTGTTACGGAACGAGTAAAGAGACTTGCCGGTAACGAGATTGAACAAGGTATCGGGATACCGACGATCGAATCTCGGGCAAGTACAATACCGCTAGACAAAGGGAATTGCATACGGGATTGATCGAATCCTCGACATCATGGTTCATCTGATGAGATCATCGTGGAACATGTGGGAACCAACATGGGTATCCAGATCCCGCTGTTGGTTATTGACTGCAGAATGTCTCGGTCATGTCTGCATGGTTCCCGAACCCGTAGGGTCTACACACTTAAGGTTCGATGACGCTAGGGTTATAAAGGAAGTTTGTATGTGGTTACCAAATGTTGTTCGGAGTCCCGGATGAGATCCCGAACGTCATGAGGAGTTTCGGAATGGTCCGGAGGTAAAGATTTATATATAGGAAGTCCTGTTTTGTACACCGAAAGAGTTTCCGGTTTTATCGGTAACGTACCGGGACCACCGGAGGGGTCCAGGGGTCCACCAAGTGGGGCCACCTGCCCCAGAGGGCTGCGTGGGCCAAGTGTGGGAGGGGACCAGCCCCAGGTGAGCTGGTGCGCCCCCCACAAGGGCCCAAGGCGCCTAAGGGGAGGAGGGGGGGCAAACCCTAAGGGCAGATGGGCCTTAGGGCCCATTCCTGGTGCGCCTCCCTCTCCCCTCCACCTGGCCGCCACCCAGATGGGATCTGGGGCTGCCGCACCCCTTGGGTGGGAACCCTAGAGGGGGCGCAGCCCCCTCCCTCTCCCCTATATATAGTTGAGGTATTTGGGGCTGCCAACACAGGAGTTCTGACCTCTCCATGGCGCAGCCCTGCTTCTCTCCCTCCTCCTCTCCCGCGGTGCTTGGCGAAGCCCTGCAGGATTGCCATGCTCCTCCACCACCACCACGCCGTTGTGATGCTGCTGGACGGAGTCTTCCTCAACCTCTCCCTCTCTCCTTGCTGGATCAAGGCATGGGAGACGTCACCGGGCTGTACGTGTGTTGAACGCGGAGGTGTCATCCGTTCGGCACTTGGTCATCGGTGATTTTGATCACGACGAGTATGACTCCATCAACCCTGTTCACTTGAACGCTTCCGCTTAGCGATCTACAAGGGTATGTAGATGCACTTCCCCTCGTTGCTGGTTTCTCCATAGATAGATCTTGGTGACACGTAGGAAAATTTTGATTTTCTGCTACGTTACCCATCAGTGTCATCATGAGCCAGGTCTATTGCGTAGATTCTTTGCACGAGTAGAACACAAAGTAGTTGTGGGCGTTGATTTTGTTCAATATGCTTACCGTTACTAGTCCAATCTTGATTCGGCGGCATTGTGGGATGAAGCGGCCCGGACCGACCTTACACGTACACTTACGTGAGACAGGTTCCACCGACTGACATGCACTAGTTGCATAAGGTGGCTAGCGGGTGCCAGTCTCTCCCACTTTAGTCGGATCGGATTTGATGAAAAGGGTCCTTATGAAGGGTAAATAGCAATTTACATATCACGTTGTGGTTTTGCGTAGGTAAGAAACGTTCTTGCTAGAAACCCATAGCAGCCACGTAAAACAGGCAAACAACAATTAGAGGACGTCTAACTTGTTTTTGCAGGGTATGCCATGTGATGTGATATGGCCAAAAGGATGTCATGAATGATATATGTGATGTATGAGATGATCATGTTCTTGTAATAGGAATCACGACTTGCATGTCGATGAATATGACAACCGACAGGAGCCATAGGAGTTGTCTTAATTTATTTATGACCTGCGTGTCAAACGTAAACGTCATGTAATTACTTTACTTTATTGCTAACCGTTAGCTATAGTAGTAGAAGTAATAGTTGGCGAGACAACTTCATGAAGACACGATGATGGAGATCATGGTGTCGTGCCGGTGACGATGATGATCATGGAGCCCCGAAGATGGAGATCAAAAGGAGCAAAGTGATGATGGCCATATCATGTCACTATTTGATTGCATGTGATGTTTATCATGTTTTTGCATCTTATTTGCTTAGAACGACGGTAGTAAATAAGATGATCCCTCATTAAAATTTCAAGAAAGTGTTCTCCCTAACTGTGCACCGTTGCGAAGGTTCGTCGTTTCGAAGCACCACGTGATGATTGGGTGTGATAGATTCTTCCGTTCGAATACAACGGGTGTTGACGAGCCTAGCATGTACAGACATGGCCTCGGAACACATGCGAAACACTTAGGTTAACTTGACGAGCCTAGCATGTACAGACATGGCCTCAGAACACGGAGGACCGAAAGGTCGAACATGAGTCATATAGAAGATGCGATCAACATGAGATGTTCACCGATGATGACTAGTCCGTCTCACGTGATGATCGGACACGGACTAGTTGACTCGGATCATGTAATCACTTAGATGACGAGAGGGATGTCTATCTGAGTGGGAGTTCATAAGATGAACTTAATTATCCTGAACATAGTCAAAAGATCTTTGCAAATTATGTCGTAAGCTCACGCTTTAGTTCCACTATTTTAGATATGTTCCTAAAGAAAATATAGTTGAAAGTTGATAGTAGCAATTATGCGGACAATAGAAGGCTTATGTCCTTAATGCAACGCTCGGTGTCCTGGACCTCGAACGTGGTATGTGGATGTTGCGAACATCTGACATACACGTTTTGATGACTACATGATAGTTCGGTAATGTTAAATGGTTTAGAATTGAGGCACCGAAGACATTTTTGAAATATCGCGGAACATATGAGATGTTTCGAGGGCAGAAATTGGGATTTCAGGCTTGTGCCCACGTCAAGAGGTACAAGACCTCCGACGAATTTTCTTAGCCTGCAAACTAAGGGAGAAAAGCTCAATCGTTGAGCTTGTGTTCAGATTGTCTGAGTACAACAATCACTTGAATCGAGTGGGAGTTGATCTTCCAGATAAGATAGTGATGTTTCTCCAAAGCCATTGCCACCAAGCTACTAGAGCTTCGTAATGAACTATAACATATCAGGGATAGATATGATGATCCTTGAAATATTCGCGATGTTTGACACCGCGAAATTAGAAATCAAGAAGGAGCATCAATTGTTGATGGTTAGTGAAACCACTAGTTTCAAGAAGGGCAAGGGAAAGAAGGGATACTTCATGAAACGGCAAATCAGCTGCTGCTCTAGTGGAGAAACCCAAGGTTGAACCCAAACCCGAGA
Organism: Aegilops umbellulata; assembly: GCA_032464435.1. NCBI lineage: Eukaryota > Viridiplantae > Streptophyta > Magnoliopsida > Poales > Poaceae > Aegilops > Aegilops umbellulata. The sequence goes on from CP136057.1 coordinate 490,952,170, forward strand.
CTGAGTGCTTCTGTAATAAGGGGAACAGCCACTGGAGCAGAATTACCCTAGATACTTGGTAGATGAGAAGGCTGTCGGTAGAAGTATATTGGATATACATTGTGTGAAGGTGTACTTTACTAGTACTCCTAGTAGCATCAGGGTATTAGATACCGGTTCGGTTGCTAAGTGTTAGTAACTCGAAATAAAAGCTATGGAATAAACAGAGACTAGCTAAAGGTGAGCTGACGAGATGTGTTGGAAGTGTTTCCAAGGTTGATATGATCAAGCATCGCACGCTCCCTCTACCATCGAGATTGGTGTTAAACCTAAATAATTGTTATTCGGTGTTTGCGTTGAGCATAGACATGATTGGATTATGTCTATCGCAATACGGTTATTCATTTAAGGAGAATAATGGTTACTCTATTTATTTGAATAATACCTTCAATGGTCTTGCACCTAAAATGAATGGTGTATTGAATCTCGATCATAGTGATACACATGTTCATGCCAAAAGATATAAGATAGTAATGATAGTACCACCTACTTGTGGCACTGCCATGTAAGTCATATTGGTATAAAACGCATGAAGAAGCTCCATGTTGATGGATCTTTGGACTCACTCATTTTTGAAAAGGATTGAGACATGTGAACTATGTCTATTGGTATATACGCATGAAGAAACTCCATGCAGATGGACCGTTTGGACTCACTTGATTTTGAATCGCTTGAGACATGCAAATCATACCACATGGGCAAGATGACTGAAAGCTTCGGTTTCAGTAAAATGGAACAAGAAAGCAACTTGTTGGAAGTAACACATTTTGATGTGTGCAGTCCAATGAGTGCTGGGGCACGCAGTGGATATCGTTATGCTCTTACTTCACAGATGATTTGAGTAGATACTGAGCATATTTACTTGATGAAACACAAGTCTGAATTATTGGATGGTTCAAGTAATTTCAGAATGAAGTTGAAGATCGTCGTGACAAGAGGATAAAATATCTATGATATGATCATAGAGATGAATATCTGAGTTGCGAATTTGGTACACAATTGAGACATTGTAGAAATTGTTTCACGACTAGTACCGCCTGGAACACCATAGTGTGATGGTGTGTCCGAACATCATAACTGCACCCTATTGGATATGATGCATACCATGATGTCTCTTATTGAATTACCACTATCGTTCATGGGTTAGGCATTAGAGACAACCGCACTCACTTTAAATAGGGCACCACACAATTCCGTTGAGACGACACCATATGGTTTAGAGAAACCTAAGCTGTCGTTTCTTAAAAAAAAGGTTTGGGGCTACGACGCTTATGTGAAAAAGTTTCAGGTTGATAAGCTCGAACCCAAAGCGGATAAAATGCATATGCATAGGACACCGAAAACAGTTGGGTATACCTCATAATTCAGATCCGAAAGCAATAGGGATTGTTTCTAGAATCGGGTCCTTTCTCGAGGAAAACTTTCTCTCGAAAGAATTGAGTGGGAGGATGGTGGAGACTTGATGAGGTTATTGAACCGTCACTTCAACTAGTGTATAGCTGGGCTCAAAGAGTTGTTCCTGTGGCACCTACACCAATTGAAGTGGAAGCTTATGATATTGATCATGAGACTTCGAATCAAGTCACTCCCAAACCTCGTAGGACGACAAGGATGCGTACTACTTCAGAGTGGTACGTAATCCTGTCTTGGAAGTCATGTTTCTAGACAACAATGAACCTACGAGCTATGGAGAAGCGATGGTGGGCCTGGATTCCGAAAATTGGCTCGAGGCCATAAAAAACCGAGAGAGGATCCATATATGAAAACAAAGTGTAGACTTTGGAAGGTACATATGGATTTTTAAAGAAGACGGATAATGATGGTAAGTATCACCATTAAGAAAGCTCGACTTGTCGTTAAGATGTTTTCCGACTAGTTCAAGGAGTTGACTACGATGAGACTTTCTCACTCGTAGCGATGCTAAGAGTCTGTTGGAATTAGCAGGTACTGCATTATTTATGAAATCTTGCAGATAGGATGTCAAAATATTGTTTCCTTGATGATTTTCTTGAGGAAAGGTTGTATGTGATACAACCAGAAGATTTTGTCGATCCTGAAAGATGCTAATAAGTATGCAAAGCTCCAGCAATCTTTTTAAGGACTGGAGTAAGCCTCTCGGAGTTGGAATGTACACTTTGATGAGATAATCAAAGATTTTGGTTTCATACAAAGTTTATGAGAAACTTGTGTTTCCAAAGAAGTGAGTGGGAGCACTATAGAATTTCTGATGAGTATATGTTGTTGACATATTGTTGATCAGAAATGATGTAGAATTTCTAGAAAGCATATAGGGTTATTTGAAAAGTGTTTTTCAATGGAAAACCTAGATTAAGCTACTTGAACATTGAGCATCAAGATCTATAAGGATAGATCAAAACGCTTAATGGTACTTTTCGAATGAGCACATACCTTGACATGGTCCTGAAGGGGTTCAAGATGGATCAGTCAAAGAAAGAGTTCTTGCCTGAGTTGTAAGGTATGAAGTTAAGATTTAAAGCTCGACCACGGCAGAAGAAAGAGGAAGGATGAAGGTCGTCCCCTATGCTTTTGTCATAGGCTCTATACAGTATGCCATGCTGAGTACCACACCTGATGTGTGCCTTGCTACATGTCTGGCAAGAGGGTACAAAGGTGATCTAGGAGTAGGTCACCAGATAGCGGTCAAAATTATCCTTAGAGGAATAAGGATATGTTTCTCGGTTATGGAGGTGATAAAGAGTTCGACGTAAAGAGTTACATCGATGCAAGCTTAACACCTATCCGGATAGCTCTGAGTAGAGTAAACCGGATTCGTATAGTAGAACAGTTGTTTGAAATATAGCGTAGTAGCGACATCTACAAGATGAGATAGAGATTTGCAAAGTACATACGGATCTGAATGTTGTAGACCCGTTGACTAAAACCTCTCTCATAGACATAACATGATCAAACCAAGAACTCATTGAGTGTTAATCACATAGTGATGTGAACTAGATTATTGACTCTAGTAAACTCCTTGGATGTTGGTCACATGACGTTGTGACCTCTGAGTGTTAATCACATGGCGATGTGAACTAGATTATTGACTCTAGTGCAAGTGGGAGATTGTTGGAAATATGCCCTAGAGGCAATAATAAATAGGTTATTATTATATTTCCTTGTTCATGATAATCGTTTATTCTCCATGCTAGAATTGTATTGATAGGAAACTCAGATACATGTGTGGATACATAGACAACACCATGTCCCTAGTAAGCCTCTAGTTGACTAGCTCGTTGATCAATAGATGGTTACGGTTTCCTGAGCATGGACATTGGATGTCATTGATAACGGGATCACATCATTAGAAGAATGATGTGATGGACAAGACCCAATCCTAAGCATAGCACAAGATCGTGTAGTTCGTATGCTAAAGCTTTTCTAATGTCAAGTATCATTTCCTTAGACCATGAGATTGTGCAACTCCGGATACCGTAGGAAAACTTTGGGTGTGCCAAACGTCACAACGTAACTGGGTGGCTATAAAGGTACACTACAAGTATCTCCGAAAGTGTCTGTTGGGTTGGCACGAATCGAGACTGGGATTTGTCACTCCGTGTGACGGAGAGGTATCTCTAGGCCCACTCGGTAGGACATCATCATAATGTGCACAATGTGATCAAGGAGTTGATCACGGGATGATGTGTTACGGAACGAGTAAAGAGACTTGCCGGTAACGAGATTGAACAAGGTATCGGGATACCGACGATCGAATCTCGGGCAAGTACAATACCGCTAGACAAAGGGAATTGCATATGGGATTGATCGAATCCTCGACATCATGGTTCATCCGATGAGATCATCGTGGAACATGTGGGAACCAACATGGGTATCCAGATCCCGCTGTTGGTTATTGACTGGAGAACGTCTCGGTCATGTCTGCATGGTTCCCGAAACCGTAGGGTCTACACACTTAAGGTTCGATGACGCTAGGGTTATAAAGGAAGTTTGTATGTGGTTACCGAATGTTGTTCGGAGTCTCGGATGAGATCCCGGATGTCACGAGGAGTTCTGGAATGGTCCGGAGGTAAAGATTTATATATGGGAAGTCCTGTTTTGGTCACCGAAAGAGTTTCCGGTTTTATCGGTAATGTACCGGGACCACCGGAGGGGTCCAGGGGTCCACCAAGTGGGGCCACCTGCCCCAGAGGGCTGCGTGGGCCAAGTGTGGGAGGGTACCAGCCCCAGGTGGGCTGGTGCGCCCCCCCACAACGGCCCAAGGCGCCTAAGGGGAGGAGGGGGGCAAACCCTAAGGGCAGATGGGCCTTAGGGCCCATTCCTGGTGCGCCTCCCTCTCCCCTCCACTTGGCCACCACCCAGATGGGATCTGGGGCTGCCGCACCCCTTGGGTGGGAACCCTAGAGGGGGCGCAGCCCCCACCCTCTCCCCTATATATAGTTGAGGTATTTGGGGCTGCCAACATAGGAGTTCTGACCTCTCCATGGCGCAGCCCTGCTTCTCTCCCTCCTCCTCTCCCGCGGTGCTTGGCGAAGCCCTGCAGGATTGCCATGCTCCTCCACCACCACCATGCTGTTGTGCTGCTGTTGGACGGAGTCTTCCTCAACCTCTCCCTCTCTCCTTGCTGGATCAAGGCATGGGAGACGTCACCGGGATGTACGTGTGTTGAACGCGGAGGTGCCGTCCGTTCGGCACTTGGTCATCGGTGATTTGGATCATGACGAGTACGACTCCATCAACCCCGTTCACTTGAACGCTTCCGCTTAGCAATCTACAAGGGTATGTAGATGCACTCTCCTTCCCCTCGTTGTTGGTTTCTCCATAGATAGATCTTGGTGACACGTAGGAAAATTTTGAATTTCTGCTATGTTACCCATCATTTTGTACACCGACACATAGAAATTTATTACTCTCCACATAAGAAAATTTCTTCTCATTCATAGTAGTGGGAGCAATTCAACAAAATATTTATCATGTGATTGAAAATGAAAATCATGATGACGAGTTTCATGGTTATCATTATTCTTTATAGCATACATGTCATCACCATAATCATCATAGATAGGAACTTTGTTGTCATAATCAATTGAAACCTCTTCCAACACAGTGGAATCATCATTAAATAAAGTCATGACCTCTCCAAATCCACTTTCATCAATATAATCATCATAAATAGGAGGCATGCTTTCATCATAATATTTTTTCTCATCAAAACTTGGGGGACTAAAAATATCATCTTCATCAAATATAGCATCCCCAAGCTTATGCCTTCGCATATCATTAGCATCATGGATATTCAAAGAATTCGTACTAACAATATTGCAATCATGCTCATCATTTATACCAATCATTTTATTGAATTATTCTTCTATCAATTGAGCACAATTTTCCTTCCCATCATTTTCAAGAAAGACATGATAAAGATGAACAATATGAGACCACCTCAATTCCACTTTTTTGTAGTTTTCTTTTATAAAGCAAACTAGTGATAAAACAAGAAACTAAAAGATTCGATTGCAAGATCTAAAGATATACCTTCAAGCACTCACCTCCCCGGCAACGGCGCCAGAAAATATCTTGATGTCTACTACACATCTTGTTCTTGTAGACTTGTGTTGGGCCTCCAAGCGCAGAGTTTTGTAGGATGGTAGCAATTTTCCCTCAAGTGGATGACCTAAGGTTTATCAATCCGTGGGGGCGTAGTATGAAGATGGTCTCTCTCAAACAACCCTACAACCAAATAATAAAAAGTCTCTTGTGTCCCCAACACACCAAATACAATGGTAACTTGTATGGGCGCACTAGTTCGGTGAAAAGATGGTGATACAAGTGTAGTCATGATAGTAGATATTGATTTTTGTAATAGGAACAATAAAAAACAGCAAGGTAGCAAGCAACAAAAGTGAGCACAAATGGTATTGCAATGCTTGAAAATGAGGCCTAGGGTCCGTACTTTTGCTAGTGCAATCTCTCAACAATGCTAATCTAATTGGATCATATAACCATCCCTCGAAGTGCGATAAAGAATCACTCCAAAGTTCCTATCGAGCGGAGAACATAAGAAGAAATTGCTTGTAGCTATTCTTTCTGATCAATCTATCCAAGAGTTCATACTAAAATAACACCAAGTTGTTCTTTCCGATCGATCTATCAAGAGTCCGTACTTAAAAAATTCAAGTTATTCTTTCCAATCGATGTATCAAGAGTTCGTACTAAAGTTAGACCAAAGAAAATTAAAATTCATAATACTCAATCCAACACAAAGAACCTCGAAGAGTGCCCCAAGATTTCTACCGGAGAAACAAAGGACGAGAACATGCATCAACCCCTATGCATAGATTACCCCAATGTCACCTCGGGAATCCATGAGTTGAGTGCCAAAACATATCTCAAGTGAATCAATATAATACCCCATTGTCACCATGGGTATTCATATGCAAGAAATATATCAAATGCTCTCAAATCCATTGATACGTCTCCATCGTATCTACTTTTCCTAACACTTCTCCTCTTGTTTTGGACTCTAATTTGCATGATTTGAACGAAACTAACTGTAGCGACCCGACCTCAGACGGTCAAGTCTCTGTGCTTAAGTGTCATCCCTGGATCGGTATGCTGACACACACAGTACTCGAGGATTTATAACAGAGGTAAATCACATGTATAAAGTAACGTAAATACTATTACCTCAATCCAAATAGCGGAAGTAACAACAAGGTAGTGGATTCCCATCAACACCAACGGCAAAGTTGAGTGTAGAAATCGTAACCCTAACGTATCACTTACTCGTCATAAGAATCCTGCAACATGAGACATTGCAGCCACAAAGGGTCAGTACATTGAATGTACTGGCAAATTCACACCATAGGATAATGATGAATAATAACTGTCACTACATGCATATATGGCTGGTGGAGGCTCTATGGTTATAATGTTTTGCAAAAAGCCAATTTTTTCCTACAACAAAGGAATATATTTTATTTAACTACAAAGTTTGTTGAAAACATTGAGAAGGTAAATCCCCATCTCAATCCCAATTAAAAGTTAACAACCCAACAAATTAATTATATAGAGTGATGAGATCAATATGATAATTCAAGAAATAGATACTCAAGATGTCCGTAACCGGGGACACGGCTAACCATGATTAGTTTGTACACTCTACAGAGGTTTGCGCACTTTTCCCCACAAGACTCTATCCTCTCCGTTGGATTTCTCGCACTTCATGATATTTGCGAAACGGATGACCGAGACACAATCTTTCAGAAACATTAACTCTAATCCTAGGTAGAAAGTACCAACCTACATCCCCTACATCTGCTAGCCTACCAATGGAAGAGGTCATGCAACATACTCAACTATGCTAGAGCCCATAATAGCTTGTGGCTGCACACGGAAGTTTCTAGCATGAATAATCTTATGATCCCTTTGAGCCTGGGTGGCGAACGCTAGGATGATCACACGGGTTCCCCGGGATCTCCTAGGACAACACTGGTATATCCCCAGGTGTCCGGGCAAGTCCACTGGTATATCCCCAGGGTGCCCCAACCAATCCACCCAGATGTGTATTAAAGTAGCCACCTTAAGTTAAACCTTAGTTAACAATAATCTCTCACATTTTTCATGAATTCTCTCAAACCAATCCACGTCTACGAGCATAGCATAGCAGTATAAGAATAACGTAGTAGTAACTCCCAACGTTTGAATGCAGGACAATAGGTTCCTACCTCATCAACTACTTCCCAATACCCACATGTTATCAATTCCTAACCATGCAATGTTTGAGGGTCAAACTAATGCATAAAAACTGGGTATGAAAGGGAAATGATCAAAGTGTGAACTTGCCTCGTACTGTTGATGAAGATGATTCGCACTCATAACTCCTGATGGTACTATTCGTCACACTTCGTTCAATCTATCGTAAGCAAGCAATAGTAACCACACATAAGCAATCATGCAAAAGAATCAAAGAAAAGATCTCAGAAAACTTCGAAAACAGGCAAATAACTCTTGCAATAGAAAACATTTTCTAACAGTACCAAAATTATGTGAATTTGGTCTTATCAGAAAGTTTAGGTCAAGAGCTTCTATTAGCAAAAAGAATCAACTAAATCAGAGTTATGAAACTCGAGTTACGATCAAAAGGAGTTTGAATTCAAATCTGTTTGAAACCAAATTTTAAACTTTCAAAAACATGTTTAAGTTGTTTATATGGGTAGAGGAGATCGTAACGAAGAAGTGAGCATTGGTTTTGTTAGATTTGGACAAACGGGTAAAAAGTAGCGAAGGTTTGAAGATTAGGGACTAATCTGTAAATAAAATATTCACGGATAGGTCCCTGGCCGAAATTAAAAAGAAAAGGAAAAATTCTACCGAACGAACGTTTGTTATAGAACCTAGTCCAATGAATTCGTTCGCTACAGAACCTAAACTAGAGAACGTCCACTAATTAACCTAACTAAAAAGAAAATCAGCTTTAGAAACAAAACCGAAGAAACCCAAAAAACAAAACCGGACCGGGGTGGTTCTTGTTACCGGTTCGGGGGTTTTCCGTCGAGAACCGGCGGCGGCGGTTTTCGGCGGCAGCGACGGATCGGCGAGCTCCGGTGAGGCGGCGTGGGGCTTCGGCTTCGGCCTCGGGCGAACGACGGCGGTGGCGCGAGCGGTGGTGGCGCGGGGCGGCGCGCAGGCGAGCGGCGGCGGCGGCGAGTTAGTCGCGGCTGCAGCCGATCGCGGCAAAAGCGAGATCCGGCGGCGATGGCTCGGCGAGATGCGGAGGGGCAGTTGCGCGAGCAGAGAGAGGGGGAGGGGGCGCTTATAAAGGGGCGGCGGCCGACTTGGGCGAGGGGCGACGGTGCCGTGGCGGCGCCGGACTTCGGGGAAGTCCCGGTCGGGGACGACGGGCAAGGCGGCGCGGTGCTGGGCTGGCTGGGCTTCGGACCAGTCGGTCCGAGAAGAGTTTTTTTAATAACTTTTTTTAAACATTTTTTCAAACAAACAAAATAAATAAGAATATTATATAGGCATATAATGTATCAAAATTTTCAGAAAAATATTTTCTACACATGAACATTTTTCTAGCGTCAAATAAAATCCACAAAAGCTCATATAAAGCAAAGAGTGCTACTGCTATAATAAAACCCCATAAAAATCATTTTAAAAATACCAATATTAATTCAAATTTATGTCTCTCCAATTTTCTGATGTAGGGAATCATTTTACCCTATTTTCCATATATTATATTTTTGTAAGAAAATAGTTTGAACAAAACCCAAATAACTCCAAACTAAAAAGCAAATTCTAAAAGGACTTTAAATTTGATCCTTTTAAACTTCCAACTCATATTTCATATGTTTTGAAGAAGTCGTTTTATCTTCTCTCATGAAAATCATTGAGTTGCGTGAAGTTTCAGAATTTGAAATATTTCCAAATGAAATTCAAATATTTTCAGAACCCTTTTCATTTTATTTAAATGGAAGAAGTCATGTCATCTTCTCTCTAGGTTTTTGTATCTGAAAAGAATTTGAATTCATGGAGATCATAAATGCAAAATGGAAGTTTGGGAGAGTCATTTTATTCCCTCTCATATAACTTTCATAAAGAAAAGTTTCAAATTTCACTCAATTCCACACATCACAATCAAGCAATAATCAAAACTATCTATTTAATATAACATTCCAAAATTTAGAATTTTGGGATGTTACAAACCTACCACCCTTAAAATGAATCTCGTCCTCGAGATTCGGAGAGGCTAGCAAGAAATAGGTTAGGTTTGGGGGTCTTCTCAAAATCCATCGATCATCAGAGGGGGTCTGGGGTGCTACCACCCTTAGAAACATGCTTATGGTTCCATCAAAACTTATATACTCCATCCTTATTGCTGACAGTGCCGGTCTTCTCAAATCCTCGAGAAAATTCCTTCTCTGGCTCTTCCGGTAGTGGCATAACCTTTACCGCAATTCTTCTGTCTTTTTATCTTGATAAGGTTCTTCTTTGATTGGGTCTTCTTAGCTGACGGGTCTGGCACCAATACTATATAACTATCGATATCTCATGGTGGTCATCAATTTATGGTTTCTCCTACAGAAAATGGGTCTGGGCTTCATTCTCACCGTATGACCTACGATTGGCAAACAACTGCCTTGTACAAGGGAAAATTGCTATACCATTCTAAGGTTCATACAAGGTTTTGATCGTAGTCTCTCTACTATAGGTAAGTCACTCAGATTTACCGTCCCATATAGCAAGGCGAACAATAAGAGTAAGCGATATGGTGATCAATCCATCCCGCACCCAAATCATTACCTTGTATATGGTTTAGCGAATCTCGTATTCTAACACTCGGTCATCCTCACAAGAATTGCAGAATATCTCTTGTCGACGAACTAAGTTAGGAAGAATCCATGTATTCTGCAAGCCAAACAAACATCTATCGTTTCTTCACAACTCTCAAGTTTTGTGCTACTCCTATAAGATCGTCTGTCGATAAAGGCATAACTTCTTCCAGGGTTTTTTCTTTAGCAAGAATGTGCTTGCTTCTTGGCCGGTCCTGGGGCCTGTGGGTTATGGCCTATCTCATCGCTTGCAAACCTTGAAATCATCATCGGGGGCAACTGATCATTATTCCAACATCCATCTTCCTAACATTCTTAAACCCATTCAATTGTACTGTCTTCCTTCCTTCTATTGGCACCAAACTAAGACGTGATTACTCAGACTCATCATGGAATTACAATTGCTCCATATTGCCAACATTCTGCCTTCTTTATATCCAATAGTACTTCATCCCTTCATATTCTTGGGGTATCCCACATATCGAGACAAAACTCATACTTATTTTGTCCGAAGTCTACTCCGTGGAATATCATTATCCTTTCCAGGGGTCAAGTGTCCTCACAGGGTGCTACCACCCTTGACATGCACAAATTCATCCATAGACCATATTTCTCATATCCTCGAAAATGGTCAAAATCTTTCTTCATAACATCCAAATCAGTACCAACGATTCTAACTTTATTGATTCTCAATTACTACAATCTCCTGTATTTCCATTACAGACCTCAACTCAACACCTCAATATAAAAGAAATGTTCGCACAACTACTACTATACTTCTCACAGACTCAACTATTTATCACAAGTCTCCCTTCTCCCTGGGACAATCTCTAACAAAGTGCCCTGCATCATTACAACAAAAACATATTACTTCGGACGAGTCTCGGGGTTTCCTTATGATTACATAACCTCCTTGGGTCCTCGGCTTCCTTTTTGGGCAACCGCTGAAGTAGTGCCCTAAATCTTTGCACTTGAAACATGTTATATGACTCAGGTCCTTCTTTGTAGAAATTGGGTTGTTTTGGGGATACATTCTATTTCTCTTTCTGGACTTTGCCGTTCCAATCAGGGCTTCTATTTCATGTGGGTCATACTCTACTTCCTTTGTCGGGAATTCTACTAGATCCCCATTCCAACAATTTTTGGAGATGTGTCCTTCTTCTCCACATGAATAGCATGACTTGGTGCAAGGTTAATTGGGTCTTCTTTGGGTGTGTCCTCCACCCCTTCCTTCATCATAGTTTCTTCTAAAATTTCCATGAGGCCTCTTTTCATTGCTTCTTTCTTCGCCTGGATGGTTCGTTATACTATAGGGTAAATGTGACATTGAGCCGGGTAGCGGGTAGTCCCTTCACACAAGAAACAAGTAATCTGCCTAGTTGGGCATTCTTCAGCTGGGTGACTTCCTTCACAATTAGGGCATTCATCCTTGTGTTCTTTATGGTTGTGTCCTATTTCTCCACAAAGCTTGCATGGACAGGGTTTCTTCATATCATTTCCATAAAGCTTCAAATTTGGGGACACAGGCCGAGAATTTTGCACAATCAACTTTAATTCTTTCCAAGTGGTTACTCCTTGCCATCCTTTGATGGTTTGTATCATCTTCCACCAAGTAACAACACCTCTTTCAGAGCACTGAAGAGCATGCTGGGCCATATCCTTTCCGGCCATAGTGTTATTCACCATATGACCTTCCATGTTCTGAATCCATTGGTCTGTGTCCAATTGACTTATCGGTCCAAAAAATATAAGCTCAATCTCTATTCATCCTCTATTGGGTCCATGGGTTTTGGGGTGGGATAAGAGAGATAGAGAGGGATACACGCAATACAAACAACAGTTTAAAAAATAGATTTTGCTTTGTGGCTGTCAGAAAAACATCAAACAAATGACAGCTCACAATCGTCGCATCTAATGTGGGTATATAACAGGGGTTTGGTCTTCTCAAGTTCAATAAATCTTCAAAGTCGTCAAACTCTTCAAGTCTTGTTCATGTCTCCGATGGGTTTCTTCCGATCGTGCTTGTCCTTCTCAAGTTCTTTTGCCAGATCATCTCTGTTGACGGGAAGTCTCTCCTGACGTCCTTTAATATCCTACAGTTGCATTCCAAACTTCTGGGTTTCAACATCCTTGGCATGAACCATGGTCCTACTATCCTTCAGTTCCTGACGAATCCCCGATATCTTGAGGTTTTGCTCCTCCAGCTTGGCTACTTTCAGCTTCTGGGTCCTGAGTTGTTCATGAAATGCTTCCTTGTCAAATACGGCTTCCTGCAGGTCCATCTTAAAATTCTTGATGTAATACTCCAGATCCTGGTGATACACCAGCTAAAGTTAAAAGTGCATCCTTTGCTGATAGATGCTCCATCAGCCTTGTTCCATTCAATCCTTCCGAAGAAATGCATGCTTAACTCAGCACGGTGACAATAGCATAAGCCGGCGATAATACGATGGTTAGCTGTGTCTATGCCCATGTTACTGCCATGAGCTTTCATTCCATAATTGATCTCTCCTGCCTTAGGGTTTTCTTGACAAAAACTCTAAGGTTTAACGCTCCATGTTCCGGTCTTTCTCCAACACTCCTTGATCTCGGGTGTTAACATCTTCAATAGTATGTCAAGTTCCATAAGGGTAACCTTCCTTGGTCATACCAATCTGGAAATTCTGCAGAACCTTCAAATTATCCTAGTCTTCGGGATCTTCAACCGTTGTAGTTTCCATTATTATAATGCACGGTAAAATCCTCTTCATTCCGAAGTGGTCTTAGTTATCTGATATCTTGTACTTCTTGGAGGGCTCTCATCAGTCGAATCTTCGTGGTCAAAAGGGGAAAGGGGGTATAGTCTCACTAAAAGGGGATATTTGAATAAGCTCAGAAAAGAAGAGAGGAAACGATCTTTTTGAAAATAAAGTTTTAGAGAAAATCTTTCCTATGGGCTTGCCAGTTTCTAGGGTCATGTCTTACAGTCAACATGTGCTCTGATACCATCATGTAGCGAACCGACCTTAGACAGTCAAGTCTCTGTGCTTAAGTGTTATCCCTGGATCGGTATGCTGACACACACAATACTCGAGGATTTATAACAGAGGTAAATCACATGTATAAAGTAACGTAAATACTATTACCTCAGTCCAAATAGCGCAAGTAACAACAAGGTAGTGGATTCCCATCAACACCAACGGCAAATATTTTCAGAACCCTTTTCATTTTATTTAAATGGAAGAAGTCATGTCATCTTCTCTCTAGGGTTTTGTATCTGAAAAGAATTTGAATTAATGGAGATCATAAATGCAAAATGAAAGTTTGGTAGAGTCCTTTTATTCCCTCTCATATAACTGTCATAAAGAAAAGTTTCAAATTTCACTCAATTCCACACATCACAATCAAGCAACAATCAAAACTATCTATTTAATATAACATTCCAAAATTTAAAATTTTGGGATGTTACACTAACTCAGACTAATGTTGTTTTCAGCAAAACTACCATGGTGTTGTTTTTGTGCAGAAATAGAAGTTCTCGGATTGGAAGAAACTTTGCGAGGATTTTTTATATAATAAAAGAGAATTACTGGAGCCAAGAACCACCGGAGAGGGGCCCCCGGGTGAGCACAACCCACCAGGGCGCGCCCCCTCCTGGCGTGCCCAGGTGGGTTGTGCCCACCTAGTGGCCCTGCAGACCCTGAATCCAACTCCATAAATACCTATTTTTCCAGAAAAATTCAGGAAGAAAGAATTATCACATTTCACGAGACAGAGCCACCGCCACCTCCTCTTCTTCAGCAGGAGCCAGATCTGGAGTCCGTTTGGGGCTCCGGAGAGGGGGATCTTCGATCTTCATCATCACCAACCCTTCTCCATCGCCAATTCCATGATGCTCCCCACCGGGAGTGAGTAATTCCTTCGTAGGCTCGCTGGTCGGTGAGGAGTTGGATGAGATTCATCATGTAATCGAGTTAGTTTTGTTAGGGCTTGATCCCTAGTATCCACTATGTTGTGAGATCGATGTTGATATGACTTTGCCATGCTTAATGCTTGTCACTTTGAGCTTGGGTGCCATGATTTCAGATCTAAACCGTTTATGTTATCACCATTATATCTATGTTCTAGATCCGTTCTCGCAAGTTATATTCACCTATTACGTATTATGATCCGTAAACCCCAGAGTGAGAGTAGTCGGAATACTTTCCGGTGATGACCGTAGTTTGAGGAGTTCATGTATTCACTATGCATTAATGCTTTGTTCTGATTCTCTATTAAAAGGAGGCCTTAATATCCCTTAGTTTCCATATGGACCCCGCTGCCATGGGAGGGTAGGACAAAAGATGTCATGCAAGTTCTTTTCATAAGCATGTATGACTATTTACGAAATACATGCCTACTATATTTATGAACTGGAGATAGTGTCGTATCATCCTAGGTTATGACTGTTATATGATGAATATCATCCAATGAATCGACCGATCCGATGCCTACAATTTTCTCTTATATTGTTCCTGCTAAGTTACTACTGCTATTGTTACTGTTACACTTGCTACAAAATCATTGCTATCACGGTTACCATTACTATTGCTGTTGCTACTCATATCAAAACTATGATACTACTTTGCTAGTGATCACTGTGCTGCAGATAATTAATCTCCAGGTGTGGTTGAATTGACAGCTCAGCTGCTAATACTTGCAAATATTCTTTGGATCCCTTGTGCCGAATCTATAAATTTGGGTTCAATACTCTACCCTCAAAAATTGTTGCGATCCCATATACTTGTGGGTTATCAAGACCTTTTTCTGGCGCCGTTGCCGGGGAGCATAGCTATGTTTGTTGAGTCACTTGGAATTATTATCAATTTATCACTATGAAGAATCTGAAGGATACTAAGACTAAGATCGTTCTCTCTAGGATGAGGGGAGGTAAGGAACTGCCATCACACTGTGCACTTGATTCACCTTCTGTTTTGAGTAGACTTGCAACACCACCACATGTTATTAATCCTAATATGTCGCAACTCACTGATGATGCTACTTCTGCTATGAATGATACTCATGATGATGCTAGTACCTTGCTTGATGATAATGTTCCACTAGGTGAATTTCTTGATGAACAATTTGCTAGAACTAAAGCTTTTGAGAATGCTGAAACTGATGAAATTATTGAAAATGATGAAGTACTTGAAACTAAAAATCTTGAAACACCCATTAGATCTAGTTCTCCTAGATACAAATTGCCTAAGATACAGGAAGGTTATGTTATGGATGAGGAGACAACTAGAGACTTTCTTGCTTGCAATGATAGGGATGATCTTAATTAAGAAATTATTATGCAAAGTGAAAGGAAAATATTTGAATGCTTGAATGAAATGTGATCCTAAGTTTGCTACTTCACCTATCTTTGTTGATGATAAGGATTATAAATTCTCTGCCGACCCAAACTTAATTACATTGGTTGAGTCTGATCCTTTCCATGGTTATGAAACTAAAACTGTTGTGGCACACCTTACTAAGCTGAATGACATAGCCACCCTGTTTGCTCATGATGAGAAAATTTGCTACTATTATATTCTCAGATTATTTCTGTTCTCATTCAAGGGTGATGCTAAGACTTGGTATAATACTCTTGATCCTGGTTGTGTGCGTAGTCCCCAGGATATGATTTAGTACTTCTCTGGAAAAATGTTTTCCTCCTCATAAGAAACAAGCTGCCTTACAGGAAATATTTAACTTTGTGCAAATTGAAGAAGAGAGTATCCCACAAGCTTGGGGGAGGATTCTCCGATTGCTTAATGCTTTGCCTGATCACCCTCTTAAGAAAAATTAAATACTTGATATGTTCTATAATGGACTAACCGATGCTTCTAGGGATTTCCTAGATAGCTGTGCTGGTTGTGTTTTTAGGAAACGAACTGTTGAACAAGCTGAGGAATTATTGAATAACATACTAAAAAATTATGATGATTGGACTCTTCCTGAACCACCGCCTAAACCTACTCCGAAGAAGAGGGGCATCTTATATCTCAGTCTCGAAGATACGCAAGAGGCAAAGAAATCTATGAAGGAAAAGGGTATTAAACTTGAGGAAGGCAAAAAATTATCTCCTATTGAAGAAATACATGGGCTTGAAACACCACCACCACCTAAGGTGGTTGAGGTAAATTCGTTAATGAAATGCAATGAAAATGACAATCCTTATAATATGCATCCTAGTCAATGCCTTTATGAGTTTGATAATTATATGAGAAAGCAAGATCACTTCAATGCAAATGTTGTGAAACAATTGAAATACAATTCTGATATGATTGCTCACTTGGGTAACTTGTTATTTAGAATTGCCAATGATGTTAGAGGTGTAGGAAAACATGCCTCTATGGTTCAAACTCAACTAGAACAAGTTGCTAAATCTCAAAGAGACTTGCTTGATGAAATGAACAATAATATAAATGACTTTGCTATTAGTGTAGCAACTAGAGGAGGTAAAATGACTCAGGAACCACTTTACCCTGAGGGGCACCCAAAAAGAATTGAACAAGACTCTCAAAGACTTAACAAAAATGCACCTAGTCCTTCTAAAAAGAAAAATAAAAGGAAAAATGATAGGACTTTGCATACCTCTAGTGAACCTGAAATAGAAAAACCTCCTGAAGCTAATGATGATATTTCTATTTCTGATGCTGAAAATCAATCTGGTAATGAACACTCACCTATTGATAATGAAAAAGATAATTATGAGGTTCATGAAGACACTCAAAGAAATGATAAAGAACTAGATAATGATGTTGAAATAGAACCGGCTGTTGATCTTGATAACCCACAACCCAAGACTAGAAGATATGATAAAAGAGACTTTGTTGCTAGAAAACATGGTAAGGAAAGAGAATCATGGGTTCAAAAACCAATGCCCTTTCCACCTAAATAAACTAAGAAGAAATATGACGAAGAATTTGAACGCTTTGCTGAAATGATTAGGCCAGTATTTTTGCGTGCCCGTTGGACTGATATCTTAAAAATGCCCCCCTATGCAAAGTACATGAAAGACATCATCACCAATGAGAGAAAAATACCGGAAGTTGAAATCTCCACCATGCTTGCTAATTATTCTTTTAAGTATGTGATGTCTACTACACAACCTTCTTCTTGTAGACGTTGTTGGGCCTCCAAGTGCAGAGGTTTGTAGGACAGTAGCAAATTTCCCTCAAGTGGACGACCTAAGGTTTATCAATCCGTGGGAGGCATAGGATGAAGATGGTCTCTCTCAAGCAACCCTGCAACCAAATAACAGAGAGTCTCTTGTGTCCCCAACACACCCAATACAATGGTAAATTGTATAGGTGCACTAGTTCGGCGAAGAGATGGTGATACAAGTGCAATATGGATGGTAGATATAGGTTTTTGTAATCTGAAAATATAAAAATAGCAAGGTAACTAATGATAAAAGTGAGCACAAACGGTATTGCAATGCGTTGAAACAAGGCCCAGGGTTTATACTTTCACTAGTGCAAGTTCTCTCAACAATAATAACATAATTGGATCATATAACTATCCCTCAACATGCAACAAAGAGTCACTCCAAAGTCACTAATAGCAGAGAACAAATGAAGGGATTATTGTAGGGTACGAAACCACCTCAAAGTTATTCTTTCTGATCAATCTATTCAAGAGTTAATAGTAAAATAACATGAAGCTATTCTTTCCGTTCGATCTTTCCTAGAGTTCGTACTAGAATAACATCTTAAGACACAATTCAACCAAAACCCTAATGTCACCTAGATACTCCAATGTCACCTCGAGTATTCATGGGTATGGTTATACGATATGCATCACACAATCTCAGATTCATCTATTCAAACCAACACAAAGTACTTCAAAGAGTGCCCCAAATTTTCTACCGGAGAGTCAGGACGAAAACGTGTGCCAACCCCTATGCATAAGTTCACAAGGTCACTAAACCCGCAAGTTGATAACCAAAACATACATCAAGTAGATCACGTGAATATTCCATTGTCACCACAGATAAGCACATGCAAGACATACATCTAGTGTTCTCAAATCCTTAAAGACTCAGTCCGATAAGATAACTTCAAAGGGAAACTCAATCCATTACAAGATAGTAGAGGGGGAGAAACATCATCATGAGATCCAACTAAAATAGCAAAGCTCGCGATACATCAAGTCGTGCCAAATCAAAAACACGAGAGAGAGAGAGAGAGAGAGAGAGAGAGAAAGAGAGATGAAACACATAGCTACTGGTACATACCCTCAGCCCCGAGGGTGAACTACTCCCTCCTCGTCATGGAGAGCGCCGGGATGATGAAGATGGACACGGCGAGGGATCCCCCCTCCGGCAGGGTGCCAGAACAGGGTCCCGATTGGTTTTTGGTGGCTACAGAGGCTTGAAGTGGCGGAACTCCCGATCTAGGTTATGTTCTGGAAGTTTAGGTTTATATAAGAGGTTTTGGCATTGGGAACAAGTCAGGGGGTCTCCGAGGCGGCCACGAAAAGCCCCCACCCTCGTGAGTGCCTCGGGACTCTTCTGGCCCATCTCCGATACTCCGTGGGCTTCTTCTGGTCCAAAAATAATTTCCGTGAAATTTCAGGTCAATTGGACTCCGTTTGGTTTTCCTTTTCTGCGATACTCAAAAACAAGGAAAAACAAAAACTGGCACTGGGCTCTAGGTTAATAGGTTAGTCCCAAAAATCATATAAAACTGCATATAAATGCATATAAAACATCCACGATTGATAATATAATAGCATGGAACAATCAAAAATTATAGATACGTTGGAGACGTATCAAGCATCCCCAAGTTTAATTCCTGCTCGTCCTCGAGTAGGTAAATGATAAAAACAGAATTTTTGATGTGGAAAGCTACCTAACATATTTATCATTGTAATTTTCTTTATTGTGGCATGAATGTTCAAATCTGAAAGATTCAAGACAAATGTTTAATACTGACATAAAAACAATAATACTTCAAGCATACTAACCAAGCAAATATGTTTTCTCAAAATAACATAGCCAAAGAAAGCTCATCCCTACAAAATCATATAGTTTGGCAATGCTTCATTTTCGTCACACAAAAATGCTCTCATCATGCACAACCCCGATGACAAGCCAAGCAATTGTTTCATACTTTAGTATTCTCAAACTTTTTCAACTTTCACTTAATACATGAGCGTGAGCCATGGACATAGCACTATGGGTGGAATAGAATATAATGATGGGGGTTGTGTGGAGAAGACAAAAAAAGGAGAAAGTCTCACATTGACGTGGCTAATCAACGGGCTATGGAGATGCCCATCAATTGATGTCAATGCAAGGAGTAGGGATTGCCATGCAACGGATGCACTAGAGCTATAAATGTATGAAAGCTCAACAAATGAAACTAAATGGGTGTGCATCCAACTTGCTTGCTCACAAAGACCTAGGGCATTTGAGGAACCCATTGTTGGAATATACGAGCCAAGTTCTATAATGAAAAAAATCCCACTAGTATATGAAAGTGACAACATAGGAGACTCTCTATCATGAAGATCATGGTGCTACTTTGAAGCACAAGTATGAAAAAAGGATAGTAGCATTGTCCCTTTTATTTCTCTTTTTTTATTTTTTTATTTGGACTTTTTTAATTGGCCTTTCTTTTTTTATTTTTTGGGCCTTTTTGGCCTTTCTTTTTATTTCTTTTTTTGGGACAATGCTCTATTAATTATGATCATCATACTTCTATTTATTTACAACTCAAAGATTACAACTCGATACTAGATGAAGTATGACTCTATATGAGTGCCTCCGGCGGTGTACCGGGATAGGCAATGAAACAAGAGTGACATGTATGAAAAATTATGCATGGTGGCCTTGCCACAGATACGATGTCAACTACATGATCATGCAAGGCAATATGACAATGATGAAGCGTGTCATAATAAACGGAACGGTGGAAAGTTGCATGGCAATATATCTCGAAATGGCTATGGAAATGCCATAATAGGTAGGTATGGTGGCTGTTTTGAGGAAGATATAAGGAGGTTTATGTGTGATAGAGCGTATCATATCACGGGGGTTGGATGCACCGGCGAAGTTTGCACCAACTCTCAAGGTGAGAAAGGGCAATGCACGGTACCGAAGAGGCTAGCAATGATGGAAGGGTCAGAGTGCGTATAATCCATCGACTCAACATTAGTCATAAAGAACTCACATACTTATTGCAAAAATCTACAAGTCATCAAAACCAAGCACTACGCGCATGCTCCTAGGGGGGTAGATTGGTAGGAAAATACCATCGCTCGTCCCCGGGCGCCACTCATAAGGAAAGCAATCAAAGAACACCTCATGCTTCAAATTTGTCTCACAACGTTTACCATGCGTGCATGCTACGGGACTTGCAAACCTCAACATAAATATTTCTCAATTCCATAATCACTCAACTAGCATGACTCTAATATTACCATCTTCATATCTCAAAACAATCATCTAGTATCAAACTTCTCATAGTATTCAATGCACTCTATATGAAAGTTTTTATTATACCCATCTTGGATGCCCATCATATTAGGACTAGTTTCATAACCAAAGAAAATTACCATGTTGTTCTAAAAGACTCTCAAAATAATATAAGTGAAGCATGAGATATCAGCAATTTCTTCAAAATAAAACTACCTCCATGCTCTAAGAAGATATAAGTGAAGCACTAGAGCAAATGACAAACTACTCCAGAAGATATAAGTGAAGATCAATGAGTAGTTGAATAATTATGTAACTATGTGAAGACTCTCTAACATTTAAGAATTTCATATATTGGGATTTTATTCAAACAACAAGCAAAACAAAATAAAATAAAGTGACGCTCCAAGCAAAACATATATCATGTGGTGAATAAAAATATAGCCCCAAGTAAAGTTACCGATGAACGAAGACGAAAGAGGGGATGCCATCCGGGGCATCCCCAAGATTAGGCTCTTGGTTATCCTTGAATATTACCTTGGGGTGCCTTGGTCATCCCCAATCTTAGGCTCTTTCCACTCCTTATTCCATAGCCCATCAAATATTTACCCAAAACTTGAAAACTTCACAACACAAAACTCAACAGAAAACTCGTAAGCTCCGTTGGTATAAGAAAATAAAATCACCACTTTTGGTACTGTTGTGAACTCATTCTTTATTTATATTGGTTTAATATCTACTGTATTCCAACTTCTCTATGGTTCATACCCTCCGATACTACTCATAGATTCATTAAAATAAGCAACAACACATAGAAAACAGAATCTGTCAAAAACAGAACAGTCTGTATCATTCGAATACTTCTGTAACTCCAAAAATTCTGAAAAAATTGGTGGACCTGAGGAATTTGTCTATTAATCATCTGCAAAAATAATCAACCTAAAAGCACTCTCCAGTAAAAAATGATAGCTAATCTCGTGAGCGTAGAAGTTTCTGTTTTTTACAGCAAGATTGCAAAGACTACACCCAAGTCTTCCGAAAGGTTCTACTTGGCACAAACACTAATTAAAACATAAAACCACATCTAACCAGAGGCTATATAGATTATTTATTGCTAAACAGGAGCAAAAAGCAAAGAACAAAAACAAAATTGGGTTGCCTCCCAACAAGCGCTAATGTTTAACGCCCCTAGCTCGGCATGATGATTGCAATGATGCTCACATAAGACATAAGAATTGAAACATAAATAGATCATCATGAAGAATATGACTAGCACTTTAAGTCTAACCCACTTCCTATGCATAGGGATTTTGTGAGCAAACAACTTATGGGAACAATAATCAACTAGCATAGGAAGGCAGAACAAGCATAACTTCAAAACTTTAAGCACATAGAGAGGGAACTTGATATTATTGCAATTCCTACAAGCATATGTTATTCCCTCATAATAGTTTTCAGTAGCATCATGAATGAATTAAACCATATAACCAGCACATAAAGAATTATTTTCATGATCTACAAGCATAGAAAATTTACTACTCTCCACATAAGCAAAATTCTTCTCATTCGGAATAGTGGGAGTATCATAAGAAACTCGAATACTATAAATTGTTTCCATATTAAAAGAGTAATTTTCAGAAAAAGGGTAATCATAATAATGACAAGTTTTATAAATATAATCATCACTACTTTTATAGCATAAGTGTCATCACAATAATCATCATAAGTAGCAACTTTGTTCTCATCATAATCAATTGAAACCTCTTCCAAGATAGTGGAATCATTACTAAATAAAGTCATGGCCTCTCCAAATCCACTTTCATAAATATTATTAGATTCCACACCCTCAAAAATAGTGGGGTCATTACTTCCTAAAGTTGACACTCTTCCAAACCCACTTTCATCAATATAATCATCATAAATAGGAGGCATGCTTTCATCATAATAAATTTGCTCATCAAAACTTGGGGGACAAAACATATCATCATCATCAAACATAGCATCCCCAAGCTTGTGGCTTTGCATATCATTACCATCGTGGGTATTCAAAGAATTCATACTAACAACATTGCAATCATGCTCGTCATTCAAAGATTTAGTGCCAAACATTTTAATGCATTCTTCTTCTAACACTTTGGCACAATTATCGGAATCCTTATTTTCATGAAAGATATTAAAAAGATAAAGCATATGAGGCACCCTCAATTCCATTTTTTTGTAGTTTTCTTTTATAAACTAAACTAGTGATAAAACAAGAAACTAAAAGATTCGATTACAAGATCTAAAGATATACCTTCAAGCACTAACCTCCCTGGCAACGGCGCCAGAAACTGCTTGTTGTCTACTACACAACCTTCTTCTTGTAGACGTTGTTGGGCCTCCAAGTGCAGAGGTTTGTAGGACAGTATCAAATTTCCCTGAAGTGGATAACCTAAGGTTTATCAATCCGTGGGAGGCATAGGATGAAAATGGTCTCTCTCAAGCAACGCTGCAACCAAGTAACAAAGAGTCTCTTGTGTCCCCAACACACCCAATACAATGGTAAATTGTATAGGTGCACTAGTTCTGTGAAGAGAAGGTGATACAAGTGCAAAATGGATGGTAGATATAGGTTTTTGTAATCTGAAAATATAAAAACAGCAAGGTAACTAATGATAAAAGTGAGCACAAACAGTATTGCAATGCGTTGAAACAAGGCCTAGGGTTCATACTTTCACTGGTGCAAGTTCTCTCCACAATAACAACATAATTGGATCATATAACTATCCCTCAACATGCAACAAAGAATCACTCCAAAGTCACTAATAGCGAAGAACAAACGAAGAGATTATTGTAGGGTACGAAACCACCTCAAAGTTATCCTTTCTGATCAATCTATTCAAGAGTCCATAGTAAAATAACACGAAGCTATTTTTCCGTTCGATCTTTCCTAGAGTTCGTACTAGAATAACAACTTAAGACACAAATCAACCAAAACCCTAATGTCACCTAGATACTCCAATGTCAACTCAAGTATCCATGGGTATGGTTATACGATATGCATCACACAATCTCAGATTCATCTATTCAAACCAACACAAAGTACTTCAAAGATTGCCCGAAAGTTTCTACCGGAGAGTCAGGACGAAAACGTGTGCCAACCTGTCGGTGTCAAAACCGGCGCATCTCAGGTAGGGGGTCCCGAACTGTGCATCAAGGCCGGATGGTAACAGGAGACAAGGGACACGAAGTTTACCTAGGTTCGGGCCCTCTCGATGGAGGTAAAACCCTACTCCTGCTTGATTAATATTGATGATATGGGTATTACAAGAGTTGATCTACCACGAGATCAAGGAGGCTAAACCCTAGAAGCTAGCCTATGGTATGATTGTGTATGATGATGGTTTTCTATCGACTAGCCTGGCCTCTGTTTATATAATGCACCAGAGGCCTAGGATAACAAGAGTCCTAGTCGAATACGCCGGTGGGGAGGAGTCCTTGTCTTGATCGCCAAGTCTTGTGGAATCTTCCTTGTATGCGGCAGTTGTCCGAACTGGCCCATGAGTATACGGCCAAGGGGGTCCTCGGCCCAATCTAACGGATCGGGAGATGACGTGGTGAGTACCCCCTAGTCCAGGACACCATTAGTAGCCCCCTGAACCGGTCTTCAAGTTAGGGATGCTCCTCGATTCTTCTGAACCGTTCTTCATCTTCGGTCGTCGGTCTTGAAAACTGGTTTAACAAATCTTCTTTATCTTCGATCTTGAGGATCGCCGTAATGCATTCGACGAGTTTACACGTCGGGTATCCGAGGAGCCCCTTTAAGTTTCTGGCCTTTATCAATGCCTTGTTATTTTTATGCCACACCTCGGGTTTGAACTTGTTCCCGGGCGGCAGCGTCCTCTTGCGTCCGAGCTCCAACGCCGGACTGCATTCGAGGTATCTTTTGCAGCCGAGCACCAACGTCGGACCGCTTCCCAGCTCTAACGCCGGAATGTATCCGAGCTCCAACACCGGACTATGTATCCGAGCTCCAATGCCGGACTGTATCCGAGCTCCAACGCCGGACTATGTATCCGAGCTCCAACGCCGGACTGTATCCGAGGTGTCGTAAATCACCTTGGTTCAAAGAAGTTTGAAGGAGTTTAGCCGAGCTTAATGCCGGAAATGCCCTCTATGGAGCCAGCCACTAGCGCCCGAGCTTTATGCCGAACTGCTTCCGAGATGGTGCACCACCCCGAATGTGGGCCGATTTTTGTCAATATTTTTGGTTGGTGCAATTTATTCTCTGCCGAGATATATAGCCAGTAGCCCTCAAGGTGGGTATCGGTCGAAAACCCGAGATGCACATGAAGGATGACATAAGACCGCTGATCCCAGTAGCCGCTGAGACTCAGGTCGATTTGCAAAATCGGCCTGAGGATCAAGTCCTAGCTCGGCCGAATACTTCGGGACACTAAAAGCGGCGTGCTCAGTCCTCGAGACTCAGGTTGGGTGCGGCCGACCAACCTGAGGATCAAAATCTCCTCGAAAACTATATTGCACATAAAATTTTCTGCATTGGACAAGCAATGTAGTAGCCCCCGAGACACTGGTCGGGTGGCAACACCAGATCAGGGGATCGATGTGCCCCTTTAAAATGTTTAAATAATAAGCCCAAAGCCCAGTAGCCCATGAGCCTTAATGCGGGCACGTGTGGCCGAATTAAGGATCGATATCCATAGTAAAATCACAAATTGTGTGTAATGACTCTATGTATCCAAGTACTTTATGTCATTTAATGCTCGGATCCGCATTGTACAAAACTTTGTTGACCGACCATCGGCTTCCACCTCCTCGGCCAGTAGCCGAGGAGTGTTTGTCTTACTTTACAAAGCCTTTATGAGGGCAAAGATTTACGACAAGCAAGGCAATCTGGCCATACGGTTTTATAAACAAAGGTACGCGGAGAGATATGTTATATTACTGTTTAACAGAAGAAATGTCTTCCAAATAAAATAGTCCCGCTATCGGTTCCTTTCTTTGGGTTGTCATGCTAAGCATGATCATAAAACCTCAGCTCCAATGTAAGAGGAAAATATCGAGGATTTAGTTTGGGAGGCTAGTTAATAGCCCCCGGTAGTGTTCGGCGGCAGTCGAGGTCAAGCCGTAAACACTTCGGCCAATGTTATGAACGGCCTGTTATTTAACATAGTCATCAGATCGCTGACCAGTTTACGCTTATTGTGACAGTCAGTTTTTGGCTTTCTCCACTGAGGTGGTTAACCATGTGAGCTGGAAGCACAATCGCAGTGGTTCTCCCTTTGCACGCCTAGCCAAACAAAACGAAACATAGGAAGCAAGTGCAGGAGCCGGGCAACCCAACTATTGACCAAAGACACAATTCGAAACCGATGCATATATAGCAATATCTGAGAATGTTTTTGCCGAATCCCTAAAAGGTGTCCGGCGTTGCACTGCGAGACTAATGCTGGAAAAGCACAAATAGTTTAAAAGTGCCAAAAAGCTTGGAAAACCAAGAAATGTCAGTAAAAACATGAAGTCCGAACAATATCAAGTGTTCGGTGCCAATCCGAAAATTGGTCTTAGAAAAAAGAAGTGCTTCTGTCGTGCTTTAACATGATACATCCTATCTCAAGACTGCGAGCAGGTCAGCCTATGGCTTCAACCTCCTATCCCGAGGGCGGAGTACTTCTCATCAGGCCAGTTTAGCAAACTAAACTCTAGCGGCTTTGAGAGAGAAATTAGGCTCCCCGGCTAGTGGCCGCACACTTGTGTCGAAAAAAGGAGTGATAAATAATAATAAAACTTTGCAACGACTAAGAAGAAGAACACTTATTATAAAACGGCTCAAATAAACTTAAGAGCCCCAAAGTGACTTGGGTAGGAGAATGATTGCATGTACCGAAGTACTTATATCATATCTATGTTCAACCGAACTTTAAACGCGTCTTAACCGACCGTCGGCTTCTCCCTCTTCGGCCAAGGACCGAAAAGTGCTATGTACTCTATCGGTCGAGAATATCGACGGTGTTTCCAATAACCAGGCAATCAGGCCATAAGGCTGTAATAGACAAAGCGCACTGAGGGAACTTATGCTATATTACTGCGAAGTGTAAGAAGCATCTTCGAAGAAAATAGTACCCCCACTGATACCTTTCTTCGGTGCTCATTGTTATTATGAGACTTGTGCAATAGATTTTTTGTACTCATGAGTTCCGTTGTGTGCCGACCATCATTGAAAACTATAAGAGCGCTAGCTTTCGGCTTCACCCAGTCTGAGGTCCGGCTCGGGCGACCCGATCGTGACAATCACAGAGGTGCTCCCTTTACTCCCTAGCCGAACAATCAGGAATGTAGGGGTAAACAGAGGAGCGAGGCAACCCAGCTTGCAAATCGCTTAAGTCAATATGGTGCATACTGTGGCGTAATACACGAACAAGGAACGAAGCCGTACAAGTATAATCATATGCAACAGGAAAAGCTTCATAAAGGAAGCCCCCAAGTAAACGGGGTATTTGAATTTATGCGTCACAAACAAAGTTTGGACAAGGAAAAAAAATTACAAGCAACTTTTTTCCAAAAAAGTATAACGCTTGGTCGAACCGAACACAAGTTAGAAATTAAAGCTTTGAGCATGAAAGTGACTTAGCTGGTTAATGTGTTCGCAGTCCGGGCTTGATGCGGGACAAGGTTCTATCCCCCAAGCCGGTCCCGAGGTGGCGGTCCGGAGAGCTCGACACGCCAAAGTGGTGACATAGCACGGTCGATGCAGATCGGCAGAGTGACGCCGAAGTGCCCGGATCATTTTCCTGTGCACAAAAATAGTGCAAACGGAAGATAATAGTAATAATGATAAAAAAATCGTTGCATAATGAATAATTTATGCAAAGTGAGTAATAAAATAAATATGGCTTGGCGCCGAAGTCAATGTCGATGCAGGGCATCGGCGTGATGCGGTAAAGGCGTGGCAAAGTCTGAATTCGCAGGTCGGTCCGAGTTCCGGATGCGCCGTTCGCCGGACTATGTATGGAAACTGACCGAACCACCATGCGACTGTTGTGAATGCGGCCACCATTTGATAGACCTGTGTGCATATGATGGACAAACCAGAGCAATAATTCCTTGGGAAAAATGAACCCAAACAAGCAAAAAATATTAGGGATTGATAACACCTGGTTTATTTGTTGTAGCAATCCGAAGGAAGGTGATTCCCAAAATTGGAACTCGCTCCGCACACCCATTGCCTGATGGGCGATAAAACGACGGCATGGCAATGCTGGTAAAGGTTGGCTTGCCGAGGCAAAGCCCTCGGCCCAGCTATCGTGACAGAGCTGGTCGGCTAGTGACGCCGAAGTGTCCGGAGTAGGTTGATGAAGAGATGGCGAAGCCCCCGGTCCAGCCGAGATGTCAAAGCCCCGATGTCAGCCGATGAGTCGAAGTAGGTCGGCGTGATGGGCACCAGTTTGAAGAAGCGATAGTGCGGCCCTGTCGATGTAGGCCGTGACGTGGTCGATGCCGGCTTGATGAAGCAACCGTGTGGCGATGCCGGTATGCCCGCTCCGTGTAATCCGTGGGTCGATGATGTTGGTGATGATTTATCCTTCGCGATGCCGGACTCTTGTTCGGCTTGCCGAGATGATGATCCGAAGAAGTTGAGCTCGGCTCAACAAAGTGACGACGTGTCTTAGCGCAAGTCGGCAGCCGTGGAGTAATATTGCCGGACTGGTTTGACACCAGCATGATGTTGAAGATCATGTTCAAAAGATCTTAAAGTTAGTGGGATGTGTTCGGGAACAAAACACAATACCCCATACAAAACATCCCTCAAAAGGGATGTGTGACATCCCGTTCATAGAAAAGATGAACTCGGGTCGGATTCGTTTTCGCGTAGAAAACAGATCCGAAAAGTGATGCACTAATCGGAAGGTTCCCGGAGTTTGGACGGTCGGATCGAGCTGAAAGTTTGAGAGGTGGTAGATACAGGAATTCCACAGCCGATCAACGGTTGGATCTTCCAAAGGACGTCCGAGCTAGAAGCCGGACACCACGCCCTAAACACATCCAAATTCCCGTCCAGATTTGACAGGGCTCCAGTATATCGTGGATTGCCAGAGATTCCTCCATCGGAACTCAACGAAATTTTCCAGGGTTGTTGTAGACTCAATTCCGCACAATTCCACCAAAAAACAGCACGGTCGCTTAAGGGCAATGTTGACGTTGAGCCCCCGAGCTCCATGGATGATTCCTCCGTGACTTGATAGAGATCGGAGTTGATGTTTGATGAAGGCCCTCGTCCGAGCATGGTGATCCGAACATGGGGCGCAATTCTTGGTCAAAGCAAGGTGACCAGTCGAGCTGGCGACGAAGATGCCGAAGTCGCAGTTGATCTGCAGGCGAGCCATCGATCCTTTTGTCGATCACACAGCGGAACTCTCAATGAAAGCACCAATGTCGGTGTCAAAACCGGCGGATCTCGGGTAGGGGGTCCCGAACTGTGCGTCAAGGCCGGATGGTAATAGGAGACAAGGGACACAAAGTTTACCCAGGTTCGGGCCCTCTCGATGGAGGTAAAACCCTACTCCTGCTTGATTAATATTGACGATGTGGGTAGTACAAGAGTGGATCTACCACGAGATCAAGGAGGCTAAACCCTAGAAGCTAGCCTATGGTTGATTGTGTATGATGATGGTTTTCTATTGACTAGCCTGGCCTCGGTTTATATAATGCACCAGAGGCCTAGGATAACAAGAGTCCTACACGAATACGCCGGTGGGGAGGAGTCCTTGTCTTGATCGTCAAGTCTTGTGGAATCTTCCTTGTATGCGGCAGTTGTCCGAACTGGCCCATGAGTATACGGCCAAGGGGGTCCTCGGCCCAATCTAACAGATCGGGAGATGACGTGGTGAGTACCCCCTAGTCCAGGACACCGTCAGTAGCCCCCTGAACCGGTCTTCAAGTTAGGGATGCTCCTCGATTCTTCCGAACCGTTCTTCATCTTCGGTCGTCGGTCTTGAAAACTAGTTCAACAAATCTTCTTTATCTTCGATCTTGACGATCGCCGAAATGCATTCGACGAGTTTACACGTCGGGTATGCGAGGAGCCCCTTTAAGTTTCTGGCCTTTATCAATGCCTTGTTATTTTTATGCCACACCTCGGGTTTGAACTTGTTCCCGGGCGGCAGCGTCCTCTTGCGTCCGAGCTCCAACACCGGACTGCATTCGAGGTATCTTTTGCAGCCGAGCACCAACGTCGGACAGCTTCCCACCTCTAACGCCGGAATGTATCCGAGCTCCAACGCCGGACTATGTATCCGAGCTCTAACGCCGGACTGTATCCGAGCTCCAACGCCGGACTATGTATCCGAGCTCCAACGCCGGACTGTATCCGAGGTGTCGTAAATCACCTTGGTTCAAAGAAGTTTGAAGGAGTTTAGCCGAGCTTAATGCCGGAAATGCCCTCTATGGAGCCAGCCACTAGCGCCCGAGCTTTATGCCGAACTGCTTCCGAGATGGTGCACCAAAAGAGTGCCCGAAAGTTTCTACCGGAGTGTCAGGACGAAAACGTGTGCCAACCTGTCGGTGTCAAAACCGGCCGATCTCAGGTAGGGGGTCCCGAACTGTGCATCAAGGCCGGATGGTAACAGGAGACAAGGGACACGAAGTTTACCTAGGTTCGGGCCCTCTCGATGGAGGTAAAATCCTACTCCTGCTTGATTAATATTGATGATATGGGTAGTACAAGAGTGGATCTACCACGAGATCAAGGAGGCTAAACCCTAGAAGCTAGCATATGGTATGATTGTGTATGATGATGGTTTTCTATCGACTAGCCTGGCCTCGGTTTATATAATGCACCAGAGGCCTAGGATAACAAGAGTCCTAGCCGAATACGCCGGTGGGGAGGAGTCCTTGTCTTGATCGCCAAGTCTTGTGGAATCTTCCTTGTATGCGGCAGTTGTCCGAACTGGCCCATGAGTATACGGCCATGGGGGTCCTCGGCCCAATCTAACAGATCGGGAGATGACGTGGTGAGTACCCCCTAGTCCAGGACACCATCACAACCCCTATGCATAAGTTCACGAGGTCACTGAAACAGCAAGTTGATCACCAAAACATACATCAAGTAGATCATGTGAATATCCCATTGTCACCATAGATAAGCACATGCAAGACATACATCAAGTGTTCTCAAATCCTTAAAGACTCAATCCGATAAGATAACTTCAAAGGGAAAACTCAATCCATTACAAGAGAGTAGAGGGGGAGAAACATCATCATAAGATCCAACTATAATAGCAAAGCTCGCGATACATCAAGATCGTGCCAAATCAAGAACACGAGAGAGAGAGAGAGAGAGAGATCAAACAGATAGCTACTGGTTCATACCCTCAGCCCCGAGGGTGAACTACTCCCTCCTTGTCATGGAGAGTGCCGGGATGATGAAGATGGCCACTGGTGAGGGATCCCCCCTCCGGCAGGGTGCCGGAACAGGGTCCTGATTGGTTTTTGGTGGCTACAGAGGCTTGCGGCGGCGGAACTCCTGATCTAGGTTACGTTCTGGAAGTTTGGTTATATATAAGAGGTTTTGGCATCGGGAACAAGTTAGGGTGGTCACCGAGGCGGCCACGAGGCAGGGGCACGCGCCCCCACCCTCGTGGGTTCCTCGGGACTCTTCTGGCCCTTCTCCGATACTCTGTGGGCTTCTTCTGGTCCAAAAATAATCTCTGTGAAATTTCAGGCCAATTGGACTCCGTTTGGTTTTCCTTTTCTGCGATACTCAAAAACAAGGAAAAAACAGAAACCGGCACTGGGCTCTAGGTTAATAGGTTAGTCCCAAAAATCATATAAAACAGCATATAAATGCATATAAAACATCCACGATTGATAATATATTAGCATGGAACAAACAAAACTTATAGATATGTTGGAGACATATCAGGATGGAGTACCTAAAAAACTTGGAGATTCGGGAATACCAACTATACCTTGCTCCATCAAAAGAAATTATGCAAAAACCGCTTTGTGTGATTTAGGAGCTGGTGTTAGTGTTATGCCTTTCTCTTTGTTATTTGAATAAACTCACACCTACTGAAATATCTTTGCAAATGGCTGAAAAATCAACTGCCATACATATCGGTATTTGTGATAATGTGCCCGTTGTTGTTGCAGATGTTACTATCTTGTCGGACTTTGTTATACTTGAGATGCCAGAGGACAACATGTCGATTATCCTTTGTAGACCCTTTTTGAATACTGCAGGGGCTGTTATTGATTGCAATAAAAGCAAGGTCACTTTTCATATAAATGGTAATGAGCATACGGTGCACTTTCCGAAGAAACAATTCCAAGTGAATGGTATTAACGTTATTGAAAATTCTCCGACACTCACCATTGAAAGTTTTCAAATACCTCTACCTACTGCCAAAAAAGAAATATGATATACTTATTGTTGGGGACATACATATCCCCGTTGAGGTAACTTAGTGTTTTACGAAAGTTCTTTGGTTTCAAGCTAATTGAAGGTGGTTGTTAATAAGACTTGATCAACCTTATTAATGAGTCTTAAACAGAAAATAAAAGTAACTTCATGAATTTAGTAGCCACTACCTTCTGTCCTTACTTATATTTTCTATTTTTCTTAGTTAAATAAAATAAAACGCCATGTTTTATCTGTTTTCTAAATTTCCCGTGCAACAAAAAATGACGCAAAAATAAAAGTGCTCAGAATGACCTGAAAATTTGATACGATTTTTTTCTGAATATTCCTGGATTATTGATGCAAATAATATCAGAGTGTCGGGGCGGACTGGGTCCCCCGCGAGCACCTATGGGGCCGGAGCCCCTTTCGTTGTCCGGTGAGGGGGGCGGAGGGAGCACGGAGAGCAGATCGAGGCGAGCACACGGGCGGTTTACCCAGGTTCGGGCCGCGATGGACGCGTAAAACCCTACTCCTGCTTGGTTGTATTGAACTGGGGGGCTCGGGAGCTTGGAGAGCTAGCTGCACCGAGCGTATGGCTGTCTGGATTCCGAGTCTCCGAACCCGGAACCTCCCGATGTCCGAACCTCCTCTACGTTGCACACGGGCCTCCTTTTATAGCGCAAAGGGGTCACCGACAGGTGTCAACGTAAGAGAAAGGGGTAAGAGTGTAAAAGGGGTGGTAGTTGTAACAGCGCGGGAACAGTGGCGCTACAGTGCGGCACAGTGTTATCATACCTACTTCTGACGGTAGGGGACAAGGGCATTAAATGCCCGTCACGGTCGCCTGGACAGCACCGAGGCAGACCGTTAGGTGCGCCACCGCTCGCCACGGTAGTGGCTGCATGCCACCGCATACCCCAGGCTGCGCGGTGCCCCGCCACGTGCCCTTGGGGGAAACCCCGGAGCGACGCGTGGGCGGGTGAGCTGGAGCGCAACCCTGAGGTGGCGATTTGCCGCGGCAAGTGGCTTGCCGCGGGGGTCGTCTTCCTGTGCCTGATAGCTTGCCGGCTACCAGGCCTTGCCGGTGCGCATGGCGCGCCGTGGCGGGCTTCTCTTGTGGTGCCTGGGTTCGGCCTTCCCGACAAGCTCCTCTTGTCGGGGTCTTGATCTTCTGTCTCTTATACTTTGTTCTTGGATGGTATTACATGGGCTCAGTCGTCCCGGCAAGCTCCTCTTGCCGGGGTCTTGTCTTCTTGGCCCGGCAAGCTCCTCTTGCCGGGGGCCCTGTCTTGAATGCTTGGTCTTCTCTTGGCGCTTCCTGGGCGGGCCTCGCCGCGGGGTGCTACAACTGCCCGTGCACAAGTCTGGGGTACTAAGGTACCCCTACTTTAGTACACCGACAGGAGCCCCCGGGCCTGGGCCACACACGGTGCTGAGCGTCGTTGGGCCAGGCCCTAACAGTGCACGGGCACGCGTGGCCTTGGTCGCGTTGCTCCTTAACTCCGCACCCGTCGCACCTTCCCCAGGCGGCGCGCGCTTATCGCGGCGTCGCGGGGGCGAAACGCCCGTTCCCTCTTTAAGTGGAGGGAGGTGCGGAGGCGCGGCTCGATAAATGAACGGGGGTGAGGCGCGGCTTTCGAGGCGTCCGTTCCCCATAATCACGGGATGGGGAGAGGTCGTCCCACCCGTCGCCTCGGTTCTGCGCGCCCACCGCGTGGTCCTCATGCACTCGGAGTCGCGGCGGCGGAGGCAGGGAGTCGGGCCGGCGCGGGTCGATGCAGTGGGTCGGCCCCAGTCGTCTGCCCTTCCTCCGCTTCTATTGGAGGAGCGAGGCGGCCGCGTCCCCACTCCGCCCCTTTATAAGGAGCGAAAGGGGGCAACGGAAATCCGCACTCCATTTCCTTCCTCCTTCTGCTTCTGGTTTCCTTTCCCATCTGCGATGGAGGGGGGGAACCCTGGTTCTTCTTCGGTTGCCGCGAGGGTGTCTGCTAGGCAACGCGCCCCTCCTCCCCTTGCGCCCGCGGCGGCAGAGCCGGTCGTCAGGGGAAGAGGGAGAGGCGAGGTCGCGGACGAGGTCGTGGACGGGGCCGGGGCGCTCGGGGCGGACGGATCGGTGCGCCATCCTCGCCCCCGCCAGCGGCTCCGTTCCTTCCCGCGGTCCATCTCGGGGACGACCCCCGTGAGTTCATTATCAAGCTGCGCCGGGCGCCTCGTCGCCGCCTCCGGCTTCCCGCTCCATTCGCGAACGTGTTGGAGGCGGAGCAGCCTGGGACGCTAAACCTACGCATGAGGGGCTGCGGGATCAGTGGGACGCGAGTCCACGTCGAGTCCCGAGCCCCCGGCGTGGTGTGTCTGGGCCGCGGGTGGAAGACGTTCGCCCGGATCCACAGCTTGACGGAGGGGTTCACCCTCCACTTTAAGCTAGTGGGGGAGGACCTCCTCTCCGTCAAGGCCTTCTGGGGCTTCGGCATCCGGGCCCGGTGCTGCGAAGATAGCTCCTCCGACAGCGAAGGCTCCTCCTCGAGCGAGAGTGACGAGGAGGGGAGCGACAGCGACGA
Source organism: Aegilops umbellulata (assembly GCA_032464435.1). Classification (NCBI taxonomy): domain Eukaryota; kingdom Viridiplantae; phylum Streptophyta; class Magnoliopsida; order Poales; family Poaceae; genus Aegilops; species Aegilops umbellulata. The sequence goes on from CP136057.1 coordinate 490,986,907, forward strand.
CGAGGGGAGCAGCCGCCGGGATGACGGGTCCGACTAGGCGTCGGTCGCAGCTCCGTGTGGCACCGGCGGCCCCATCGTCCGCGCCGGGCTCCGTGAACTCCCCGGGGTCGTCTCCTTGGGCGGCTGGCGTAGGGGGGGCTGCTGAGGAGGACAGAGGGCGGACGTCGAAGGCCGCGAAGTCGGAGTACGGGCCGACTTCGACAGCTGGCTGACGCTCCGGTGCCTCGTGTTCCAGATGCGCCCCAGACGCCGTCATCACCCTTGCTCTCGGTGACGACCACCGGGGTCTTCTCTTTGGCCCGGCAAGCTCCTCTTGCCGGGGGGCTTGATCTCCTCGGGCGGCCGGAGTGGCGAGGCTGGGAAAGAGGAAGAGGCTGGCGGCAAGGCCGCTGCCTCATCTTCCAGCTCTGCCTCCGGCGCCTCCGTCTTCTTCAGCCTCCGGAGACCCCCGGGCGGAGCCCCCGGATCTTCTCTTGGTGCCTTCTGCCACCCGTAGCTCGCCTAGGTGCCCCTTTCGCCCTCTTCGCCTACTTGCCCTACCTCCTGAGGAGAGAGACAAGAAAGGGATTACGGGCACCTTATCTCTTTTCAGCTTGTAAGCCTTCGGGCCTTAGTTGCGTTTAAGCCTTGTAATCCCTTCTTTCATGTTTTTCATTCTCTCTGAACTGTACCTGAGTGGAATGTTTTTAGTGAAAAGGGGATGTTTGCCGGATCATTTGTCTCGCGGGTGGAAACCGCGGTAAGGAACGAATCCTTTACATCGTTAAGATAGACAGTTTCTCGCCCGGCAACAGGCCCAGCCGCTCCCCCGCACTGCTCGACCTTTCTCGCGCCCTTGGCGGAGGCGGGGAGCAGGCGGGTTCCGGCCCCTCGCTTCCCTCCCCCTTGCTGCCGCGGCTGCTATCGAAACGGGCCCCAGGAACGCGCTCTGGGGCTTGCCGCTAAGAGAGCACGGTAGCTTTTCAGGAGGAAAGGAGGCTTTCAAATTCCACAGTTCATAAGAGAATGCATGATGAGGGATGCAAAAACTTATCTGAGGTTGCAGCCCCCGGCGACTCTGGCTCGCCGGGGCGTAGGTGTTGGCTCGTCCTTCTCCTCTTCCTTGTCCTTGAGCGGCCCGGTAAGGACATTCAATTCCTGCGAGCCAAAGGGAAAGGACGGGAAAAAGACGCGGACTCGACCACTAAGTTAGGGGTTAGCGACAGTTAGGAACTGACAACCCTAACCAAGGACGAGACTCTGACTCAGCATGCATGCTAAAATCTAGGGCGCCAGCGCTTCTTTATCTTCGGCCAGGGGCTTCGCCTGGCTTTGTACGAGGGCTTACATGCAACATCGGCAAGGCCTGCACAAACCGGTGGTTGCCGGAGCGGATCACGGCAACCGCGCCTTATGGGCGAAACTTGCGAAGATGCTCTATGTTCCCAGGAGTTGCTCACTGGTAGGCCCTCTTCGGTCTTGAGGCGGACAGCGCCGGGCCTCGCGACTCGTCTCACCCGATAAGGGCCTTCCTGCTTCGGCGTCGACTTGTTATAATTCTTGGCCGACTGAACGTGCCTAAGAACAAGGTCGCCTAACAGGGCAACTTTACCTGATGCCAGGGGCTTCGCCTGGCTTTGTACAAGGGGTTACATGCAGCAGCGGCAAGGCCTGTACAAACCGATGGTTGCCGGAGCGGATCACGGCAACCGCGCCTTATGGGCGAAACTTGCGAAGATGCTCTATATTCCCAGGAGTTGCTCACTGGTAGGCCCTCTTCGGTCTTGAGGCGGACAGCGCCGGGCCTCGCGACTCGTTTCACCCGACAAGGGCCTTCCTGCTTCGGCGTCGACTTGTTATAATTCTTGGCCGACTGAACGTGCCTAAGAACAAGGTCGCCTAACAGGGCAACTTTATCTGGTGCCAGGGGCTTCGCCTGGCTTTGTACAAGGGGTTACATGCAACAGCGGCAAGGCCTGTACAAACCGATGGTTGCCGGAGCGGGTCACGGCAACCGCGCCTTATGGGTGAAACTTGCGAAGATGCTCTATGTTCCAGGAGTTGCTCACTGGTACGCCTTCTTCGGTCTCGAGGCGGACAGCGCCAGGCCTCGTGACTTGTCTCACCCGATAAGGTCCTTCCCACTTTGGCGTCAACTTGTTGGAATTCTTGGCCGACTGAGTGCGCCGAAGAACAAGGTCGCCCTCTTCGAGACTCCTGGCCTTGACCTTGCGGCTATGGTAGCGACGCAAGGCTTGCTGGTATCGAGCAGCTCGTACCGCAGCCTGGAGACGTCCTTCCTCAAGGAGCAGCGCGTCATCTTGGCGCAGCCGCTCTTGCTCGAGCTCGTCATAAGCGAGCACCCGAGGAGATCCGTATACGAGTTCCGTGGGGATAACTGCTTCCGCTCCATAGACTAGAGCAAAGGGTGTCTGTCCGGTGGCTCGACTCGGTGTCGTTCTGATTGACCAAAGAGCCGCCGGCAGCTCCTCAATCCAATTTCTTCCGCACTTGTGCAGCCTGTCGAAGGTCCTGGTCTTGAGTCCGCGCAGCACTTCAGCGTTGGCCCTTTTTGCTTGACCGTTGCTCCTGGGGTGAGCAACCGAAGCGAAACAGACCTTGGCGCCGAGATCCTGGGCGTATTGCATGAAGGCGCGACTTGTGAATTGTGTCCCGTTGTCGGTGATGATTCTGTTGGGGATTCCGAAACGGCAGACGATCGACCGGAAGAACTTGACTGCCGACTGCGCGGTCACCTTCCTCACTGGCTCCACTTCTGGCCACTTCGTGAACTTGTCGATTGCAACGTACAAGTACTCGAAGCCCCTGACGGCTCGGGGAAAAGGGCCGAGGATATCGAGCCCCCAGACCGAGAAGGGCCAGGATAAAGGGATTGTTTGGAGAGCTTGAGCTGGCTGATGAATCTGTTTTGCATGGAACTGGCACGCTTCACACTTGGTTACTAGTGCAGTTGCATCTTGGAGGGCTTCTTGCCAGAAGAACCCTTGCCGGAAGGCTTTCCCGACAAGTGCTCTTGCGCCAATGTGATGGCCGCATATGCCTCCGTGTATCTCTGCCAACAGCTTCTGTCCGTCTTCCCTGGAGATGCACTTTAATCTGACACCGTTGAGTCTCCTTCTGTACAGTTCGTTGTCCACGAACTGGTACATACTTGACTGCCTGGTGATCTTCTCCATCTCTTCGGGATCGTCGGGAAGTTCTCCAGTTTGCAGAAAACGGACGATCTGCTGCGCCCATGCCGGAGCCCGGGGCTCGACGGCAAGGACTAAAGGCATGAAGGCCGCTGCGGGGACCCCGGCTTCTACGGCAAGAACCTCTGGTTCCGCCGGAGCCGGTGATCCCCCGGCAAGCTTGCCGGGGCAAAGCTTGTCGGGAACCCCCGCTTCAACTGGACAGATCCTCGGATCCGCAGGAGCGGACTGTTCCTCAGCGTTCAGACTGCTGATCCGCTTGCCGGAGCAAGGCTTATCGGGGACACCTGCTTCGACTGGACGGATCCTGGGATCCGCAGGAGCGGGCTGTCCCTCGGCGTTCAGACTGCTGATCTGCTTGCCGGAGCAAGGCTTATCGGGGACACCTGCTTCGACTAGACGGATCCTGGGATCCGCAGGAGCGGGCTGTCCCTCGGCGTTCTGGTTGTTGATCTTGGGGACCTTGGCGGCGGTCTCAGGAAGGTCCGCCTGCAAGTAGTCGCCGGAGACCAACTTCCTTTTCTTGGACTGCCCAACTGATGGTGTAACGGATGGTTGAGTCAGCTTGAGTAAGAAGGTCCCTGGTTCCACAGGTAACTTCAACGAAGCACACTTCGAAAGGCCATCTGCTATCTCATTCTGAGCTCTCGGGACGTGCTCCATTTGCAGCCCTTCAAAGTGTTCTTCCAGCTTCCTCACTTCATCTACATAAGCTTCCATCAGAGGGCTCTGGTAGCTCTTGTTGACTTGCCGGACCACCAGTTGAGAATCTCCCCGTACAATCAGCTTTCTGATCCCAAGTTCGGCCGCAATCCTGAGGCCGGCGAGCAAGCCTTCATACTCAGCAGTATTGTTGGTTGCTTGCTCTCTCGGGAAGTGCATCTGGATAACATACTTGAGGTGCTCTCCGGTGGGCGCGATGAGTACCACGCCAGCACCGGCGCCTTGCAGCGAGAAGGCACCATCGAAGTACATTACCCACTCGCTTGTTGCTTCTTGTACGGGCGCGCTTGTTTCTTGGGCTTCTCCGTCTGGCGTCGGGGTCCACTCAGCTATGAATTCTACCAAAGCTCGGCTCTGTATGGTTGAAGTACTTTCAAACTTGAGTCCAAAGCTCGACAGCTCCAGTGCCCACTCGACGATCCTGCCTGTTGCCTCGGGATTGTGCAATATCCTCTTCAGCGGAAAGCGAGTGACTACTGTTATCTCATGTGCTTGGAAGTAATGGCGCAGCTTTCTCGAGGCCATGAGGAGGCCGAAAAGCAACTTCTGCACCCCAGAGTATCTTGATCTAGCCCCCTGCAAGAGGGAACTCACAAAATACACCGGGCGCTGCACCATCTTCTTCCGCGCTCCATCCTGTTCCTGCGCAGGGGTGTCCTTGTCGGGGCCAGAGCTTGCCGGAGCAGCCCCCCGCTTGGCGCTGGACTCGCTTGCAGGTGGTATAGACTCCTCGTCGGCCTCCCTCTCCGCTACTAACGCAGCACTAACCACCTGGTTGGTTGCCGCTAGGTATAGCAACAACTTCTCCTGTGGTCTAGGTGCGACAAGTATTGGAGTGGAGGATAGGTACCTTTTCAAATCTTGCAGCGCCGCCTCCGCTTCTGGAGTCCACTGCATGGGGCCTGCCTTCTTCAAGATTTTAAAGAAGGGCAGGGCGCGTTCTGCAGACCTTGAAATGAACCGACTGAGGGCGGCCACACAACCTGCAAGCTTTCTGACGTCCTTGACGCGCTCTGGGGCTTCGATCTGCTCGATGGCTTTGATCTTGTCGGGATTAGCTTCAATCCCCCTCTGTGACACAAAGAACCCGAGAAGCTTGCCGGAGGGGACTCCGAAAACGCACTTCTCGGGGTTCAGCTTGAGCTGTATCTTGCGCAGGTTCTGAAATGTCTCTTCCAGATCTTGGACCAGGGTTTCCTTGCTCCTGCTTTTCACCACGATGTCATCCATGTAGGCCTCCACGTTCCTATGGATCTGTGGCTCGAAAGCAGTGTGCACTACCCTTGCAAACGTTGATCCCGCATTCTTCAGTCCAAACGGCATGCGTATGAAGCAATAGGTGCCGCACGAAGTGATAAATGCGGTCTTCTCTTCATCTTCTTTGGCCATAAAGACTTGGTGGTAGCCTGAATATGCATCAAGAAAAGAGAGTAGCTCACATCCGGCAGTGGAGTCAACAATCTGGTCAATGCGCGGCAAGGGAAATGGATCCTTGGGACATGCTTTATTCACATCGGTGAAGTCTATGCACAGTCTCCACTTCCCGTTGGCTTTGCGCACGACGACCGGATTGGCCAGCCACGTTGGATGGATCACACCTCTCACTAGGCCTGCTGCCTCTAGCTTCTTGATCTCCTCGCTGATGAATTCTTGGCGCTCCACGGCTTGCTTTCTCACTTTCTGCTTGACGGGTCGCGCGTGAGGACAGACAGCGAGCTTGTGCTCAATCACCCTCCTGGGAACACCGGGGATGTCGGACGGTTGCCATGCAAACACGTCGTCATTCGCCCGCAGGAAGGCAACGAGCGCGCTTTCCTATTTGCTGTCAAGCGTGGCACTGATGGTGAAGGTACCGCCAGTGCCGTCCTCCTTGGCGGACACCTTCTTGGTTGCCGGAGGAGGGGTCATTCCCTTCTTGTACTTGCCGGTGGAGCTCGATGGAGCGTCCTCGACGGCGGCGCAGCACTCCGAAGAGGTGCGGTTGCCGGAGTGGGCCCCAGAGCACTTACCGGACTTGGTCCTTGTCTTCTTCCGCCCGGGGGCTACAGCGGCAAGTGTGTCCTTCTCTGCCGCGGCTGCTACATCCCGGTAGATCTTGTCGGCGCAGATAAGCGCGTCCTTTTTGTCGCCATGGACAGTGATGACGCTTATCGGCCCCGGCATCTTGAGTACGTTGTAGGCGTGGTGGGAAGCTGCCATGAACTTGGCGAGAGCGGGACGGCCGAGGATCCCATTGTATGGTAACGGGATATCAGCGACGTCGAACGTGATGCACTCAGTCCTGAAGTTGAGCTCGCCGCCGAAGGTCACAGGCAGAGTAATCTTCCCCTTGGGCTTGCTCCTCCCCGGGTTGATTCCTTGGAAAGATCCGGTCTCTTCGAGCTCGCCGTCTGGGATCTGGAGTTTCTTGATCACAGCGGAGGAGATCAAGTTCAGCCCGGCCCCGCCGTCTACCAACATTTTGGTGACCTTGAGGTTGCGGATGGTGGGTGAGACCAGCATCGGCAAGCACCCGACCGCGGTTGTGCGGTCAGGGTGATCCTCAAGATCGAAAATGATGGGCGTGCTGGACCATTTGAGGAGCCTGCGCGACTCCACGGGCGGCTCTGCTGCATTCACCTCTCGCGCCCACCGCTTAAGCTGGCGGTGGGAGGTGTGCAGAGAGGCGCCGCCGTCAACGCATAGGACCTCCGTGGCCTTCTGGAACTCCTGCTCGCTGTTATCTTCGTCTTCCACGTCTTCGTCATCGTCTTCTTCATCCTCGTCGTGGCCCCGGGGAGGCCGATCGCCTTGCCGCTGCTTGGCCTTGCCGTGGCGTCCTCCCCGGCCGATGGGCGGCCGCTTCTTGCTTGGTTCGCCACCTCCACCCTGGGCCTTCCCCTTGTCGCGCCTCTCGTACTCAGCCTTCTGCTGCACGACGAGGTACTCGACGCTTTTGCAGTTGGAGAGATCGTGGCCCTTGGTGCGGTGGATCTTGCAGTATTGCTTGTCGGAGCCGTCCTGCTTGTCGGCTGCCGCCACGGGGGCAGGCTCCTTGCCGGAGCCGCCAGCCTGCGTTTGCTTGGCGGGAGCCTCCTTGCCGGACTCCTCGACGGCAAGCACCTCCTTCCTGTTCTTCCTCCTATTATTCCGCCGCTGGCTTCTCTTCGCCGGGGCGGTGTCGTCACTGTCGCTTCCTCCTGCGCCAGCATCCTCCCCGGGGAGTTTCCTTCCCTCCTCCGCGCGCGCGCACTTGTCAGCCAGGGCATATAGCTCGCTGACGTCCCGGATCTTGGTCATGGCCATCTCTTCACGCATGCGGCGGTTACGCACGTTCTGGTGGAACGCGCTGATAACCGCGGCAGGGTGAACGTCGGGGATGTTGCGATGCACGCGGCTGAAGCGCTGGATGTACTTGCGCAGGGGTTCTCCTTCCTTCTGGGCTAGGATGTGGAGGTCGCTATCCTGGCCATGAGGTTTGTGGCCGCCTGTGAAGGCGCCAACAAACTGATGGCAAAGATCCGCCCAGGAAGAAATGGAGCCTTCCGGCAAGTGCATAAGCCACGAACGAACGTTCGGCTTAAGCACGAGCGGGAAGTAGTTCGCCAATATCCTCTCGTCGCGCCCCCCGGCAGCTTGTACAGCGATCGTGTAGATGCTGAGAAACTCCGAGGGGTGCGTCCTGCCGTCGTACTTCTCCGGTACGTCGGGCTTGAAGTTCTTCGTGCTGGGCCACCGGACGCGCCGCAGCTCACGGGTGAACGCAGGGCAACCTGCCGCGTACGGTAAGTCACCTGGTTCACCGGGCGCGTGCGCGTCGACAGCGTTCCCAGCCCGCTGGTCTGATTGCCGCCGAGTTTCTCGGCGGCGCTCAATCCTTGTTCGAGCGTCTTCTTGCTGCCGCTCGTCGAGGACCCGGCGCTGGTCCCGGCGGGTCCGCGGGTCTGACGACGCTGTAGAGCCGTCGTCGGCGTTGCTCCAGCGGGGCGGCGTCTTCTGCTTCTACGCCGGGGAGTGCATGGTGGTTGCACCCTCGGCGGTCTTGTCGCCGTCGGCCTTCGTCTTCCCAACCTGCCGTGGCCGTGAGGTCGCCGGCTGCTGCGGCGTGTCGTTGTTGGCGAAGGCGATCAGGCTCTGGATGGTGGCCCTCCAGCATTCGGCCTTGTCAGCCGCTGGAGGGTAGTCGAGGAGCAGTTGCGCTCTCGCGAGCGCTTCTGCCGGAGTGGAGGGGAGCGGGGGCGAGTGGCGCGAGGAGCGGGATACGCTCGGACTCCTAACAATGTTAGAAAGAGCGGGGTCCCTCCCCGGCGCCTTCGCCTTGCCCGTGTCCGGACGGGGGTCCGGGGCATCCCGTGAACCTCCAGTTTGCCCTTGGTCCAGCAAGCGGATGCCACCTCCTGTGGCATGGCGCTGCTGGGTCGTCGTTTGTCGGGTCGGATGCGACGCGCCCTCGGAGGCCGAGGCTCGGTCGTCCGCCCTGTTCTTGGATTTGGTGGCGCCGCGAGTGTTCTCGCCGGTGGCCACCCCTCCGACGGCGTCTCCCCCACCCACCGTTGGCTCCGGTAGCGGTGGAAGAGACGCGGACGGGCCCGCGACCTCCGAAGCCTTCTTCTTCGGGGCCATGGTGTTGATGAAGCTAGCGAATTCGGAGAAGCTGACGAAGAGCGCGCCCGCGCGAACGCCGGATCTGATCCGCACAACCTCGACGCACCCCCTACCTGGCGCGCCAAAGATGTCGGGGCGGACTGGGTCCCCCGCGAGCACCTATGGGGCCGGAGCCCCTTTCGTTGTCCGGTGAGGGGGGCGGAGGGAGCACGGAGAGCAGATCGAGGCGAGCACACGGGCGGTTTACCCAGGTTCGGGCCGCGATGGACGCGTAAAACCCTACTCCTGCTTGGTTGTATTGAACTTGGGGGCTCGGGAGCTTGGAGAGCTAGCTGCACCGAGCGTATGGCTGTCTGGATTCCGAGTCTCCGAACCCGGAACCTCCCGATGTCCGAACCTCCTCTACGTTGCACACGGGCCTCCTTTTATAGCGCAAAGGGGTCACCGACAGGTGTCAACGTAAGAGAAAGGGGTAAGAGTGTAAAAGGGGTGGTAGTTGTAACAGCGCGGGATCAGTGGCGCTACAGTGCGGCACAGTGTTATCATACCTACTTCTGACGGTAGGGGACAAGGGCATTAAATGCCCGTCACGGTCGCCTGGACAGCACCGAGGCGGACCGTTAGGTGCGCCACCGCTCGCCACGGTAGTGGCTGCATGCCACCGCATACCCCAGGCTGCGCGGTGCCCCGCCACGTGCCCTTGGGGGAAACCCCGGAGCGACGCGTGGGCGGGTGAGCTGGAGCGCAGCCCTGAGGTGGCGATTTGCCGCGGCAAGTGGCTTGCCGCGGGGGTCGTCTTCCTGTGCCTGATAGCTTGCCGGCTACCAGGCCTTGCCGGGGCGCATGGCGCGCCGTGGCGGGCTTCTCTTGTGGTGCCTGGGTTCGGCCTTCCCGACAAGCTCCTCTTGTCGGGGTCTCGATCTTCTGTCTCTTATACTTTGTTCTTGGATGGTATTACATGGGCTCAGTCGTCCCGGCAAGCTCCTCTTGCCGTGGTCTTGTCTTCTTGGCCCGGCAAGCTCCTCTTGCCGGGGGCCCTGTCTTGAATGCTTGGTCTTCTCTTGGCGCTTCCTGGGCGGGCCTCGCCGCGGGGTGCTACAACTGCCCGTGCACAAGTCTGGGGTACTAAGGTACCCCTACTTTAGTACACCGACACAGAGGGGGGGTGCACCAAGTGGGCACAACTCACCTGGCCCCGCCCTGGTGGGTTGTGGTCCCCACGTGGCCCCCTCACTTATCTCTTTATCCCATGTCACCACCTACCTCCAGAAAAAAAATCTCCATTGCTCTCTCTCTCTGTCTCTCTCTCTCTCATGTTCTTCTCTCAAACCCGCGGATTTCGATCTCTTTACTCGAAGCTCCATTTCCAAAACTGGTTTTGGGGATTGCTACTTGGTATATGACTCCTCCATTGGTCCAATTAGTTTTTGCTTTACTGGTTTATATTTGGAATAATTAGCTACTCTTGGTTATTCTGTAGATGAGCTTGCAAGTTGAATTCTTAGAGTTCTAAGTAGTTTAAATGCTTGATATGGCCTCTATGCATCCCTATGAGTAGTACCTACCAATCTTGTGAAGTTTGGTTGAGAAAAAATTTTGTGGACTAAAAATTTCAGAACTTTGTTCATAGGAAAAAGATGAGTTTCTTTAGGAAGTTTGCTTCCAAGAAGAGCTCCAAGGGAGTTATTGGGGAGTCATCATACAATGATCTCCGCACTCGGAGAATGGCGGAGGTACGGCCGTGCGAATGGCCGCACAACCATTCATGGATGGAGCCGGAATCCGTCAAGAGTTTGCACAATTTGCTACTAATGCCGGCCTCACCGACTTCATCGCACCTGAGTGTGAACAGTATCGTCTCCTCAAAAATTCCTGTGTGCAAATTTTCATTTCTTAAGTAGGAATAACCTTCCTGAGGTGTAGTTTAATTTATATGATGAAACCCATCAGATAGCACTTACTGAATTTTGTGATATATGTTTGATCCCTTTTGACAGGCGTTTAAGAGAGCCTAGGCCCACAGAGTTTGATGGTTTTTACCACACTGTCACTTGGGGATGAGAGAGGGGTATCGGGTGTCACCGCCACTAGCATGCAGTTTCCTTCAGTGCATTATTTTACTCTATTCATTGCAAAATGTTTACTTTCTAGGGAGAAGGTTGGTGCACTTAGTGCCCCCGATTTTGCTGTCCTGCGCCGCGCACTCTACGGCGAAAACACTTATATCTTGGGAGCTATTGTGGCACGTCGCCTCCACATTAACAGCTCCAAGTGTAAAATTCATGGCGGTATTTATGCTACTCGCTTAGCGAGTCACTTTAACGTTCAGATACGCCAGCATGATTATCGTATGCCCAAGGTCTACTTAGATCGTCAGGCTATGGCACATCATCACTTTATTGATGGCGAGAATACTACTATGGATTTTCCTTATAACCTAGTGTCAATGTCAAAACCGGCGGATCTCGGGTAGGGGGTCCCGAACTGTGCGTCAAGGCCGAATGGTAACAGGAGACAAGGGACACGATGTTTTTACCCAGGTTCGGGCCCTCTCGATGGAGGTAATACCCTACTCCTGCTTGATTAATATTGATGATATGGGTAGTACAAGAGTAGATCTACCACGAGATCAAGGAGGCTAAACCCTAGAAGCTAGCCTATGGTATGATTGTTGTGTATGGAGTTGATTGTCCTACGGACTACAACCCTCCGGTTTATATAGACACCGGATAGGGTTAGGGTTACACAGAGTCGGTTACAATGGTAGGAGATCTTGAATATCCGCATCGCCAAGCTTGCCTTCCACGCCAAGGAAAGTTCCATCCGGACACGGGACGAAGTCTTCAATCTTGTATCTTCATAGTCCAGGAGTCCGGCGAAGGTATAGTCCGGCTACCCGAACACCCCCTAATCCAGGACTCCCTCAGTAGCCCCTGAACCAGGCTTCAATGACGACGAGTCCGGCATGCAGATTGTCTTCGGCATTGCAAGGCGGGTTCCTCCCCCAAGTCCTTCATAGAAGATTGTAAATACCAAGAATAGTGCCTGGCTCTGCAAAATAAATTTCCACATATTGCCATAGAGAGAATAATATTAACACAAATCAAATCTGCTGACGCATTCCGTAGTGCGTCATCACACTACGGCCAAGTCCTTTACGAATCGTTTTTACTTTCCCACCTCAGCACTTCTTGCGAGGCGGTATCCTTGGCACGTCTTGTCAAAGAAGAGATCATGTGCCCTTTTTACGGTATTCTCATCAATACAGACGTGGGTAACCCAACCGCGCCATTTACCATGGCGCTTGGGAGGCAAGCGAGTTTTATTAGGCAGGTGGGGACGCATAACCACATCCGCCCATATAAGGGGATAAGGATCCACCTTTCTTACCTACGCCTTCTTCCTCCTTTGCCTATCCATCTCCTGCGCACTCGAGCTCCAGCGCCCAAGCCCGCTCTTCCCACCTCAACCTTCTCCAGCAATGTCCGGAGCGGGAGGCAAGTGGATGGTCTCCTCCGTCACGGAGGTCCAAGTCAAAAAGCTGAGGAAGGCCGGATACCTGTCCAAGGACATCCCGCACCGGCTTCCCGAAAAGGGGCAGCTTCTCCCCACCCCAAGGCCCCATGAGAGGGTAGTGTTCCTTCCCCACTTCCTCCGCGGACTGGGTTTTCCACTCCACCCATTCGTCCGGGGACTCATGTTCTACTACGGCCTGGATTTCCACGATCTGGCCCCGAACTTCATCCTCAACATCTCGGCGTTTATCGTCGTGTGTGAGGCCTTCCTCCGCGTCCGCCCCCATTTCGGCCTCTGGCTCAAGACCTTCAACGTCAAGCCCAAGGTGGTGCGCAGCAGCCAGGCGGAGTGCGGAGGCGCCATGGCGGGCAAGATGGCCAACGTCCTATGGCTCGAGGGCTCCTTCGTGGAGACCCTAAAGGGGTGGCAGTCCGGGTGGTTTTACATCACCGAGCCACGCGATCCGAAATGGGTCGCAGCCCCTGAGTTCCGATTCGGACCCCCCACCCGGCTTATGTCCTGGAAAGAGACGGGCCTGTCGTGGGGCGACGAGAAAGAGGTGACCTGACTACAAACATGCATCCAGTCCCTGGTGAACAAACCGATCAGGCGTGTTAACGTGGTCCAGGTTATGCTCGTCCACCGGATCCTCCCGTGTCAACAACGGGATTTTACTCTGTGGGAGTTCAACCCGGCGCAACACCAAACCCTCAACAGGCTCTTCAACACGATGTATGAAGACGTCTGGAAGGTGCTAACCAAAGGCGCCGAGGCTCCCACATCCGCCTCCGAAGACCGCGGATACAGCTCGCAGTGTCACGCTAGCGAGGTAAGCTATTTCTACCCTTCACGGGACGTTTAAGCTCTTTTTCATAGTTTGACTCTATGCGGGATCTAAACTCCCTTACCTTTAACAGGCTTGGCAGGCGATATCCGGACCGGTTAACTGTCCGGCTCCCTTGCCCGAAGACCCAGCCCCTGCTCTCTTAGTGAAGCTGCTGGCTCCGGTGCCTTATGTGGTGCCGGAGAAGGAGGCCAAGAAAAAGAAGGCCACGGGGACTCGAAAGAGTGCCCGCAACGTGGCGGTGTCGGACTCGCCATCTAACGAGTCCGAGACGCTCTCCCCCCGTGAAAACGAGGAGGAGGAACAAGAAACATCTCCCCCTCCAGCGGGGGGAGGAGAAAAAGGGAAGGCCGCCCCAACGGGGGAGGCCGGAGGGTACAGAGAGAGGAAGACCCCTCCGCCGGACTACTCCCCCGATGCCGGCGAGGACGACGAGGAGTGGTCGAACAGGACCAAGTGTCCGGCGAAATCGTAAGTATTCGGATACCAGAGTGACTCATGATATTCCTAGGTCGTTCAGCTTTCCATAATGCCGACCATAATTGTGCAGCCCGCCCCGGCCGAACTCGACGATTCGTCAAGCGGCTCCCTGGATTCGTCGGACGTGAACTTAGTTCCGCCCGCTGTCTCCCCCCCGCACTGCAGACGACACCGAAGTGGCGTCGCAATGAGCTCCGGGGCAGGAGGAGGTGGTCCTGGAGGAGCCGAAAGGCGACCTCCCGGATCCAAGGAATAAAGGGGACAAGACCCCCCAGGGCTCCAAGTCCGGCTTTGTGCCGGACACCGCGCCGGAATCTTCAACAGTTCCGGACTGCGGTAGGCGAACTCCTTCCAAGAGGAGCAAGCCTTCTGAGCCGGCGGCCTCTGTCCAAACGGAGGTGCCGGACAATCTGTTGGAGGTGCTTGACGGCGCCTCCATCGACAAGGAGCACCGTACTATTATGAGTACGGTGATCCGGAAGGTTCAGTCTGCCAAGAGCGGACTGAACGAAGCTTGCGCTAGCCTTCTAACAGGCTTCGAGGTAAGCAAAAATATGTCAAAATATTACCACATAGACAGTAGCCCCTGATGCTCTGTTTGGCATTCGGAAAGAAAAGCCGAATAGAGGATCTATTAAATTTCGCAGGAGTCTAACAAAAAGGACTCAATATGCGTATGCAGGCTTCGCTGCTATCCACCGCCGCACTGACTGCGGAGGTGGGTGTCCTGAAACAGGACCTCGGGCGGACCGAGCAAGAGCTCGGCCTTGCCCAGCGGCAGCTCGAGGAAAAAGAAGGTAAGAAATGCCTTACAGAAAAAGTGCCTATAAAAAGGCGTGATTGCAAAAAGTAACAGGATTGTACTGCTTATTGTAGGGGCCACGACTGAGGTGGCGACCCTCAAGCAGGCGCTGTCTGAGGCCGAAAAGAAAACGGCTGCGGAGCGCACCGAGCGAGAGAGACTTGGGACTCAGGTCGGCGAGGTGCAGCAAGAGCTTCAGGCTCTCATGAAAAAACATGAGAATTTGGAGCTTGAGTCAAAGGCGCAAGCATCCGAGCTCGCGTCGGCCCTTGAGACCGCCAAGTCTGCCAAGGCCGAAGCCCAAAAGGCCCTCCAAGAGTTGGAGGAGATGAGGAAGATAGTAGCGGATAAGGCATTCTTTATGCAAAGCAGAAATATAAAAGTAAACTACTTGTTACTTACCCGAATCCGGAGCTCTCCAGGAGCATTCGCAGATCTTCCCCGCAGTGTATCCGACGCCGCCGCATTCTACCGAACTGAAGAGGGCAGCTCGACGGAGAAGGTGTTCTGGTCTCAGTATTCTGAGGCCCGACACCCTGTGCCCTTGAGCGACCAGCTGAAACAGCTGGTCGAGCTCCACAAGGCGGCCGAACAGGCCACGAAGGGCTTTGTAGTTCGGCTGTGGCCCGGAGAGGCCCTGCCTGGGAGCTACTTTGGGCTGGTGCGGCGGCTGGTGGAGGCCTGTCCAAGGCTCGAGGTCATCAAGCGCTCCGTCTGCATTGAAGGTGCCCGGAGGGCCCTTGCCCGTGCAAAGGTGCACTGGGGTAAGCTGGACGGTGAGAAGCTTGTGAAGGACGGGCCGCCTCCGGGGAAGGAGCATCGCAAGCCCGAGAACTACTACAAGGATGTTCTTGCAGGTGCCCGCCTTGTGGCGGATGAATGTACCAAGGATGTAATTTTTGAATGAACTCGCTCGTGTTTATCTTGTGCGCTGAAAACTTGTTCATATGCGCTAAGCAATGCTTATTGAATTTAAAATATTATTTTCTGTGCGGCCGTTTATCAAAAATTGAGAGATGGCCAGTCGTCGGCTTCTGCCCCCGTGCCACTAGTGCTGGGGTGTTCGGGATAAACCTGAGCGCTCTTTTTCCCATGGTTGGGTCCTTCGAGGGAGGCGCTCAGCACAACGAACCAGGCAATCGGACTATAATGCTTGAACACTCTCACTTAGCCATAGAACTTTATAATTTTAAATTTCGGCGAAGCCCCTAGTTCGGAAGACCGAGTTCGGGGCGCCATCCACGCCTTGGCCGGACAAAGCCAGCTCCTCGCTCGAAGCGGCATAAGTCTTTAGGGACTCGAAAAACCTCTCGAACAGCGACCGGTCTCTCGCCTCATCATGACAGTCAGTTTTAGCTTTCTCCACTGAGGTGCTTAACCCATCTGAACCGGGGCACAATCGCAGTGGTTCTCCTAGTGCTACCTTAGCCGATATAGCGGAACGTAAGGCACCAAAACATAGGAGCCGGGAAAACCCAACTATTGACCCAAATCATGATTCGGAGCCGATGCATATAGTGCTATAAGTTCGGGGTGCCGCACTTGTGAAAGTGTACGGACTTCTCACACCATAATGAGGGGTACTGAAGCCCCTAGCGTGTTTGTCGTACCATGGTGTACGGGTGCAATCATGTTATTTAATAAACAGATATATGAAAATAGGATAATGCAAAAAATAGACAAAAAGCTATGCATTGTTTATAGAGCGGCTATTTATCAAAGCCGGACGATACAAGTAGTGCGATAAACAAAAAGATATTGGACTATTTAACATGTCCTGACTAGGGGCAGGCCATGGAATTGTATTTAAAATAGGTATACTGCTCGTAACAGAGACTACCTGGGAGTTCCATAATGCAGCATGGCTTGTCTGCCTCCCTGGATCTTGCATCGTTTGTGCGGCGATCGAATTGCCGAACAGGTCGTCCGAAGTGTGTAGTCCTGAAAGTAAGAAGAAAAAAAGAATCTGGCAGCCCCTAGTACGTTTTAAGCCGTATTTTGGGTGTGCCGTTATTGTGCCCCTTCCCCTGTGCCCATGGTATTTCAAGGGCGTAGTTATGTACGCAAGGTACTGGTTTCACTATGTCGCGAGGGCTGGGGTTGGGGCCGCATTGCTACGCCTGCTCAGAACGTGCCAGGCGGTCTTGTTGTAGGTTACTCCGGGCGCGCTTGGCAGTGTCCGGCTTTTTAACGGCCGTACTGGAGAGTTGCCTAAGAAGGCTGCTTTGTACTTCCGCTACGAGAGCCGCCGTGTGCTCCTCCGTACGGAGGGAGCGTTCGGTGTTTCCGTTGACCGTGATTACTCCTCGAGGGCCTGGCATCTTGAGCTTGAGATATGCATAGTGCGGCACCGCGTTGAACTTTGCGAATGCGGTTCGTCCGAGCAGGGCGTGATAGCCACTGCGAAACGGGATTATATCGAAGATTAACTCTTCGCTTCGGAAATTGTCCGGGGATCCGAAGACCACGTCAAGTGTTACTGAGCCTGTACAGTTGGCTTATACACCTGGTATAATGCCTTCGAAGGTCGTTTTTGTGGGCTTAATCCTTGAGGGATCTATGCCCATTTTTCGCACTATATCCTGGTAAAGCAGGTTCAGGCTACTGCCGCCGTCCATGAGGACTCTTGTGAGATGAAATCCGTCGATGATTGGGTTGAGAACCAATGCGGCGAAGCCGCCATGACGGATGCTGGTGGGATGGTCCCTTCGATCAAAGGTGATCGGGTAGGAGGACCATGGGTTGAACTTTGGGGCGACTGGCTCCATCGCATATACGTCCCTAGCGCACGCTGCTGCTCCCTCTTGGGAATGTGGGTTGCGTATATCATGTTCACCGTCCGCACTTGTGAGGGAAAGCCCTTCTGTCCATTGTTGTTCGGCGGCCTGGGCTCCTCCTCGTCGTCTCTATGCAGCACCTTGTCTTTGTTTTTGGATCTTAACTTGCCTGCCTGCTTGAACACCCAACAATCCCTGTTGGTGTGATTGGCTGGCCTTTCGAGGGTGCCATGTATCTGGCACAAGCGGTCGAGTATTCGGTCCAAACTAGACGGGCCCTGAGTATTCTTTTTGAATGGCTTTTTCCGCAGACCAGATTTATAGCCTCTGAATCCAGCATTAACTGCCGTATCTTCATTACTGTCGCTGCTAACGTGGCGTTTTTGCTTATTCCGACGTGTCCTGCCACTTTTTTCCTTGGTATCCGAATTACCAGGGTTCTTAGCTAAGTTATTACTGTGAGCTAGCCAGATGTCTTCTCCCGCACAAAAGCGGGTCATGAGTGTCGTGACGGCTGCCATAGATTTCGGCTTTTCCTGTCCCAGGTGCCGGGCAAGCCACTCGTCACGGATGTTATATTTGAAGGCTGCTAGGGCCTCTGCGTCCGGACAGTCGACTATCTGGTTTTTCTTTGTTAGGAACTGTGTCCAGAATTGCCTAGCCGATTCCTCTGGCTGCTGAATTATGTGGCTTAAGTCGTCGGCATCCGGTGGTTGCACGTAAGTGCCCTGGAAGTCATCGAGGAATGTGGCCTCTAGGTCCTCCCAAGAACCGATTGAGTCTCCTGGCAAGCTGTTAAGACAATGTCGGGCCGGTCCTTTAAGTTTGAGCGGGAGGTATTTGATGGCGTGTAGATCATCGCCGCGTGCCATGTGGATGTGAAGGAGATAATCCTCGATCCATACCGCCGGATCTGTTGTGCCATCGTATGATTCGATGTTAACGGGTTTGAAACCCTAGGGGATTTTATGATCCATTACTTCATCCGTGAAGCATAGTGGGTGTGCGGCGCCCCTGACTGGGCTATATCACGACGCAGCTCGGAAGAGCTATGTCTGTTGTGTTTGGCCCGGCCGGATTTGTTGTATCCGGAGTGAGGATCATCGTCACGTGCCGTAGGGCGCCTGTGTGATCCGTAGATCGATCTTGTTTGTCTTGCCTTATCCTCCAGTACGTCTTGCAGGTCTGGCGCGTTTTCCCGTGCCTTAGTTGAGCGGCGTCGGGGCATGGCTTGGGTGGAGGGCCAAGAGGCCTCTCTGTCGCGGCCGCGAGGTGGCCGGTCTGCCATGTCGTGTGCTGGTGATGTAGGCGCTTCCTTCTCTGATCGGGGTAGCGACCTGCGCTTTGGGTAACTCTTGGAGGGGCGTTCGAGTTCATACTCTTTGGCCGCAAGGACTTTAGTCCATCTATCAGCTAGCAAATCTTGGTCAGCTCTAAGCTGTTGCTGCTTTTTCTTGAGGCTGTTTGCCGTGGCTGAAAGCCTGCGTTTGAAACGCTCTTGTTCGGCGGGGTCTTATGGTACGATGAATTCGTCGTCATCGAGGCTTGCCTCGTCTTCGGAGGGAGGCATATAGTTATCATGCTCAACCTCTCGGTTTGCCGCTCTCTCATGAGGGCTGGCTTCTCCATCTTCGTGCGCCGAATCTTGATGGGGTGGGTGTTCTTTGGCACTATCCGGGGTAGTATTATCTCCCGTGCCGGAATCACCATTTTTGCTTTGGCGGGATTTAGAGCGGCGCCGCTGACGCCGGCGCTTTGGCTGTTTCTTGGAGGGGTCATCCCCCGCTGTTCCATCGCCATCTCCATCTTTTGGAGTGTCCACCATATATATGTCATATGACGAGGTGGCCTTCCAGCGCCCTACAGGTGCTGGTTCCTGTTCGTCTCCTACATCGTCGTCCATACCGTCAATGTCTTCGGAGCCGAAGTCGAGCATGTCAGTTAAATCGTCGACAGTGGCTTCAAAGTGGGTGGTGGGTGGGCTTTGAATATCTTCATCGTCCGTATCCCATCCTTGCCGACCGTAGTCCGGCCAGGGCTCTCCTGATAAAGAGAGAGACTTGAGAGAATTCAGGATGTCGCCAAAAGGCGAGTGCTAAAAGATGTCCGCGGCGGTGAACTCCATTATCGGCGCCCAATCGGATTCGATTGGCAGGGGCGCGGGGGGTTCGGAGTCCGGGGAGGAGTCCGGACCCTCGGAGTCATGGGTCATGCCGAGTGCGGGGCTGGCGTTCGGCTCGATCGCCTTTGAGATCGCAGCCCCCGAGGTGACGTCCAACCGCTCATCCTCGATCGGCGCAATAGGCTCCGAGTTAAGGGTTGGAACCGGTGCGGGTGCGGCCTCCGGGACACTGTTCGGAGGCAGAGCTAGATCATGCCTCTCGAGATAGTGCGGCGCGCTTGGCCGTGGCTCGAACCCGTCGAAGATCAAGTCTCCGCGGATATCAGCCGTGCAGTTTAAGCTTCCAAACCTGACTTGATGGCCAGGGGCATAGCTTTCGATTTGCTCCACGTGGCCAAGCGAATTGGCCCGCAGAGCGAAGCCGCCAAAGACGAAGATCTGTCCGGGGAGAAAGGTCTCACCCTGGACCTCATCGTTGTTGATGATCAAAGGAGCCATCGGGCCTAAAGGCAACGACACAGAGGAGCTCTCAATGAAAGCACCAATGTCGGTGTCAAAACCGGCGGATCTCGGGTAGAGGGTCCCGAACTGTGCGTCAAGGCCGGATGGTAACAGGAGACAAGGGACACGATGTTTTTACCCAGGTTCGGGCCCTCTCGATGGAGGTAATACCCTACTCCTGCTTGATTAATATTGATGATATGGGTAGTACAACAGTAGATCTACCACGAGATCAAGGAGGCTAGACCCTAGAAGCTAGCCTATGGTATGATTGTTGTGTATGGAGTTGATTGTCCTACGTACTACAACCCTCCGGTTTATATAGACACAAGATAGGGTTAGGGTTACACAGAGTTGGTTACAATGGTAGGAGATCTTGAATATCCGCATCGCCAAGCTTGCCTTCCACGCCAAGGAAAGTTCCATCTGGACACGGGACGAAGTCTTCAATCTTGTATCTTCATAGTCCAGGAGTCCGGCGAAGGTATAGTCCGGCTACCCGAACACCCCCTAATCCAGGACTCCCTCACCTAGTCTTTAGTGAAATTACTCGTGATGTTATTCCGTTGCCTGCGCCTGCTTTGTTTGATTCTATTGCCAGGGGCAGATACAGGATCATGCCTGAGGATATTTTCGCCTACCGGAACAACCAGGCTGCGGCTGAGGAGGAGCCTCAGGAGTGTGATGCTCAGGTACCCGCTCCACAATACTTCAACATAGGACCTGATGGCTTCTACGAGTGGTGATTACCAAGTTAGGACAAAATCCTAAGCTTGGGGGAGTACGTATTTCCACTGACATTACATTCATTGTTCACACATTTCATTCCAGTTGTCCATTTCCACACTTTTTGAAAGTGCGTTACATCGACTAGAGGGGGGGTGAATAGGTGATTTTTACAAATTCGTCACTGAGGAATTTCAGGGTGAGGAAATTCCTGAGTCACGAACAACTAGTAGCGGAAGAAGTACTCAGATGCAAGCATAATAGAGCAGTAGCACAGTCATCATGATGAAATGAAAACAAGCACAGAGTACAAGTAGCATAAACACAGGATAAGCAGGCTGAAGACAAGGTGACTGAAGAATTTGAACTGAGGAAATTGAGAAAGTCTTCAGTCAAAGTCTTCAAACAGTAATGATCAAGTACAACAATATATGAATGAGGAAATGAAAGGGTTGAGAAAATAGAACCAGTAGCTTGGTGAAGACAGTGATTTGGGAGACCAGTTCCAACTGCTGTGGCAGTTGTACATCTGGTTGGAGCGGCTAGATATTTAAACCCGAGGACACACGGTCCTCACCGTATTCTCCTTGAGCTAAGGTCAGACAGACCTCGCCCAATCACTCATGTTAAGTCTTCAGGTGACTTCCAAACCTTCACAGACTCGGTCACTCGGCGATCCACAATTTCCTCTTGGATGCTCTAGACCATGACGCCTAACCATTTGGAGGATGCACAGTCCTCAAAGGTAACAAGCGTTGGTTCCACACAGGAACAATCTCTTCAGTGATGCTCAATCACTTTGGGTTTGTAGGTGTTTGGGTTTGGGTTTTCCTCACTTGATGATTTTCGCTCAAAGTCCTTAGAGGATGGGATGCTCTCAATGACAAGTGTCAGTTTATCTCGGAGCAGCCAACCAACTAGTGGTTGTAGGGGGCTGGCTATTTATAGCCTAGGGAGCAGCCCGACATGATAAGACATAAATGCCCTTCAATGATATGACCGTTAGGTGGGTAGATATTTTGGGACAGCTGGCACAGAGCATAGCAACGGTCGGATATTTGAGTATCAAATTTCTCAGGGCTATCATGTTCCTCACTTGTAGGCAATCCGCACTGGCGAATTCCTAACTCCTCAGTCAGAACAAATTCCTCAGAGAACAGAATATATTCGTCTCTGTCACTGAAGAACTTGACTGAAATGTATGAGATTTCCAATGGCTTCACTTGAAAGGATTGGTAGGTGTAGGATTTTGGGATGAGCATCACTTGGAAACTTTTCCTTAGTTTTACCTCGACCCTCTTTAACAGTACGTTGTTTCCTATGACTCAAGAAAGAGAAAACGAAACTATGAAAACAAAAGACTTCACGCTTCATATTCCTCGCATGAATATCAAGTCTTCAAGGTCACACCAATTTCTTCACTTTCAAAGTGTTCAGAAAGCCAAAGTCTTCAGTTGAAAACATTCATTTGTAGGGGTCGACTTTCTCTGTAAATATCAAACTCCTCATAGACTTATAGACCTGTGTACACTCACAAACGCATTAGTCCCTTAACCTACAAGTATTCAATACACCAAAAATCACTAAGGGGCACTAGATGCACTTACAATCTTCCCCTTTTGGTGATTGATGACAATATAGGTTAAGTTTTCAACGGGGATAAACATATGAAGTGTAAATACTAAAATTGAGGAATTTGATTACAAGATATAGAAGAAATCCCCCTGAAGATGTGCATATGTGAGGAATTTGCTTTGAATAGCAATGCACATTGTAGAGTAGAATCATGGAGATCTCCCCCTATATCTTGTAATTCATACACGCATTCAACATATGATATGAAGAATTTGAAATGCATGATGAAATATGGTGACTGATGTAATTCAGCATGCGTGCATTAACCTATATGAGGAAATAGCATGCAGAAGAACAGAGCAAAAGTATCAGACCACCATCAGACTTAAGTTTACAACTCGATCCAACAAATACTTTAGAAGAACGAGAGTTGTAACTTAGCAAAAAAAATGCCCATATATAGAGACCCGCTTGAAGACTAACTCAAATTTCTCCCCCTTTGTCATCAAATGACCAAAAGGGACAAAAAATGAGGACTAACGCCCCTGAAGAATATCATCATGATGTCGATGGAGGAGCGCCAGCGTTGTTGGGGTCGTCCATTGATGTAGGGCCTGCCGCAGTGTCGTCCAAGTCTTCATGTTCATCAGTCTCACGCGATGAAGAATACGAACTGGCCACCAAGTGAGGAACTCTGACCTTCTTGAATTTCTTTGAAGGTGGCTGAGACCAGTCAAAGTCCTGGTTGAAGCCCATTTGCTTGCGATCTTCTTCACCGTAGAGGTGAGACAGTACAGCCCAGGTGCGATCAAACACTTCATGCAGATAGTAATGGTTCTTCTTCACAGAGTTCTGAGTGATTGTCATATTCTGAAGAATTGAACTAAACTGTCGCTTGACCCATTTGTGGTTGCGATCGACCTTCTGATGAAGATTGAGGAGAAGCTCATGATCAGTCATCACTCTTGGAGCAGTGGCTTGATGATTTTTCTCTAAAGCATTTGTGGCAGTCTCATGAGTGGCGGAGTCATCATTGGTGGAGTAGGATGCGGCTTTGCGAAACTGTCCATCCAATGGACGAGTGCCTTCATCAATTATAGCAGCCTTGCCCTTCTCATCAACTGAGGAAATAGTCCCTTTGAGGACTTCAATTGGCGGCAAGTAGTTGAGATGATTTTGAAAGTCAGCCTTGTAATGAATTGAAGACCTTGATCTGAGGAATCTCATGATCCAGGGAGCGTAAGGCTTCAATTCAAATGGTGATAGAGTGACATTGGCCAAAGTCCTCATGAAGAAATCGTGATAGTTGATTGGAATACCATGGATGATATTGAAAAGCAGATTCTTCATGATGCCAATAACCTCTTCATCATGAGGGTTGTGGCCCTTGATTGGACTGAGAGTTTTGGTCAATATCTTGTAGATGGTCCTTGGCACATAGAGCAGTTCATTGATGAGGAATTTGGTTCTAGGAGCTTGGCCTAGCTTCAAAGGCTTCATCAGCACTTGCATCAGGTGATTGGATAGCTCAGGTTCATCATAGATGCGCCTTGCACCTTCAACGGGAGGACTAACTGGGACGACATGAAGCAATTCAGAGGCCGGTGCTTTGAAGTGAGTATTTTCGGTCATCTAGTCCAATACCCATGAATTGACATCCTCAACGTTGCCTGTGATGTGCAATGTGGCATAGAACTGAAGAATGAGTTCTTCATTCTAGTTGTAGATGTCAGAGCAAAAGTTGAGCAGCCCAGCATCATGAAGAGCACTAAGGACTGGGGTGAAGCAGGGGCAGAGAATCCATATCCACATGAGGAATTTGCTCATGGTCAAAGATCTTGTGCTTATGGAATAGCAGTGAAGAATAGAAGTTCATCTGGCTATCAGTCCAAAAACGCTTGCGACAAAATCGAGCAGCATCATATGGATTGTAGTTAGTGAAGAAAATGTGCTCATTGAAGAAATCTTCAGCCTTGAACTTCTGCTTCTTGGAGAAAGGATTATGTGGCTTGGGCTGAAGGTTTGCAGTTCCTGTCTTCACAACCTCTTGAGGTATAGACACTAGAGCCACAGGTTGAGGAATTTCAGGTGCAATAGCATCAGCAGCAGCCTGGATCTCCATTTCTTCAGCAACATTTACATCAGCACTAGTGGTTGGAACTTCTTCCGGGATGGTGAGAAGAGGAGCTTGATGTTCTTCAGAGCCTGTGTGAATTTCTTCAGTCTGGACAGGGGACTGAGGAATCTGTTGCAGAGGTGTGAACAGTGGTGAATTGGGGTGATGAATTTCCTAGTAGTCATCATTCATAATTGGCGTTGAACACCCAATATCCACATCTTCATCTTCTTCATCAATTTCCTCAACGCCTGCCTCTTCAGCTGTGAACTGAGGCATGGGCGATGATACCAGCGGAGTTGAAGGGATATTATCCACTTCAATTTCTTTGTCCAACTGCTCTGACGTAGTAGCAGAAGGATCTTCTTCATCTGATTCACTTGGAATCACATATTCCTCACCAAAGGGAATAATCTCCTTTGATGGCATGCTTGATACAGGAACCGCATCTATGGGATTTTCATAGGAGCTTGTCAAAGTCTTCACTTTCTTTGGAGCCGAAAACCCTGAGGGAGCAGATGCTTTCCTTTTCTTCACAGCTGCTCGCTCTGCAGCTTTGGTTTTCTTCGCTTCTGATGCAGAAGGAAGGATAGGGCTTGTCGTTGGTGCAGGAGGAGCAGAGGAATTTGGTGCAGTTTCTTCAGGCGCAACTGATGCAGTTGCCATGACATTGTCAGTTTCTTCAGGCGCAGTAGTAGATGCTTCGGCTGGCCTAGCTTGTTCTTCATGTGCAACACTAGAGGTTGCCCTAGCAGTATCTTCAGTGGATGGAATTTCTTCATCAGCCCTGGTGCTCTCATTTTCTTCAGCAGCCTAATTTTCATCAGCGGTGCTGGCATGTTCTTCAATTTGCTGTGCAGAAGCTTCAGCCTCAGGAATTTCACGTTGCGTTGAGGCTGCAACATTTGAGGTGAATCCCTCCGGCTTTCTGACGAATCTGACCTTGGCTCCCAGCCAATCTGCACGGTATGCATCAAATTCATCACTGAGTGTTTTGATCTCAGCTTGCATGGCTACAAGTTCATCAGTTGTCATTTTGACAACGTTCTTCTTCAGAAATCGCTCCTTCTTGTAGTGAGCTTTCTTCAGTTGTCTGGCCTTCTCAAACTTCCATTTTCCTCGCCTATGAATGCTGTCAACATGTGACTTTGGCCAGGTGTGAGATTGAAATCAGGCATAAGAGTGTTGGGGTCCTTGTGCCAGAGTTCAATGAAGTCTAGGATCAACTTGGGATCCAGTAGAAGAGGCATATTGGTGCCTTTGGATCTAGCGGCCCGTTGTTGTCTGTCTCTGATGATTTCAGCTAGTTCCTCATCATCATCTTTATCATCACTTGATGGCACATGGAAGGCAACCTGCTTCTTGTGAGTACTTGCTCTTCTGCCTCGTGCAGCAGTGGCCTTTGTCTTCAGCAAGGTTGGGCCTGTTGAGGACTGCGGATGAGCTGAAGAACTTGCACATGCTCCTGAAGCAATTGAGATACTAGTGGTCCTTTGGCAAGAGGCATGATGACCCACAAGTATAGGGGATGAATTGTAGCTCTTTTTGATAAGTAAGAGTGTCGAACCCAACGAGGAGCAGAAGGAAATGACAAGTAGTTTTCAGTAAGGTAATGTCTGCAAGTGCTGAAATTGTAAGTAGCGGAGTAGTTTGATAGCAAGATAATTTGTAACAACCAAGTAACTATAGTAGTAACAAAAGTGCAGCAAGGTAGCCCAATCCTTTTGAGGCAAAGTACAGTCCAAAACGGTCTCTGATGATAAGCAAAGCGTTCTTGAGGGTACACGGGAATTTCATCTAGTCACTTTCATCATGTTGGTTTGATTTGTGTTCGCTACTTTGATAATTTGATATGTGGGTGGACCGGTGCTTAGGTGTTGTTCTTACTTGAACAAACCTCCTACTTATGATTAACCCTCCCGCAAGCATCTGCAACTATGAGAAAAGTATTAGGAATAAATTCTAACCATAGCATTAAACTTTTGGGTCCAATCGGTCCCTTACAAAATAGCGCATAAACTGGGGTTTAAGCTTCTGTCACTCTCGCAACCCACCATCTAATTGCTACTCCACAATGCATTCCCTTAGGCCCAAATATGGTGAAGTGTCATGTAGTCGTCGTTCACATGACACCACTAAGGGAATAACGACATACATACTATCAAAATATCGCACACATATCAAGTTCACATAATTACTTGCAACATGATTTCTCCCATGACCTCAAGAACAAAAGTAACTACTCACAAATGATAAACATGTTCATGATCAAAGGAGTATTAAATAGCATAATGGATCTGAACATATAATCTTCCACCAAATAAACCATATAGTAATCAACTACAAGATGTAATCAACACTACTAGTCACCCACAAGCACCAATCTATTGTTCCGGTAACAAGATTGAACACAAGAGATGAACTAGGGTTTGAGAGGAGATGGTGTTGTTGAAGATGTTGATGGAGATTGCCCTCCCCAAGATGGGAGAGTTGTTGGTGATGATGATGACGATGATTTCCCCCTCCGGGAGGGAAGTTCCCCTGGCAGAATCGCTCCGCGGGAGGGCAAAAGTGCTCCTGCCCAAGTTCCGCCTCGAGACGGCGGAGTTCCGTCCCGAAAGTCCCCTCCTTATTTTTTCTAGGTCAAAATCACTTATATACCATAAGATGGGCAACTGAGGTGGGCCGAGGAGGCCACAACCCACCAGGGCGTGCCCAGGTGGGTTGTGCCCACCTGGTGGCCTCCCTCTGGCGTTTATTTGCTCCAGTATTTATTAAGTATTCCATAAAAAATCTCCATGAAGTTTCAGCGCATTTGGAGTTGTGCAGAATAGGTGGCCTGATGTAGCTTTTCCAAGTCCAGATTTCCAGCTGCTAGAATTCTCCCTCTTGGAGGGTTCCTTGCAAATTATGAGAGAAAAGGCATTAGAATTACTCCAAAAAGCATTATTATGGATAAAAACATTATAAATAATAGTAAGATAACATGATGCAAAATGGACATATCAACTCCACCAAGCTTAGACCTGACTTGTCCTCAAGCAAAAACCGAAATCGAGAAACATCTCCACATGCTTTGAGAGAGAGGTGTCGATAAAAGCAAAATACGGACATGGAAGCATCATGTTGATTATTATAACAACAACAAAATTAAACATATACTACAAAAAAAGACACATCCGTGACATTTTGGGCCAAACGAATTTTTTTCCTGTCACACATATGACACTTGTATGACGATAATTGTGACAAAACCCGGTATCATCATAGATATGGTGGGCTCCTACTTCTATGACAAAAAATCATGACAGAAAATGGGCTTTTCGTCCTGGGCGGGCCGGAGACGCAGCTGCATGACATTCTTTGGGCCGTCCATGACGGAAAAAACCATGCTAGAAGCGAGGGGGAGGAAAATTTTGGGGAGTTCTCGGTTACGGTGGGAGGTCGGGGCCGAGCGATGCGCGTTTCTCTCATACATATACGCGCGTGTGTGCGAGGCGTTGGCTCTAACTGAACCCGAGTGAGGCGTTGGGCTCTAACTGAACCTGAGCGATTGCACTGCAGCCTACGCGTTACTGAACCCGAGCGATCGATCGATGGCTGTTAACTGAACCCGATCGAGCGATTCCTTGGCTACTGCTGCTAACTAAAGCCGATCGATGGGATGAACAGTGAGTGTTGCGGGGGGTTTGGATGAACAGTGAGCGGTGGCGTTGCCTCTGGATGAACAGGACCCCGTGGTGTGGTGGAGGGCTGGATGAACAGTAGACGGTGGAGGGGTGCCCGTGGAGGGGTGGATGAACAGGACCCCGTGGTGTGGAGGGCAGGATGAATAGTAGACGGTGGAGGGGTGCCCGTGGAGGGGTGGTTGAACAGGACCCCGTGGTGTGGAGGGCTGGATGAACAGTAGACGGTGGAGGGGTGGTTGAACAGGACCCCGTGGTGTGGAGGGCAGGATGAACAGTAGACGGTGGAGGGGTGCCCGTGGAGGGGTGGTTGAACAGGACCCCGTGGTGTGGAGGGCTGGATGAACAGTAGACGGTGGAGGGGTGGTTGAACAGGACCCCGTGGTGTGGAGGGCAGGATGAACAGTAAACGGTGGAGGGGTGCCCATGGAGGGGTGGTTGAACAGGACCCCGTGGTGTGGAGGGCTGGATGAACAGTAGACGGTGGACGGGTGGTTGAACAGGAGCCGATGGAGTAGCGCGCGGTGGAGGCTGGATGAACAGCAGCCCATGGAGGTTGGAGGAGGTCGACGGTGGATGAACAGTAGCTCGTGGAGGCTGGAGGGGGTCGACGGTGGAGATGAACAGTATCCCGTGGAGTCCCGTTTTGTGGTACGCCACACCCCTCTCGATGAACAGGACCCCCATTTCGACCGTTGCGCTCCAACACAAGTGCGTTTCCTCCGTTTTGCGGTACGCCACACCCCTCCTGATCAACAGGACCCCCGTTTCGACCGTAGGAGGTCCGTTTCCTACGTTTTGCGGTACGCCACACCCCTCTCGATCAACAGGACCCCCGTTTCGACCGTAGGAGGTCCGTTTCCTCCGTTGTGCGGTACGCCGGGCCTCGTTTCCATCGCCTCTTCCGTCTAAGCCCTCCCGATGAACACGACCACGCATTCCGTTCCGACCCAGCCGCGTTGCCTCCCGATGAACACGACGCATTTCGTTGCCTCCCCATGAACACGACGACGACGTTGTTTCTCTGTTCCGACCCAGCCATGTCAACAAGCCCTCGCCGTACGTATGCATGAGTAGGCGTTCGAGACCCCGCCCGTATGTACACATATGTGGCCGTATTTTCTTTCTTGCACCCTGGCCGCTGTACATACGTGTACATGCTACGTGCGCGCCTCTACTACGACACGTGCACGCCTCTACTACGACACGTGCGCGCCTCTACATCGACCAGTATGTATGTACACGTTCGCGACCAGAATGACAACGCTACGTACGCTTCGACCAGGTGGGTCCCGACTGTCAGGCACTTCCTTGCCTGTGAAGATGTAGCTGGTGGGTCCCAACAGTCAGGGGGCGAATCGTTTTTTTGCCCGGACACACTTCCTTGCGTGCGAAGATGTAGCTGGTGGGTCCCAGCAGTCGGGGGGCCGGTGGGTCCCAGCAGTCAGGGGGGCGAATCGTTTTGGTTTTCTATTTTTTTTGCCCAGACGCACTTCCTTGCGTGCAAAGATGTAGCTGGTGGGTCCCAGCAGTCAGGGGGCGAATCATTTTTTTTGCCCGGTCGCACTTCCTTGCATGCGAAGGTGTAGCTGGTGGGTCCCAACAGTCAGGGGGAAATGTTTTTTTCGTGAAATACGGTGGCCCGTCCGGTGGGTCCCTGCTATCAGGTGGAGGAATCATTATTTTCCGCGTAATAAGGAGGCACTTCCTTGCTGCCGCCATGGACCCAGCTGTCAGCCTCTCCACGTACAGGCCACGTCCGATGGAAGTCGTTCCTTGACCACGTTGACCACGCCGCGGTGAGAGCACCAGGGCGGTGGACGACGGCGAGGCCTAGGAAGGGGACGACGGGGAGCTGGGGAAGACGCGGCAGTGGAAGCCCGCGCCTCGGGGAGGAGTACGAGGGTTCACTGGTTCGACTGCGGTGTGAAGCTGCCGTCGCCGCAGGGCCTGGCCAGCGATGGGAATAGTAGGGGCGGTGAGGCCTCCGCGGCAGCACAGCCGGCCATGGGATGCAGGAGCATGCGGCACGACCGGCGCTGCTTTGGGCGGCTGGAGCAAGAAGACCAGAGGTTGAAGAAGCACTACGGCCGTTGGATGTACATCGTACGATCACTGGAGCTAGAATCGTTCATATTGACTAAAGTTGACAAAGGCCCCCGTCCCGGTCAACTTAGTAGGCCCACAAGTCAGCCTCCCACCATGGTGGTTCCCAGCTAGCAGGGGGAGTATTCATTTTTTGTGCGTAATAAGGAGGCACTTCCGGTGGGTCCGAGCTGACAGCGGGGGGAATGTTTTTTCGCGAAATACGCTGGCCCGTCCCGTGGGTCCGAGCAGTCAGGGGGGAACGTTTTTTTCGCGAAATAAGGTGGCCCGTCCGTGGGTCCTTGCTGTAAGGTGGAGGAATAATTATTTTGCGCGTAATAAGGAGGCACTTGCTTGCGGCCACCTGGACCCAGCTGTCAGCCTCTCCACGTACAGTACTCTTCCGATGGAAGTCGGTCGTTGACCACGTTGACCACGCCGCGCCGAGAGCACCAGGGCGGTGGTCTGGACGACGGCAAGGCCTAGGAAGGGGACGACGCGGAGCCAGGGGAGACGCAACAGTGGAAGCTCACGCGGAGAGGAGTACGAGGGTTCACTAGTTCGGCTGCGGTGTGAGGCTGCCGTCCCCGCAGAATAACAGGGGGTGTGGGTGAGTGGAGGGATGGCCTGGCCAGCGGTGGGAGTAGTGTGGGGGCGGTGAGGCCTCCGCGGCAGCACAGCCGGCCATGGGAGGCAGGACCAGGCGGCACGACCGGCGCTGCTTTGGGTGGTTGGACCAAGAAGACCAGAGGTTGAGGAAGCACTACGACCGTTGGATGGACATCGTACGGTCACTGAAGCTAGAAAACGTTTATTATTGACTAAGTTGACAAAGCCCTTGGTACGCTCCAACTTAGTAGGCCCACAGGTCAGCCTCCGAAATGGTGCGCCCCAGATGTCAGGGGGAGGAATCATTTTTTGGGCGGCCGAAGCTAAGAATATCCGAAATTGAAGAAGAAGCACGACATCCGTTGGATAGACATCCAACGGCCACTGCTGCTAGAACTGTGTGTTGACTATAATAAGTTGGCAAAGCCTTGCATACTCGTCAACTTATTTTTTTTAGGGGACGCATCACTTAGTAGGCCCACAAGTGTGTGGCAGAGAACTTATAGCCCATTTATGTCTTGTAAGAATGTACAACCCATTTTGGAATTCTAATGGAATTTACAACTGCCCATTTACAGTTTGTTAAAAGTACAGCCTATTTTCTAGCTAGGACAATGATTAGTAATTTCAACCAACCGTTGAAGACAGAATTCAATAAAATTTCCCACATTTTGATGGGCTCCGAAATATTTTTATCCCGAAATTTCTAGTCAGATTAAATATAAATTTGTATTACGTAAAAATCTAACGAAACATTGCGCGCGCAACAATGAAAATTTAAGATTTTCAAAATCCATAAATAATATTTTATAAACTAATTTCGTGTTTGGTGCATTTTTTATAGTTATTGCCCAGTTTGTATAATTACATCCCATTTATTATTTTTTAAAGCATGTTTTCTTGTTAAGCCTAATGCATCCCTCCTAGGAAAGATTTGCAGCCTAGCGGGTATTCTTCAAAAAGATGTATAGCTGGGCTAGCCATTTTCATCTTGAAAAAAAATAGTATCTGGGTTGGATATCTGGCCTGGGCTAGACGGGCCACAACCCGCCCAGTTAATACCCTGCTCTCCTCAATACTGCTCGAGCTGCTTGGTCCCAGCTGTCGGCCGCACCTTGTGCAATTCTCTGTTGACAATGGTGTGGGACCGTGATGTTAGGAAACCAGGAGAAAGCAAAAAAATATAGTTGTACATAATAAGGAGGCACTTGCGTACGTACGGCTATGGCCCTAGTGGGTCCCTAGTGTCATCCAGTCAAAATAAAGTAATCTCCTGAATCCTCATGTTCGTTGATGATGTTAACAATGCTCGGCGCCACGGCGAGCGCAACAACTCGAAGGACAACGGAGAGGGCCTCGCGGGCCCTACGGATGGTCTGATACAGCGCTCGCTACTCATTCAAGAAGCCAGGAACATCGAACACCTATGAGCACCTTCGAGAAACTGAGACGGCATGAAACGGTAAGGCCGCGCTTGTGAGCTCTGGTTTATTTCAAACCTGTATTAACATACAAGTATAATTTACTCGTCATCGAAAACAACGCGTAAAATACAGTCATAATGAAACCGAGGGCCCGAGGTATGTAAGTAAAACCGGAGGGTTACGCGTGTAATTTGAGAGACCAGTGTATATTTTACGAGCACTGATATATGGACGACATTACCAGACGATACATGCACGACGTGTGTATCATGCCATCCATGGGCAAGGCTGAAACAGCAGCTAACGGCTGGATTAGCAATCGTCCGAGTGTTGTTCAGCGTTTTTATCGTGTGTCAAGTACTTTCGATATTTTACTAGTCGAAATCGACCAACCAAGCACCTTCGCCCGAGACCATCTGCTTTAATTTACAAGCGTCAGTTTTACAAGCAGTTTTGGTTGGAAAATGACGATCCAATCACGGCCTAATATCATGAGTTGGTCGGAGGATCATATGGTT
The DNA here is from genome assembly GCA_032464435.1 of Aegilops umbellulata. Lineage (NCBI taxonomy): Eukaryota > Viridiplantae > Streptophyta > Magnoliopsida > Poales > Poaceae > Aegilops > Aegilops umbellulata. Next base: position 491,019,186 of record CP136057.1, read on the forward strand.
TCACGGCTAACCAACCCGACTTGTCGTATAGGCTATGAATGAAACATCAGGCGATGAACTTCTTAAGCACGGAAACAACAGAAGAGGATGATCTTCTTAACAAGCAAATCACTGGCATTAGACCGACATGCAAAACAATACGAAGCATTATTCTCAGGAGGCACGGTGAACAGCTCGTGATGCCGCATGCCACAAAATTCCAAGCTCAACTTTGCAATCAAACACAAGGCCTGGCAGTACATAGACAATATTCAGAACAAACTCTTAACATAGGAATATCTCAGCAGAGTAACTATCTACTTCTAAACTGAACACATGGATAGGAAAAAACACTCGACGCTTCTGGCTAACATCAATCAGCAAATTTTGACAAGGTTTTCCAATTCCAATATATTAAACTAATGTCTTCTTGCTAACATCAATGATTAAACTTTGACAAGCTTTCCCCATTCAAAATATGTAATGCCTATGATCATGGAGTCCTGTCGCTTCTTGCTAACATCAATGATTAAACTTTGACAAGCTTTTCCCATTCAAAATATGTAATGCCTATGATCGTGGAGGCACTCCACGTGTTGTTAAATTGCCAATGGTCTCTGCAGACTAGTCATGTCACCGGTGTCTAATAATACTATGTAAAGCTTCTCGGTCATTCCTTCTGTAATGTAGCGCAAACAATGACTGCTTCTTTCTACAAAGTGGAACGACCAACTGGACCCAGTAATGCAGCAGTTTGCCTTGGACACATTGGCTCCTTTTGTCCAGTTGAACTAAAATCGAAGTCGGAATAAAACCGAGCTTTAATTTTGATATCCCTGTAAGCAACAAAAGGTATAAGGGAAACAATTACTGAGAAATAACGGTTGATGACTTGTACTCCCATAAGAAAAACATCTACTGATCTACCTTATCTTAATGGGAAACAAAGCAGGAGAGTAGCAATTCTCAATCAGTGTGATTCATTCATATTAACTGAGACATTATATTAACAATGCCTTGTTTCAAGATGTATAAAGAACGAAAAAGCAGAAATGTATCATTCCTAAAACAATGCGACTGATTCATTTTAACAGAGACATTATCTTAACAATACCTTGGTTAAACATGTAGAAAGAACTACAAAGCAGGATAGTACCATTTGTAAAACACTGTAAGTCTGTAACTGATATATAATAACAGAGACATTATCTGAACAATACATTTCTTAAACATGTACTCCGGCCGATCCCTAACAGAAATGGTACTCCTGCCGATCCCTAATAAGTGTTTGCAGTTTTGAACTAAGATTTGGTAGTTAATTCGGAGGAAGGTCGGTACTGACCATTCAAGACCAAGATTTGAAACAACTCGCGAGGAAGATCTCACAGAGATCTCAACACATATATGGAAATCTGGTCTCATTTTGTGCAGTTCCACCAAAATTAAGCGAAGCAAAATGTCGCAATAGCAACAAGTTGAAAAGATATCCCTGTTTTAACAGAGGCAAAAAAGGAATCAATTACTGGCCAATAAAGGAGGATGAAACATGCGGCCACAAAAATGGTAATCCAGTCAATCCCTAACAAGTGTTGCAGTTTTGAAATAAGATTCATTAGTTAATTTTGAGAGTGGCATCAATTACTGGCTTATAAAGGGGGTGATGCTGAATTTGTTGTAACAAAGCAACAAGCATCATGTCTGGGTTGGTCCCATTTTTGTTCACTACTTAATGGGAAAAGATAGCAATACAATAGCTTCAATTCAACATTTATTTAAAACAGTACCAATACAAGTAGCACAACATCTCAAAGCACATTGCACAATCATGTGGATGAAGGCGTGTACTGACCTTTCATGAGACCAACAACGATAAAATACGAATCTGCCAACACGAATAGGAAATCCAATCTCATTTTGTGCAGTTGCACTGAAATCAAGCAAAGTGTTTCGCGTAGCGAAGCAAAATGTCGCAATAGCAACAAGTTGAATAGATATCCCTGTTTAAACAGAGGCAAGAAAGGAATCAATTACTGGCTAATAAAGGAGGATGAAACATGCGTCCACAAAAATGGTAATCCCGCCAATCCCTAACAAGTGTTGCAGTTTTGAAATAAGATTCGGTAATTAATTCTGAGAGTGGCATCAATTACTTGCTTATAAAGGGGGTGATGCTGAATTTGTTGTAACAAAGCAACAAGCATCATGTCTGGGTTGGTCCCATTTTTGTTCACTACTTAATGGGAAAAGACAGCAATACAATAGCTTCAATTCATCATTTATTTAAAACGGTTGCATTGATTCATATTAACAGAGACATTCTTGAAACAACATTCATTAAAAAATGTAATTTACTTTTAATAGTGGCATTGCTTCAATTTTCCGGCGGCATTCTTATATTAACAACTGCAAAATAGTTGCATGGGACATGCCAGCACCATGTGCGTCCACACGTATAAATGGGTGATGCAGAGTATGTAGCCAAGCAGCATATATGCGCTGGTCCCATATTTGTTCTCTTTGAACCTTCTTCCTATGTGAGGTCAGCAAATCTAATTGTGCACAAACTACCCGACCCCCCAGTTTCTTTCCCTTTTCAACCAAGAGATCGGTTCCTTACAGATGTGTGTACTGGGTTACCCCCTTTTTCCCTTTTCGACCTACAAAGCGGCTGGATAGCCAGTCTATACTACTCTCCTCCCCTCCTTTCCTCATTGAACCACGTCCTAGATTCTTGCTCCAGCCCACCGCACCCTTCTTCCCTCTTTGAACCAAGACCTAGATTCGACTACAGATCGAAAAAGATCCACATGCAGCTAGAGCAACGACGGTTTCAAAGAAACTTATACCTTAGGGTCGTTGGGATGTGGCAAGGCGTGCGGCGGAAGGCCGGATCTGCCCACACTACGTACGACAACGAGGAAGAAGGGGTCGGTGGCCCTCCTGCACAGGCGCTGGGTGAAAGAGAATAGCGCAGCCGGCAGTGGATTGCCTCCCTCGCCGAAGGCGATAGAGTGAACGCTGCACCTCCTCCCCTTCCCGGTGCGACGGGGTACGGACGTCTCCTTCACCAGCTGTGAGGGGGGAGAGAGAGACAAGAGGCCAACGCAGTCTTGTTTAGATCTAGTGAAGAGAGGGTGAGAGACTGGGAATATAGCAAACCCTAGCAAATGAACGCTGAGCCTCCAGCGTGTAACATATATGTAGTGCGGCGAGCGTGTGGAGAGTGCAAACCCTAGCGAACAAGCGCTGAGGCTCCCGCTTATATATATATACTACTGTAGTATGGTCTGAGCTCTGGTGCCTTCACTGCACCTGCTTTTGGCTGTATGACAGGTGAGCCAGCCACATTTTGGGCCCACCTGTCGTAAATCCAAAGGCAGGTGCACTAAGTCAATGAAGCTGCATCCATATAGTACTCTCGTGTATACGACTAAAATATAGTGGAGTGGTTTTATTATTCTCTCCATAACAATCATTTTAAATTGTGTAAGTATGAAACGAAACTCTTTAATTAATGTACAGTGAAGAAAACTAGTACTACTTACGATGAACTAACGATCCACGCCCACGCGTCCTGGTCGCACTTCCTGTCCTTACCGTGTGGTACACTACCCTCCCTTAAGTGAACAACCACACATGCGCCAAATTATCAGAAACGTGTGAGAGTGTGTACAAATAAAGAAATTTAATTTCAATTATTGGAAAGGTTTGAGAGTATTACAAAGTTTGACTTCAGTCAAATCTAATATGCGGAGTAAATAAAAATGGAGGGCTACTACGTCCATCCGGGTTTTTAGTCCACACCATTTTTTGAATCAAAGTTAATAGCTGGACAAATAAAATTACAGGGGAGCTGGAGACAAAGCTGTGAGAAGGCTTAGAAATCAATACAAAACTTATGCTCTTAGTACCAACGTCGATCCTTCTTCGAGGAAACATTTGGTTCATAGCCAATTGTGTGATAAAATTGCACCAGCGTGAAATACGACTGCGTCTCCAACGCAACCAAGGTGAACTGACGAAGGATATCATCTTTGTGCGTAACAAGCAAAGAGCACTGATGGAAGACAGCTTGTTTTTCGTCGAAAATTGATCAGCTTCACCAGCCGACGCAACCATGAGGCGCAACCATGAGCATCGATAGGTCATCATGGTGATGCATCATCCATTTGGCATCAAGTTAGGGTGAGGCACCTAAGAAGTTCGACAAATCCTCACTGTGGTCTGTTTCTTCTCAGTAATCAAGCTCGAGGAAGGAAGAACCACGTGGCAGAGGACAGTGAGGCGAAACAACAATGGCCATCCAATTTTGTGCAGTTCCACTAAAATTGAGGAAGACATGCCCGGGTATGGAGACACGCATCGCTGTTTCCAAAAATATAAAAAAGGGTTAGCAACGACATCTCAATTGTCAATAAGAATTAATGAAAAGCACACCAACAAACAGAAGCATCATACTATCTTGATGAGAACTAAACCAGGATACCCGAGAAAAAAAAGCATTTCTTCATTTAACCAGTGATAGTACTACCACCATATGGACAATGACCGCACAACCACCATGTACTTTTTGTCGAAACAACATGTATACCTCCACCGAGGCATAAATCAGGACAACTTTTTGAGTGGCATTTCCTCTACAATAGTAGCAGGTGATGTTGGACCAGCCGACGAACCCTAGCTACTATGCATGGGGAGCTGGGGAGTAGTCGCATAGAAGAAAACCCGCACGCAGCGACCTAGGGAGCTGGACAAGTACAAGAAGTTATACCTCAGGTGGGCGAGATGTCGTTTAGGCGGGCGGGCGGGATCTGCCCACACGACGGCAGCGAACAAGGGCGTGGAGGATCTTCGTCCGCACCAGCGTCGGCTCCGAGAGGATGGTGCGCATCGGCTTCCTCCGTCGCCGACGGCGACAACGTCAACGCTGCACCTCCTCACCTCCCACAGTGGACGGGATTCGGCCGGATCTGTGACCAACGGTGAGGAGAGAGATAGAGTGGACACTGTCATCTTGTTTTGATATGGACAGGGTGGGAGAGCGAGACGCGAGAAACTCTATCAAACAAGAGGCTATAATGGAGTAAAAAATCTCTCCATAGCAGTGGTTTTAAATAGAATACGCGTGTTCCCGGAAAAAAGAAACGAAAACTGGCAGACAATGTTTTAAGGGTCTGTCTAGGACACATCTAGATGTGACATAGTTATGTCACATATAAGTTGATGTCCACTCTGTTTGTGGTCTTTTCCTAGTTTTTTTTCTTATTGCTACATTATATACTTGTGGAGCTTAGATGTGATATCCTCAAATAACATCTAGATGTGAATTAGACAAACTGATTTTCTAACGTACCAAGAAAGAAAACTCGATCAAAAACATGCCCCCGCTTCCAGGTCGCGAGTGTCGTCGCGCACACACACATAGACATAGACATGCATATCCGTGTTTACGTAAAATTCCATTTCCATCTCCATCTCCAATCATATTTGTCCAACTGGCACATTATTTACGTTGTTAATTATATACGCAACAATATTAACGTACAACATCTCTTGTTTGCGCACGTCCGGACCGCTGCCACGGCCGGTCCTGACCAACCCGAACCCTCTTCATCACCCGCGCGTGCTTCCCGCCTGAAATGGTCAGTGCCGCATTCATGCCCGGCCAGAGCGGACGCGACCTCTCACTAGCACCGGCATTGAAGCGGTGCGCCGGCCGAGAGAGCATCGCCCGCGCCGCTTCCGGGTGCACACGGCTGCTCCGCGTTCAAAGGTCGCAATAGCCGGCTACGACATGCATGTAAAAAGTTCTTGGGAGTTCGTGCTACAGATAGCTGTCCTCCCCCAACTCGTCAATCTCTTCCAGTAGTGCTAGTACTCCATGGCGCGATCCATCGACAAGCAGGCGGGAAAGTTATGGTATACTACTCGGTTTGCGGTGAGTGGCATGCCGAGCGACCATGTGGGGTCGAGCCGTGGAGGAGGGTGAGACACGAACACGACAGACGTGATTTAAACGTTGGTTTTGCTCGATGGCGCGATCCAACGAAACGAAACGTTGGTTTCTCTCCATTTCCATTCTTTCTCCGGAAAAATGGAAACTTTTCCACTCCATTTTCATTCCTATTCCAAGGTTGCCCCGTTACAACATTCCATCAAATACAAAGGAAAACTAACACGCATGCTGATGCATCTCAATGATTCACAGATCATAGCCAATATTTACTTCACAACTAAAGAAAAAAGTTGTGAGAGCGTGTATGAAAGGAAAACTACTGATGGGGTCACAATGACTTAAACCCTAAACCCTAAACATGATTTAATTTCCTAGCCAGGTAGAACCTGTCGAAGGAAAGATGGATGGCACCCTCGGATCATACGATGCTTTTGTGCAGTTCCACTAAAATCGACCTGAGCATCCCTAATGGCAAAGATATTGAAGAAGTGTGATTAGAATAATAGTACTGGCACTAGTTCATGAGACATAAACTCATCACAAGTAGAAGCCGGTAGAAGTAGAGAAAGATCGACATGGAGATGGAGCTACAGCGGTGGAGCAAGCCGGCTCCAAAAGGAAGATGGACTACCTGGGACGTCGGGCTGTAGCTAGAAGGGCGGTTGGGACGCGGCATCGGCCCATACCACGGTGACCCCCGATTGGGACGCACTGACTGTGGGTTTTCTCCCTCGCCAATGTCGACCGCGTCTACGTAGAACATTGTTCCCTTCCCCCAGCTGCGGGATCAGGCCCGTTGTTCTATACTTGTGAAGAGAGCAACCTAAGCAAGCAGGCTTGTAGCTTAGGCTCCTGCTAGTGTATATATAGTGGTTTTCTTTTTCTCTCCATATCAACCATTTTATATTGCATACGTGTCATTCAAGAGTGAAATGATAGTTGCTTCTTCCGACTAACTTACTGTGTGATTTGACTACTCCTTAGTGGCCCCTACACGTACTCCCCCTACGTGTATGCAACAGTCACACGTACACATGGACGCAAAAACGCACGCAACACCCTAATGCATGCATGTCCGAGCACACGACGGAACACACACGGTGATGTTCAAGTGCTCAACCTACACGTGTATGCACACACATACTCAGTCAGGGTGAGCTAGTGACCGTATGAACACCGGAAAATATATATATTGAGCGCAATGGGTGTATTATGAAGTCCACTGACCGTATTTTTACAAATATACAGTGACAGATAGTGTATTTATCTCGTTTGAAATTAAGCCATGTTAACCGGAGAGGAGGCAACATGGACTAGCATTACTTTGCTGTGTCCCGTCAACTTGCCGAACGAGGAGAAGGTTGCAGGACAGGAGAAGCTTGCGCGCGGTGGCTCACAGGACAAGGAAAAACTTTTGACTAATGCAAGCTCTCCCTCGCTCAGGCGATGGACGTGCAACAGTAAATTCGGTGTCAGATTGCCAGAAGCATACTGCACTATACTACTAGGAACCGGATGGAGGAGCGTCTGCACTCTTATTATAATTTTAAAATGTGATAAAGCAATCTTCAACACATTTGGTTCTCTTCGAGGGTTCTCGCATGTGATAATGGAAGTTGATTGCATGGAACACTCGCCATAATTCTCGCTTAATTCTGGCTCATATCCTGTTACAAATAGTAGCGCTCAGTAATATTTCCTCTTTTTTTGTTATTCAGCATGTAAACAGGTCAGCAAACCTTGCGGCGCATCTTCGTGCGAACCGTGCTTGCTGCACTTTGAATGTGGCCGAGAGCTGGCTTGATGAAACACCTCGCTTCCTACTTCTTTTTTTGGCTTCCTAGTGACCAGTGTCTTGGCTGGTCATCCTAAGAATGCTTATATATGAATAAAGCTCTCTCATTTACTCGCAAAAAGATTAAGCCATATTAACCGGAAAGGAGGGAGTATGGACTAGCACTACTTTTTGGTGTGTCCCGTCAACTGGCAGAACCAGGAGAAGCTTGCAGGACAAGGTGAAGCTCACTTACGCCTTTTAACTAATGCAACCTACCCTCGGTGGACATGCATCAGTCCATTCGGTGTCAGATTGTCAGAGGCATACACAGTAGTACCCAACATGCGGAGTACCATCATTGTTCGACTTCACGAAGGGGCGAAGAGCCAAGCGCAGTACTAGTACGCGTACTTGGTTTTGCACCTTCATACTACTCCACCCTCCGTCACAGTTTACAGGGCGCGCTTCATTATGATGCATTTCTCTCAATGCATTTCCACCACCAGAGAGACTTTAGATGCGTTTGGTTTAATGCTCAATTAATTAGGACGTGGTAACCGCAATCAAGTCCACAATTTTCTCTCCATGTACTGTACTACTAAGGAGTGCATGCATGTGTGTACCCGGGGTGGAAGCACTTCATGCATGTGTGTACGCATTATTCCCTCTAGTAATAGACGCCGTGCTATAACTACCAATGCTATTTTTCATTGAAAGAACCTTTCACAGACGAATTTAACGGTGTGCTTTGTGTAAGTTGCATGTCATACATCATTTCTCTAATATTTGGTCAAAGTTAGCATCGAAAAACGCATTAGGCCCTATATAGATGGAAGGAGGGAGTAGCTTTGAATAGCATTTGTATAGTAAAACAGGGCAAGACTCCCTCTTTGTGTGGTGTGAATAGTTTTATTTTTTTCGTTTTCTTTTTGGTTGAGGGAAGTGTGAATTGATTTGGTACGTACAAGTACAATATTACGACACGTTAGGCTTGTCCCTAAAATTCAACCCACGTCTTGTTATATCCCGAAAATTCAGATATCGTGCTCCCAAAACTGGCGCCTTCACAACCCGCGCCTTGCTATCCCGAAATTACAACACGAGCGAAAACTCCCTCCAGCTGCCAAATCCCGACATGCGAAATCCCCCTTCTAACCCTGAGCGGAAAGGGCCGCTAGTTCAAATCGGTGGGGGGTACTTTTGTAACACACCCTACATTTTGAACAAGCGCGTTCCTAAGTCATGCTTCACCCCCTCCCATCGCCCCCTTTTCGCCATTCGAAATCCCAGGCCACCATAACCTCTCCGCTTCAGCCGCGAAACCCCACCCTCCACCATCAGCCACGTCACTGCTGCCCATCCGGAGCCTCTTCCCCGACGACGTCATCCACCGCAACAGCTTGACGTCCCTCGTCCACCTCCTCGGATGAGGATCCGTCGTCCATCTCGCCGTCCCGCTGGTTCAGCCGCCCCGTCCTCCACCTCCAAGGAGCTGCTCCAACGATCACCTCGTCTATCGCGGCTGCTCCATCCCCACATCGCCACCTTAACCTGCTCCACCGATACCGCAGCATCCTCACCGACTCCTCGGACGAAGCCGAGGCCTACTCGGCGCCACCAAAGAGGTTGTACACTCATCACATCGCACCTTCTCCTTAACTCGACCTCCTGGCACCGATGGTGCTCCATCCCGCACCCCCATGGAGCGGCTACCTTGAAGCCGGCGCCGCGGGCGACATCTCCACGGCGGCTCTCCCCTAGTGCGAGGCCCCTTCGGTGGCGGCATCCATACTAGCCGGATATGCTGCTGCTGCTCCGGCTCTCGCTCGATCGCTCGCTCGCCCAGCTGCTGCTGCTGCTCTCCCCCTCTCTCGTGCTACTGCTCTGCTCCGATTAAGCCACACTTTAGTCGACTGAATCGACTTTTGGGTCAGTCGATTTTGAAGGGTTGGGGGGGCTCGCCAGAGTTAAGGAAGAACCACCCGCAGAGGGGACGGGGGCTCACCGGAGAGGTACCCCACTATCTATCTTAGGGTTCACGGTGGGGGGCGGGGGTCCTAGAGGGCTGGCCGGGGCGGCGGTGGCGAGTTGTTTCGGGGCGGCGAGGCGGTGCTGGGGCCGGCGGTTCGGCCGGTGGTGGCTAGCCGCTCAGGGGGGTGCAGGTTGAAGATGAACTGCAGGCCCTCCCTAAACTACATGTCAAGTGCCTCTCTGCTACCATTGCGTTCAGTTTCGACAGTAGCATTCAGATTCCATAGTAAATTTCAGTTTTGACAGTTAAGTTCAGAGTCAACAGTTTTTACCTCATCTGTTCTAGTCAGGTGGTTTTTGGTGATGTTAGTTTTACATCCATTTTACATCATCTATTGGAGATGCTATTAGAATCCCACTTGAGATTGACGATGTCTGTCTTGTGCTGCTTCAGCCTTGACGTCTTACGGCTCACCGGAGCTGCTCCAACGACAGAACGATCCATCACAACAGAGCAGTGCCCTGGATGCCGTCTACAGATTCCTCAGATCTTCCTCCACACCTCCGACAGCCGCCTCTACCTCAACTGCTTCAGCGACCAACCCAATGATGCTGAGGTCGACACGGCTACGACAAAGAGGTTGTACTCTTGTTGCATCACTTATTACTATACATTCACATCGATCCATTAGGGCTATTTTGGTTCAACGGAAAAACATCGATCCACTGGTTGTTACCATCACTCTAAATTTCTGCATGCTCTCCTTACATAATCTCACCATATTTTTTTCGTATGCATGTCATATATTGTACACAGTCATGTTGAACATGTAGAGAAAAAGAGAAGAGTTTTGCGCGGCAATACAATGTCATGCAGACATCGCTCCATGGTGGGTTCAATGGCAAACCCTCCCCACCCCTCTCCAGATTGTAATCCAGAGAAAGATATCTGTTCTGAGGCGGATTCGGACGCCGCTGGCCACTCCTATTTACCCCCCAAGGTGTTTGCTCTACCTTGGCATGATGATGTTAGTCATATCATGCATATGTTGCCTTGCAGTGCCTACTTTTGACATCGTATATGTCATCTGCTTAGTTTAGACATGTTCTGTAATGCCACCTGCTTAGTTTCTATATCATATATGGGAATTATGCAGTCTCATGTCTTTTAGCCAGCCATAATATATGTGAAATGTGCAATGCCATCCTGTTTAACCAGGCATCATATATTTGAACGATATCTTGCCCTTCCTTTTATTCATTACATTTCCATTTGTCGACAATGTTTGTACATTAAACTACTCTTCCTGTGAATCAGCCATTTGGGTGGGAGATGGAAAAATCTGGAGTGAAAACAAGGCCTTCAGAGAAGACAGTGCTACCTGTCGAAGCAGATCTCTTGTTGGGTCCCGATAGCTCCTCAGAGATGGATTCAGAGACAGATGACCAGTCCTATTCCCCCACTGAGGTGTATGCTCTAACTTGGCACGGTTATACTGCTCATATCATGCATACAGTGTCTTGCATTGCATAGTTTAGACATCATATACACAATATTCAACACCATGTTCTTAGTTCAGACATCATATCGAATGCCCTCTGTTTAGCATAAAAATCACATATGTGAATTAAATGATGCGATCCTGATTACTTAGATAACATGTAGGTGAATTATGTCATGCGATCCTGTTTAGTTCTTCATCATATCTTTGAATTATGTTATGCTATGCTATCCAGTTTAGATAGACATCATATATGTGAAAAATTATGTCATGCTATCCCTTTTAGCTAAACAATATACATGTCAACTATTTCATGCCCTCTTTTTTCCACACTATCTATTGCATCTGTCTCACATACAATGTCTGTACATTCAACTATGTTTCCTGTTTATCAGCCATTTGAATTGGAGCGGGTGATGCCAGTATCGAGCAGACTAAAAACACGGTCTTCAAATAAAACAGTGCTACCTCTTGGTGGATATAGCACCCCGGTTGTACATGCACAAGAACCAGCCCTACCACACATAACCCAAACTCTCGCAGATTGTACCCCTACTACGATGGACAGAGAACCAGTGTCGGTGTACTAGAGTAGGGGTACCCTAGTATCCTGAACTTGTGCACGGGCAGTCGCAGCACCCCGCGGCAAGGCTTGCCAGGTGACCGCCAAGGCCCTCTATGGTTCCTTTGGAGCCATTCAAGAACAAAGTATTTAAGCCAAGGAGACAAGTCCCCGGCAAGAGGAGCCTGCCGGGAAGGCCACTCGAGGCACAAGACCCCGGCAAGAGGAGCTTGCCAGGAAGGCCAACCAGAGCATCTCAAAGAGCTTGCCGCGACGCGTCCCGGCAGGACTCGGCAAGCGACAAGCTCCCGGACGCGGCAGGACAACGGCCGCGGCAAGGCATTTGCCGCGGCAAGCAACCACTCTGTGCCTGCACTCCAGCTCACCCACCTACGTGTCGCTCCGGGACCCTTCCAGGCGTACGTGGCGGGAGGCTGTGCAGCCAGGGGTACACTGTGGCATGCAGCGCTGACAAGATCGCCATCGTGGCAAGCGGTGGCGCCCCTGACGGTCCCTTTTTTGCACCGTCTGGGCGACGTAGATAGGCATTTAATACCTTTGTCCCCTGCCGTCAGGGTTAGGTATGATTCACTCTGTAGGTAGCTTTACCTACCGCACCACCTTTCCATTTTTGCCCCCGCCTACGTTGCCACCTGTTGGAGACCCCTTGAGCATATAAAAGGAGGCCCATGCACAACATGGGGGGGGGGGATCGGCCCCAGAAGGACGAACAGTAGAACACTCCCGCTCGGTCTCGTTAGCTGCTGGTGTGTACTGTAGCACCCAGCGCTCCCGAGCAAGAACTCAATACAATCCACAAAGCAGCAGTAGGAGTATTATCTCTCCAGAGAGCTCCGAAGCTAGGTAAAACCCCTCGCGTGCCTCGCCTCGATCCGCTCTTTGTGCGACCTCCGCCCCCCGCCGAACCGAGAAGGGGCTCCGTCCCCATAGGTGCTCGAGGAGCCAGATTCCCTCGGCATCTTTGGCGCGCCAGGTAGGGGGCGTCGAGGTTGTGTAAACCCGATCCGGCATTCGCGCGAGCTAGATCTTCATTGACTTCATCGACATGCCGCCGAAGAAGAAGGCTTCGGAGGCGGCCGCTCGGTCCGCGTCGAACCCACCGCCGCCGGAGCAAACGGCTGGTGGGGAAGACGCCGGCGGAAGAACGGGCGTCGACGAGGTAGCCCACGGTGCCGCCAGGTCCAAGGACAAGGCTGCGCTGCCCGTCGGCGGCGTAGCAGGCTCCCACGACGACCGAGCGTCCGTGGATGCTCCGCGCCCATCTCAGGAAGCGCGGGACCGGCAGCGTCGTGGTACTCACGGTACCATACGTTCGCTGGACCCAAATCGAGCTGGCGGATCTCGAGATGCTCAAGGCCAGCATGCACGCCAACGTGCTGGCGCAAGCGAGGCATGGTCGCCTGGACGGAATACTGCTCCTTCTAACGTCGTTGGAAGTCCGAGCATATCCCGCTCCTCGCACCGTTCGCCACCGCTACCCGCCACTCCAGCAGAAGCTTTGGCGCGAGCTCAACTGCTCCTAGACTTCCCTCCAACGCCAGACAAGATCGACGACTGGAGGGCCACCATTCAGAGCCTCATCGGCTTCGCCAACGGCAACACTCCGTGGCAGCCAACCACATCGCAGCCGCGGCAAGCCAGCCAGGTGCGAACCGATGGCGACAAGACCGGTGGGGGTGCGATGACCGTGCACTCCCCGCCCCGAAGGCCAAGATCGCTGACTCGCCGGGTCCACCGCGACAGCGACTCCACCACTTCATCAGATCCGCGAACCCGTCGCGATCAGCGCCACGTTCTTCACGAACGGCAGCAAGAAGACACTTGTACCCGCATCAAGCGCCGAAGAGAAACGCGGCGTCAATCAGACCGACGTGCTGGGCCCACTGTCGACATGCATGCGCCAGGGGAACCTGGCGACCTGCCGTATGCGGTAGGTTGCCCTGCGTTTACTCGTGAGCTACGGCAAGTCCAGTGGCCCAACACGAAGAATTTCAAGACAGACGTACCAGAGAAGTACGACGGCAGGTTGCATCCGTCGGAGTTCCTCAGCATCTACACCATCGCGGTGCAGGCTGCCGGGGGGCGAGACGACAAGATCCTTGCCAACTACTTCCCACTGGTGCTCAAGCCCAACGTCAGATCCTGGCTCATGCACTTGCCGGAAAACTCCATATCTTCCTAGGCAGACCTGTGCCATCAGTTTGTCGGCGCCTTTACAGGCGGCCACAAACCTCATGGCCAGGAGAGTGACCTTCACTTGCTTGCCCAGAAAGAAGGAGAGCCCTCGCTCAAGTACATCCAGAGATTCAGCCAAGTGCAACGCAACATCCCAGATGTCCACCCTGCCGCGGTCATCAGCGCGTTCCATCAGAACGTGCGTAACCGCAGGATGCGGGAGGAGATGGCGATGTGCAAGATCAGAGATGTCAGTGAGCTATATGCTCTGGCCGACAGGTGTGCACGTGCTGAGGAAGGGAGGAAACTCACCGGAGAGAATACAGGAATGGGAGGATCTGACAGCAAGGATGCTGCCCCGGCAAATAAAAACCGGCGGCGGAACAACAGGAAGAGGAAAGGCAAAGATGTGCTAGTTGTTGAGCAGTCCGGCAGCGACGGTGGCGCCAAGAAAGCCAAGGATGGCAGCTCCGGCAAGGAGGTTGCCGCATGCGCCAACTGCCAGGCTGTGGTGGCCGCTGACAAGCAGGACGGCACCAACAAGCAGTACTGCAAGATCCACCGCACCAAGGGCCATGACCTCCAGAGCTGCAAGAAGGTCGAGCAGCTTGTCGAGCTGCAAAAGGCCGAGTACGAGCGACGCGACAAGGAGAAAGCCCAAGCAGGTGCTGGAGGATCCGGTACAAAGCGCACCGGCCAGGGAGGACGCCGCGGCAAGGCCAATCAGCAGCAAGGAGATAGGCCTCCCCGCGGCCGCGACAAGGATGAAGACGACGACGACGAAGACATGGATGATGATGAGACCAGCGAGCAGGAGTTTCAGAAACCCACGGAGGTCTTGTGCGTTGATGGTGGTGCTTCTCTGCATACTTCGCACCGCCAACTCAAACAGTGGATGCGGGAAGTCAATGCGACAGAACCACCCATCGAGTCACGCAAGCTTCTGAAATGGTCCAGCACGCCTATCATCTTTGATATTGAGGACCACCCTGATCGCACAACTGCGGTCGGGTGCTTGCCGATGTTGGTTTCGCCAACTATCCGCAACCTCAAGGTCACTAAGATGCTAGTTGACGGCGGGGCCGGCTTGAACCTGATCTCCTCCGCTGTGCTCCGAAAACTCCAAGTCCCTGACAGCGAGCTCGAAGAGACCGGCACATTCCAAGGAATCAACCCGGGAAGGAGCAAGCCGAAGGGGAAGATCACGCTGCCGGTGACGTTTGGCAGCGAGCTGAACTTCAGGACTGAGAGGATCACTTTTGACGTTGCTGATTTTCCATTGCCTTACAATGGAATCCTCGGCCGTCCAGCGCTCGCCAAGTTCATGGCGGCCTCTCACTACGCGTACAACATGCTGAAGATGCCAGGCCCGATAAGTGTCATCTCTGTACATGGTGACAAGAAAGATGCTCTTATCTGTGCCGACAAGACCTACCGGGAAGCAGCAGCCACAGCAGATCGCGAGACACTTGCCGCTGAAGCTCCCGGGGGGAAGAAGAAGACCAAGTCCAGCAAGAGTTCCGATGCCCACTCCGGCAAGCGCACCTCTTCGGAGTGCTGCGCTACCGTCGAAGACGCACCATCGAGCTCCACCGGCAAGTGTAAGAAGACTATGGAAGCTCCGCCAGCGACCAAGAAGGTGTCCGCCAAGGAGGACGGCACTGGTGGTACTTTCACCATCAGTGCCACTCTCGACCCTAAATAGGAAAGCGCGCTCACTGCTTTCCTGCGGGCGAATGTCGATGTGTTTGCGTGGCAACCGTCTGACATCCCCGGCGTTCCCAGGAAAGTAATTGAGCACCACCTTGCCGTATGTCCTCATGCGCGGCCCGTCAAGCAGAAAGTCAGGAAACAAGCAGTGGAGCGCCAAGAATTCATTGCAGAAGAGATCAAGAAGTTGGAAGCAGCAGGCCTTGTCAGAGGAGTGCTCCATCCTACGTGGTTGGCCAATCCTGTAGTCGTGCGCAAGGCAAACGGGAAGTGGAAGCTTTGCATCGACTTCACCGATGTTAACAAAGCTTGTCCCAAAGATCCATTTCCCTTGCCGCGCATTGACCAGATTGTTGACTCCACGGCCGGATGTGACTTGCTTTCATTTCTTGATGCATACTCAGGATACCATCAGATCTTCATGGCAGAAGAGGATGAGGAGAAAACCGCATTCATCACTCCATGTGGCACGTACTGTTTCGTACGAATGCCTTTCGGTTTGAAGAATGCTGGTTCAACATTTGCAAGGGTAGTCCATGCTGCTTTTGAAGCACAGATACACAGAAATGTGGAAGCCTACATGGATGACATAGTGGTCAAGAGCAGGGACAAAGCAACTCTGATTCAAGATCTAGAAGAGACTTTTGCAAATCTGCGCAAGATCAGCCTCAAGCTCAACCCCAAGAAGTGCGTGTTTGGAGTTCCTTCTGGCAAACTTCTCGGGTTCTTTGTGTCTCAGAGGGGAATTGAAGCCAATCCCGACAAGATCAAGGCCATTGAGCAGATCGAAGCACCGAAGCGCGTCAAGGATGTACGGAAACTTGTCGGCTGTGTGGCGGCTCTCGGCAGGTTTATCTCTAAGTCTGCTGAGCATGCGCTGCCGTTTTCCAAAATCTTGAAAAAGGCAGGTCCAATGAAATGGACTCCGGAAGCGGAGGCTGCGCTGCAGTACTTGAAGAGATACCTGTCCTCCACTCCAATACTTGTCGCACCTAAGCCACAAGAAAAGTTGTTGTTGTATCTGGCGGCAACCAATCAAGTGGTTAGTGCTGCGTTAGTAGCGGAGAGAGAGGCAGATGATGAGCCAACGATCGCGGCAAGCACATCCAGCGACAAGCAGGGCGCTTTCCCGACAAGCTCTGGTCCCGACAAGGAAGGATCTGCGCAGATGTGCGAAGGGATACAACAGAAGAAAATGGTGCAGTGTCCAGTTTACTTTGTCAGTTCCCTTCTGCAGGGGGCTAGGTCAAGGTACTCTGGCGTGCAGAAATTGCTTTTCGGCCTTATCATGGCCTCGAGAAAGCGGCTCCATTACTTCCAAGCACATGAGATCACAGTTGTCACTCGCTTTCCGCTGAAGAGGATACTGCAGAATCCAGAAGCAACAGGCAGGATTGTTGAGTGGGCACTGGAACTGTCAAGCTTTGGCCTCAAGTTTGAGAGCACTTCAACTATCCAGAGCAGAGCATTGGCAGAATTCATAGCAGAGTGGACGCCAACACCAGACGAAGAAATTCCAGAGACGAGCATCCCCGTCAAGGAAGCAAACAAAGAGTGGCTGATGTACTTTGATGGTGCTTTCTCGCTGCAAGGCGCCGGTGCTGGCGTGCTGCTTGTCGCACCCACCGGAGAGCACCTCAAGTACGTAGTCCAGATGCACTTTCCCAAGGAGCAAGCAACAAACAATACTATAGAGTATGAAGGATTGCTCGCCGGTCTCAGGATCGCGGCAGACCTTGGGATCAAGCAGCTCATTGTCAGGGGTGACTCACAGCTTGTCGTCCGCCAAGTGAACAAGAATTATCAGAGTCCGTTGATGGAAGCTTACGTTGATGAAGTGAGGAAGCTAGAAGAGCGCTTTGTCGGCCTACAGATGGAACACGTTCCAAGAGCTCAGAACGACATTGCTGACGGCCCGTCAAAGTGCGCATCACTTAAGTTACCTGTGGAACCAGGGATCTTTGTGCTCAAGCTAACTCAACCGTCTGTGACGCCATTAACTGGACAGAGCAAGAAGAGGAAGTTGATTTCTAGTGACTATTCTCCGGCAGAGCTTCCCGAAGCCGCCACCAAGAAGGTCCCCAAGATCAATGCCAAGAGTGCTGAGGAGCTGTCTGCTCCGACAAGCCCCAGGGCTTGTTTCGTTGTGGCAGACGCTCCCGACAAGTTTTGCTCCGGCAAGCTTGTCGGGGATCATCAAGCTCCGGCTGAGCCGCAGGTTCTCGCCGTAGAAGCGGATGTTCCCGCAGCAGCAGATATGCCTTTAGTCCTTGTTGTCGAGCCACAGGCTCCAGCATGGGCACAGCAGATCGTCCGTTTCCTCCAGTCAGGAGAACTTCCCGAAGAGCCAGAAGAAGCGGAAAGAGTAGCCCGGCAGGCAAGTATGTACCAGTTCATCGACAACGCACTGTACAGAAGAAGACTCAACGGTGTGAAATTGAAGTGTATTCCCCAGGAAGATGGACAGAAGCTGTTGGCAGAGATACATGGAGGCATTTGTGGTCACCACATTGGCGCAAGAGCGCTTGCCGGCAAAGCTTTCCGGCAAGGCTTCTTTTGGCCGACAGCCCTCCAGGATGCAATTGCACAAGTAACCAAGTGTGAAGCGTGCCAGTTCCATTCCAAGCAGATACACCAGCCAGCTCAAGCTCTCCAGACGATCCCTTTATCGTGGCCATTTTCGGTATGGGGGCTCGACATCCTCGGCCCCTTCCCCCGAGCAGTCGGGGGCTTTGAGTACTTGTACGTCGCAATCGACAAGTTCACAAAGTGGTCGGAAGTTGAACCAGTGAGGAAGGTGACAGCACAGTCAGCAGTCAAGTTCTTCAGGTCGATTATTTGCCGCTTCGGGATCCCTAACAGGATCATCACCGACAACGGTACGCAATTCACGAGCCACACCTTCATGCAGTACGTCCAAGGTCTTGGCGCCAAGGTCTGCTTCGCTTCTGTTACTCACCCCGGGAGCAACGGTCAAGCAGAGAGGGCAAATGCTGAAGTGCTGCGTGGGCTCAAGACCAGGACTTCCGACAGGCTGCACAAGTGCGGAAGAAACTGGATCGAGGAGCTGCCGATGGTTCTTTGGTCGATCAGGACGACACCAAATCGAGCCACTGGCCAGACACCTTTCGCTCTAGTCTATGGAGCAGAGGCAGTTATCCCCACGGAACTCGTGTATGGGTCACCTCGAGTGCTCGCTTATGATGAGCTTGAGCAAGAGCAGCTGCGACAAGATGACGCGCTGCTCCTTGAGGAAGACCGTCTTTAGGCTGCTGTACGAGCTGCTCGATACCAGCAAGCTTTGCGCCGCTACCATAGCCGCAAAGTTAAAGCCAGAAGTCTCGAGGAAGGCGACCTTGTTCTTCCGCGCGTTCATTCCGCCAAGAATTCCAACAAGTTGACGCCGAAGTGGGAAGGCCCTTACCGGGTGAAACGAGTCACTAGGCCTGGCGCTGTCCGCCTTGAGACCGAAGATGGCTTTCCGGTGAGCAACTCCTGGAACATCGAGCATCCTCGTAACTTTTACCCGTAAGGCGCGGTTGTCGGACCCTGTCCGGCAACCACCATTTTGTGCAAGTCTTGCCGTTGTTGCATGTAATCCTTTGTACAAAGCCAGGCGCAGACCTAGTGCATAAATAAAGCTCACGTGCTCCGCACACCTTGTCAATTTCATGCCTTTCTGCATGAACTATCTGACACTTTGTGCAGCGAACACCCCCGGTAAGCAATAACGAGCCATAAGGCTCCATATCATTATTTTCTCTACTTTCTTTCTTTTGTCTTTCAAGGAAATTAAGGATCCTTCGCCCACAAGTTTGCCGAGGGGAAGGGGAAGATAATGGTATGGACCAGGCGTCGTTCAGGAAAAATTTCGCCTTGCCGGGAAGCAAACGACAGAAAAGCTAAGTGCCAAAGTTTGAGCAATCAGATTTTTTAATTTTAAGTTATTTTCCTTGAACAACCATGCTTTGTATGGAAAACCTGTGCGCGAAGGAACTGTCTCGTGGCTAGTTGCGCCCTTACTTTGTTTCGAGTTCACTCAACAGTTTAAGTGTGCTGCGACTAGAGTCGCACCCTTACTTTGTTTCGAGCCCGCTCAACAACTTAAGCGAGCTGCGACTAGTTGCGACAAGGTTTCTTGTCAGCAACGGCACTGCCAGCAGGCTGCTGACATCCCGCACTCAGCGCTCGCGGCAAAAGTGCCTACGCCGGCAAGTTCCCTAAGAGCGTAGGGCAAAAACATACAAAGGAGGGAGTCCAGTAAAGGAAATAACATTGCAATAGCTACCCAAAACAAAGTTATATATTACAAGATAGCTTGTCGCGGTTCTAATAGACAGCTTTCATAACATGATTAGCAGCGACAAGAAAAGAAGAAAACGGGCGGCCTAGTCCACGCGATCGCCCTCAACCCTCTTGATCCCGCTCACCTTGTCCACGATGGGTGCGACAAGGTCCTTGAGCGCCTCCAGATCAGCTTCCGCCGGTAGGGACCTGAGGACATTGGTGAGGTTGAGGCCCGGGTTGCGGAAGGCTACCTTCACCAACACCTTCTGAAGAGCTCCCGCGCAGATCTTGCGCGACTCGTCGGCCAGCTGCTTTGGGATCCTTTCCCGGAGTCGCTGGAGGGATGTCGCCACGCCTTTAAAGAACAAAGTGAGCTTGGCGCTGGATGGGAGGGTCTCATCGGAGGGATACCCGAGATCCCCCGTCCCCAGCTGCGTCAGCTCCTTGTCGATGTCTACGGCAGCATTCACAAGACCCTCCGTCCACTGCTCCACAGTCTCTCTAAAGTCATTCTAGGTGGCGGCAATGTTCTCCAGCAGCGCCTTGTCAGCCTTGATCTCCTTCCTCAGGGATGCCTCCTGCTCCCTGGCGTCGTCCAGCGTCTTGGTCAAGGCAGCCAGCTTCAGCCCCAGATCGGCGTTGGAATCCTTGGCGGCGCTAAGCTCCTTGACCTTCTCGGCGATACGACCCTGCAGCTCACCAAAGGTGTAGGCGTCCTTATCGCGCTCATGCTTGAGCACGGCAAGCGCTTCACCGCTCGCCTTAAGATCAGCCTCCAGCTGCGCCACCTTCATCTCCAGCTCCTTCTTGGCGGCCTCGGCAGCTGCAGCAGCGTCCTTTGTTTCCTTGAGACCTCCGTTGAGTGTTTGCTCGCGCGCAGCAAGCTCCTCTTCGTGGCTGTTCAGGCTGGCTTTAAGCTGCACCAATTCGCCCTCTCGCGCAGATATCTCCTCGGCGGCAAGCCGCTGTTGCTCTGCAACTTCTGCCTTCTCGAGGATGAAGGCCTTCTGTGCCTCATCAAGCTGCACACGCTCCGCCGCCAGCGACTGGAGAGCTGCCTGGTTGAAACCCCGGAGCTCCTCCGCGCACTTCTCCATGTCCACCCCCGCCTTCGCGACAAGCGCTTCGCGGGACTCCAGTTTGGCTTGTCAAGCGCGGTAGAGCGACACCAGCTTCTGCAGCAGTCGCTCTTCCTTAGGCTCGTCGCTGCTACTGCCTGGTGGGTCGACCAGCATCAGCCCAGCGGAGGCAAGCACCTCCATGTCGAAGCTTTCTCCTTCGACCGGCACCCTAGACGTTGACGCCCAGGGGAGGTTGATGAAGACGCCACCGCCGGCCTTCAAGTAGACGCCTGGCTGGGGCTCTTCGGAGCCTGGCGCTGCGGCAGCGGCGGGAGGATCGGCGGTCGGTGTAGCGCCTGTCGCTCCTGCGGCCTCAGGGTCGTCAGTACGATCGTCGGACCCCCCGTCGGCTGCTGCGGCGGTGACCCTGGCAGCCTCTTCGCCGGCGGGATCATCAGCGTCGGCCGCCTCTTCGGTGGCGGCGGCATCGTCAACAGCGACCTCAATCTCCATCGGCTCCACAGTAGATGGATCTGACGGCCGGAAAAGGAAGAAAAGTCAAGCAAATACCCAAAAAGAAAAACCCAAGGGAAGTTTAGAAGCAAGGAGTACCTGTACCAGGCTCGGTAGTTGGGATCTCCGCTGCCGGGGGGTCGCTGGTATTGTCCCTTGCCGGAGACTTCTCCCTTGCCGGGGAGCTCTCCCTTGTTGGAGACTTCTCCCTTGCCGGGGAACTCTCCCTTGCCGGGGTACTCTCCTTTGCCGGAGAACCCTCCCTTGGCGGCGTAGTCGAAGCAGATGGCACGTCAGGGGCGGCGTTCGGACGCTCCTGGTGGGGCTGCTCTGCTCCTACACAACCCAACAGTCAGATATCAGCAAGCAAAGAGTATCCATGCGCGCCTAACAGCGGGAAGTAAACCATATACTTACGCTGGGGGCTGCTCTGAAGAACAGTTGTCGGGTCCGGCAAGTTTGTCTTGGGCGCACCCCCTGCTGGCTCGGTGGGATCATCCTCGATGACAATCACCGGGACTTTAGCTCTCTTTGCCATTCTCTGGGCCAGAGTCCTAAAAAGGAATAAGTTCAGAGTAAAGCAAATGAGATACAAGACAAGACAGCAAGTATTGAAGACATACAAGTACAACAAGAATCTTACTCTTCTTCTTCCTCGTCGGAGCTGAGCGCGGAGAAGTCAAAGCCCAGCCCACTTCCGGCGCAAGGAGTCGGAGGAGTAGGATCTCTTAGCCGCTTGGCGGGAGCTGGAGCAGCGGACCGGGAGGATCCCGCTCCAGTTGCTGCCGCAGCGTGAGGCCCTCCCGCGGCAACATAACTTGCCACGGTGGAGCGTGTCGTGCGGCGTGGCGGGGGCTGGCTCTTCCGCCGCTCCGCTACGTCCCCGGCCTTGCGAAGACGCCTTTTTGGAGCCGGGGGCTCTGTTGGCGGAACCGAGGGCTCTGCTTGTGGAGCCGGGGGCTCTGCTTGTGGAGCCGGGGGCTCTGCCTGCGGCAAGCTGTCCGAAGACGAAGACGAAGAGGAGCCGATCTCCAACGAGCCGCTCGTATCCTCGGCGGGCCCACTCGGCCCGACGTCATGCCCAGCGGACCTCTTCTCGCCGGCAAGCTCCTCTCGATCGGCAAGGCTTGCCGCCTCTGCTGCATCTGCCTCCTCCACGGTGAACCCAAACTCGCCTGCAGCGGCGGCTGCCGCCGCCTCTTCCAACCTGGTGGCGATGCGCTTGAGCTCATCTTCGGTAGTGTCCCGGGTGAGGCCCCTCTTCTCATCGGCGTCGACCGGCACTTCTATCAAGTTATCGAAGAACGCCCGCACGACATCATCTGCAGGCTCTATCCAGGCTGGATTAATTCCGTGCGAGTCACACAGCGGCATCATCGCATGGATGCGGTTGAGCGCGGAGTTGTTGCACAGCGGGACGACACCCCTCGGTAACCTGAACACTTCGGGGTGCTGTGGGTCGTGCTTGAATAGCTCCTGGAGCATCACGTTGAACTCCAGGAAAGTGAAGTTGAAGTTGAGGCCCGACCGCAACCTCATGTTATCCGCCGCATTCTGGAACTCCCAGGCGGGTCTCCTCCTCTCCTGCAGGGGGGCGATGCGGCGGCGGAGGAAATCTGCACCAACCGCGCCTACAGTAAGCCCGGCAAGCCTGAGGCGTAGGATCCGGGCAACGGCAATCTTCAGCCTGTCGTCTTCCGGGGCCAGGCTACTCCAATCATTGCCGCGCACTACTGGGGTTTCGCGCAGAGCAGTAAACGGCTGCGGATTCTCCTCGACAATCAGGCACCAGTCCGCCCTCCACTCCTCCCACTTGCTGCGGAACTCTCCTTCCAGATAAGCATCCTTCTTGCCGGCTTTCGAGATCCAGGCGATTCTGCCGGATAAAGGCTCTCCTTTCTCAACCCAAGGCGAAAAGAAATGGCGGAAAAGGGCTACGTTTGGATGGATCCCGACAAAGTTTTCACAGAGATGTGCGAAAACTGCCATGGTCAGGACAACATTGGGGGTGAAGTCAAGGAGGTGGAGCCCGTAGGTGTTCATGATATCACAAAAGAATTCAGAAAAGGGCGGGCAGAGCCTTTTGTAGAAGAACAAGGCGAAGAAGGGATACCCAGTGGGATACTTATCCCAAGCAGTGGCTGGGAGTACTCTCGTGCGCGGATGCGCCCGCGTCCCCGTCGACCAGAAGAGGTAGAAGTCCTCCTTCAGCTCTGCCGCCTCGAGCCTCGGAGGGAAGATTGCCCGCTCCTTTCGTAGCGCCGCGAGCCGCTGCGCCTCGGCCGACTTCGCCTTCTCGGCTTTCGGAGCCATGGCAGGAATGGTGAGGGAGGAAGACGACGTTGGTGGTGCTAGTGGCGATGGGGGCGGGGCGCTGCTCTCCTTCGGCTTTGGGAAGAAGGGGAGTGGCGGAGATTCTCGAGGAGGGAATAGCAACGAGCAGATGGGCGAACTGCCCCTGTTCCCCCTGCTTATAAGGAGGGAGGGGGCGGACGGTCCGTCTTTCCGAATAAAGAACCACCCACGACCTCTCCCACGACGCCGCAATCGACGTGTGCCGTTCGGGGAGGGTGCGGGAGATGCGGAGTAAGGCACGACGTGACCCAGGCCGCGCGTGCCCGTGCCCTGTTTTGGGCCTGGCCCAATAGCGCTCGGCACCGTGTATGGCCCAGGCCCGGGGGCTCCTGTCAGTGTACTAGAGTAGGGGTACCCTAGTATCCCGAACTTGTGCACGGGTAGTCGCAGCACCACGCGGCAAGGCTTGCCAGGTGACCGCCAAGGCCCTCTATGGTTCCTTTGGAGCCATTCAAGAACAAAGTATTTAAGCCAAGGAGACAAGTCCCCGGCAAGAGGAGCTTGCCGGGAAGGCCACCCGAGGCACAAGACCCCGGCAAGAGGAGCTTGCCGGGAAGGCCAACCAGAGCATCTCAAAGAACTTGCCGTGACGCGCCACGCGTCCCGGGAGGACTCAGCGAGTGACAAGCTCCCGGACGAGGCAAGGCATTTGCCGCGGCAAGCAACCACTCTGTGCCTGCGCTCCAGCTCACCCACCTACGTGTCGCTCCGGGACCCTTCCAGGCGTACGTGGCGGGAGGCTGTGCAGCCAGGGGTACACTGTGGCATGCAGCGCTGACAAGATCGCCATCGTGGCAAGCGGTGGCGCCCCTGACGGTCCCTTTTCTGCACCGTCTGGGCGACGTAGATAGGCATTTAATGCCTTTGTCCCCTGCCGTCAGGGTTAGGTATGATTCACTGTGTAGGTAGCTTTACCTACTGCACCACCTTTCCATTTTTGCCCCCGCCTACGTTGCCACCTGTTGGAGACCCCTTGAGCATATAAAAGGAGGCCCATGCACAACGTGGTGGGGGATCGGCCCCAGAAGGACGAACAGTAGAACACTCCCGCTCGGTCTCGTTAGCTACTGGTGTGTACTGTAGCACCCAGCGCTCCCAAGCAAGAACTCAATACAATCCACAAAGCAGCAGTAGGAGTATTATCTCTCCGGAGAGCTCCGAAGCTGGGTAAAACCCCTCGCGTGCCTCGCCTCGATCCGCTCTTTGCGCGACCTCCGCCCGCCGCCGAACCGAGAAGGGGCTCCGTCCCCATAGGTGCTCGAGGAGCCAGATTCCCTCGGCAACCAGCTTCACCCAATCTAACCCCAACCCCAGCCGATAGTAACCCAGTTCCTGTTGACACAGCACCATCTCCACCACAGAGCTCCCAAACAAGAGCAGTTAGTAAGGCAGCTCCAGTGCCCAAAGGGCCAGTACTATCACGGCAAACCCCAACTCCACCAGTTAGTACGCCTATTCCTGTGGAGGAAGCACAACCAGCTAGTCGTAGTTTAGCATCTATCACATTTGATGTTGTTAAATCGTATGTTCGTATCTTCCCATCTTGGAAATATTATACTGAAGATGAAGGAAAATGCCAGTTGCAGGTGTTTGTCTAGGAGTTATGTGTAAGTAATGTTATTCATGGCAATTACTTTGCTTTGTCCCATACATCCTACCTCCATGATGGTTATAATACAACAAATTTTCCCATTTTTCTCTATAGAGAAGGACCGATTTGGAAACTCAGGATGAGGTAACCTGTGCTAATACCTCTGCTATCTTCAAGAATTCTTGGTGGCAGTATCGGAATTACCTAAAGAAAACGTACTTCACCGGCAAAGAAACTCATCAAATTCCCTTACGTTCTCCTGAGACACATTTACTGGACGATGATTGGGAACGCCTTGTTCTGTACTGGTCCCGAACCAAGAATGTGGTAAGGTCTATGAGCTCATTTTCTATTTTTAAGTATTATATTCTTGCGTTTTACTGTACTCTGTTCATGTAGAACAAGTGCCTAAACCTGAAGAACAATTGTTCTAATTTAAGATTCCATTGCTACCATAGGACATAGATATATGTTTGTTTGATGCTTTTATTATGTACTGGTACTTGGCAATAGAAGACTTAGTAGTTTAATCATGTCCACCTTACAAATGAACTGGTTCACCGAAATGAGTTTCATATAGTAGTACATGCTAAACTTGTCATGTGTCTACTTGTTTCTTCTTTTAGAATGCTGACAGAATATTGGGGAAGAGTGCCTTATTAAGAAACGGTAAAGGAAGTAATGCAGATAAGGTTCCGAATAGTGACACATCCTATCTTGGTTTATTGTTGGAGTTACTGGCCACTACCGCTTGCACAAGCTATTCAAACTCACTGTCTGAATTAGTTCGGTTTCTTGAGTCTCAACTACAAGCTGAAAGACATCGATCAGCTGTGCTGTGACAAGAAGCGGAAGGACTACGGAAGTCCTTGGAGCATTCAGATGCATACTTTCTGGTGCAACAGGAAGCGTTGGAGGATTTTAGCGCCAAACAAGACAAAGCTAATCAGCTTGCTAAGCTTATTGCCAGCATGGTGGATACCCAGGATAACGTTTCTTGAGCTCTTCGGAAGTTGTTTCAGTTATGCTCTTGTTTTGTTGCCGCGTTTATTTGCACTGGTGGCCAATTTTGATGGCCAGTGTATATGATATGCTGCTTTGTTCCCTATATTTGCACTGGTGGTGAACTTTGATGCCCAGTGGATGTAATATGTGTAATAGCCGTGATAGCCTAGCGTTAGTTGCTTGCTTATTTATTTCCTTGTTGTCTTGTTTATTTGTTTGCTTGTAGTCATTATAGTTCTTTTTCCGTGGTTAACTAGTGGCTGCAATAACCTATTTTTTAAAACTAGGCCACAATAACCATGGGCTAATATTTACTGTAGTGACACTGGGCCTCCTACGGGCCGTAGAAACAGTGGGCCTTTTATGGGCCGTAGAAACAGTAGGCCTTCTACGGGCCGTAGAAACAATGGGCCTTCTACGGGCCGTATCATCAATGGGCCTTATACGGGCTGTATGATCGATTGGCCAAACATGGGCCAATAACAGGCCGCATTATGGCCGTAAATGGTCTAGAGTTGGAATCGTCCGTTCATGGGCCGACCGTAACGGCCATCGTTAATAAGCCGTATTTGATGACACTATGAAAATGGCCCAACGTATTAACGGACCACAAATGGGCCGACTGTAACCACGGGCTGAATTTGGCCCACAAGCAGAAAATGACAGTAACGGGCTGTAAGTAAACGAATGCTGGAAATGAGCCCAAGAATAAATGGGCTCTGAGAAGGCCGAAAGATAACATGGGCTGGAAACGGCCCAACGGAATAACGATCCGTTAATGGGTATAAAGTGATACACTGTTCATTACGTGCCAGTTTCACCACGGGCCGTTAATGGGTGTAAAGTGATACACTATTCATTACGGGCCAGATTCACCATGGGTCGTTAATAGGCCAAGAGTTACATAGGGCCTCATATGGGCCGAAAGACGTCATGGGCCATACATGGGCCAGAAGTGAAAACGGGCTGGAACCATATTGGATGGCCCAGATGACGCTACTGGGCCTAATTTGGATAGGGCGTAATGGGCCTTGGGTTAGCGGGCTGTAAATGGGCTATATGTGAACAGGCCGTTAACAGGCTTTCCATGGGCCGGCCCGCCAGCTTTTGACCAAGTCAAACGGGCCGGCCTTTTCACAGGAATGGGCCTCTGTTGGGCCGTGCCACGTGTAGACATATCATAGGCGCCTATCTGACCCACTGACGAGCTGACACGTGTTTCGTCTGGCCAATAAGAATTTTACACGTGGAAATTTCCCATTGGTCGGGGCTGTTAATGGGTTATCGGATCCAAAACCCGACCCGATAACTTAACGGCGTTCCGTTATGGTGGATGCCACGTGTCGGTCACCCTTGACGAAAGCACTTCTGTGACGCGCGATTTATCATCATCGAAGTGGACACTTCCGTGATGATAATTTTGGTAATGTCATGGAACACTTCTACGACAGCACAGGTATGACTATCTTGATTCTGTCATAAATTTGTCATGGATGTACATGCATGACAAAAAAAGCGACCTACTGTGACAAACACGTATCATCACGGAAGTGTATTTTTTTTGTAGTGATAGGACTTTTATCATAGAACTTTTATCATATACTTCCCATGAATAAGTAACAGTTCATCACACTATCAAAGTATAAAGCAAAAACTCTATTAGAAACCAACAAACTATGTTCTCAGTCAACTTTGCAACTACAATTCATCATCTTTTCAGGAAGGGTCACGTATCGGAGCCTTTAGGCAAGTCTATATACGCAACCATCATATAGTCTTCTATGATTGCTAACACTCACCTCGTACCCATGAGCAAAACATTTCAACCGGACACATAGAAAGATAGGGGCTTGTAGTTTTTGCCTCCCAACATACTCACCTCAAAGGTGATGTCAACAATAATAACTCATGCTATCTATATTCAACTGGACATATGTGCCTAGATCTTTCCTCACCACATGATGCTTGCCAAAGGAGAAATATAAAAGGAATAGACGGAAAACTTTGACTCTTTACATAAAAGTAAGTGCATAAAAATAAAGGATAGGCCCTTCACAGTGGGAAGCAGAGGTTGCCATGCGCTTATTTGTTTGTATGCTCAATCCCTTAGTGCAAGAGAACGTCACGTTGTATTTCCCCTTAAGATGACAACCTTTATTATGCAGCCTGTCGCTTTTATTCTTTGTCATCCGAGTTCGTACAACGCTCAATTTTCTCTTACACTAAATGATCCCGCACTTTTAGAAGCAATTTTTATTGCCTTTTTGCACTGATGACAACTTACTTGAAGGATCTTGCTCAATCCATAGGTAGGTATGGTGGACACTTGAATATAAGATTTGGGTTTAAGGGTTTTTGGATGCACAAGTAGTATCTCTACTTAGTGCGGAATTTTTGTCTAGAAAAGATAGGGGGCAAGCATCACATGTTAAAGGACCTATGACAATATGACTTCTATGTGAATATAAACAAACATAAATCATTAAGTTGTCTTCCTTGTCCAACGTCAACAATTTTGGCATATAATATTTTGATGAGGGCTCACAATCACAAAAGATTTCTAGGATAGTATATCTATATGTGAATCTTCTCTTCCCTTATTAATTCTTTCATGAGTTGCATCATTGACTAATGCTATGTTTGTCAATCTCTAATAGAATTTTCTACTTATACATTTCCTTATGTGGTGCTATCACCTACCATGGGATTAGTATATAATCTTATTGATTTATTTATTTTCTTCTCTTTATTTTCTTTCCCCCTTTTTTTCTTATTTCTTTTCCTTATTTGCAACATGAAAGTAAAGAAAGCAAAAACTCAAACTAAATTTATTATATAACTTGCACACGATTACAAGGATAGATTACTAAGAAAACTCTCAAAGAAGAAAGGATCGAACTAAACTTTATTTCATCTAAAAGCAAATGATCGAACTAGGATAAGTAAAAGCAAAAAGATAGTGAGATGATACGATACTGGGGCACCTCCCCCAAGCTTGGCGGAAGCCAATGGGAGTGCCCATACCCGATACTCAATTCTTCTTTGGTGGTGAAGAAGATGATGGTGATGAAGGAGAGATCTTGTCCCCGAATTTCCATGGCAGTGGTCCACCATCATAAGAGGAGGAGTGGGTCTCGCGGGTCCTGCAACTAGAAGACAAACTCATACCTTTGAACCTTGCCTCATATTCAAGGACTTGGTTTTGGAGGTCATAGATCTGGCTTTGGAGGAAGTTGATTTGCTCGTTGAGGGTGAAGACGATGTCCTTCATGGGCTTGCCATCCACCTTGAGATCACGGGAAAGGTCCGCGATCATAAGGTGATTAGCATTGAGCCCACACTCCACCATCCCCTTGCACCGGAAGGCTTCCTGCTCCATGGCTTCAAGCCTATCCTCTAGGGTTCCCATGCCCTTAGAACCTTGCTCATCACGGATTTACAACACCCCCTCATGCATCTGGATGGTTTGAGGGTGCTGCACCACCTCCCGCAAATAAGGGTTGATGACGTTCTTGAAGAACTTGTCCTTGGAGGAGCTTGAAGAGGCCATGGTAGATGGGATCTGGCAGAAAACAGCAAGGGAAAGGTGAATAAAGGATTTCTCCATGATACGGTGATCAACAGGTTCAGGAAGTATATATAGATTGTTTTATCTTGGAGGATAAGCATACGGAAGAAAAACGGAGTAGGGAAGCTGTCCTAGGTGGGCACAACCCACCTGGGCGCGCCTTGGTGTCTTGTGCCCACCAGGGGACGCTTCCTGGAAGTTTCTTTATTTCCAAAATTCTAAAATATTCCAAAATTGATAAAAATTATTTTTGCGGATTTTTTGGAGTTCGTTTACTTACCGTATCACGTACCTCTTTATTTTCACGATTCTGGAGTGTTCCGGAAGGATTCTTTTATGTGTTCTTCTGGTGTTAAAGTTTGGATAAAATTACTTTCAATATTAATGGCGTACCTAAGATATAAGGGACAATTCCATTTATCCCCCTAACTTGAGCCACCACCTGGCATTTGCCCCTAATTTTCAGGTATGCTCAAAAATACCCCTCTTCCATCAAGTCACCTTACAGAAATGCCCTTGCCGTCCGGTCAAAGGGGTTTGACCATCTGGTGAATAGTAACATGGGGAACAGTAAATTTGAAAAAAATAGAAAAAAAAACAAAAAATATGAAATTTTGTGGGATCGAAGATACTTAAGGGCGCAAGGTGTGTGCAGATTTTCGTGTTGTTTGGACATTCCAGGAACTTGTGGGAAAGTAAAAAATTTAAATCTGTACGCTGTAAATAGTAAATTCAAAAAAATAGCAAGAAAATTTTAAAAAATATGAAAATTTTGGCATCAAAGAGGCTTGGGTGCGCAAGGCGCTTGCAAATTTTTGTGATCAAATGGCATGCGAGGTGCTCTAGCAAAAAACAAAATAGTGCATTTTTCAAAGTTTTTTTCTGCGCCAAATTTTGTTTTTTTCACGAGCTCCTACAGTGTCGAAACGCAAAAAAAATGCACGCACCTTGCGCACCCCATCCTCTTTCATGCCAAAAAAATTCATATTTTTTCCATATTTTTTTTGAATTTTCTTGCTATTTTTTTAATTTACTTCTCACAACGTACATTTTAAAGTTTTTCGTTTGACACGAGCTGCTGGAATGTCCAAACTATGCCAAAATTTGCACGCGCCTTGCTCCCTTGAGTATCTTCGATCCCCACAAAATTTCAGAATTTTTTTATTTTTTATTTTTTGCTATTTTTTTCGAATTTACTGTTCACCAGACGGTCAAACCCCTTTGACCGGACGGTAACGGCACAGAAGGGCATTTCTGTAAGGTGACTTGATGAAAGAGGGGTATTTTTGAGCATACCTAAAAATTAGGGGCAAATGCCAGGTGGTGGCTCAAGTTAGGGGGATAAATGGAATTTTTTTGACTAACTACTGCAAGGCACAACCCCACAGTCTTTTATTCCAAGTAAAACAATAGTCCAATACAATTTAACTATATACCGAAATAAACAAAAAAGAAGGCCAAGGGAGGCAAACTTACCTAAACCTACCTATACAAGGGAGGACTCAAGGTAACCCATCCAACCAGGCTAGGAGGAGGGGTCTGACATGAGCCTTAACTCTATGGGAAAGCAAAGTTAAATCATGTACAAATTTACAACGCCAAGTACTAAACGTAGGTCGTTCCCCTCTGAAAGTCCTTCCATTCCGAAGAATCCAAATGTTCCAAGATGCTGTGAACACCACCTCAAAAAAGAAGCATTTAACAAATCTTTGTTTGGCCAAAGAAATGCATTGATGCACATTAGAGCCACCAGACCAGTCAATCTACAAATAAGTCCAGATTCTTGTACTGAAGTTGCAGGATAAGAACAGGTGTTGACGATCCTGATATATATGCTGGTGACACAACACACAAAGATTATCAGCATCCCCAGCCCGCCAGTGCCTCCTCACCAGCAGGTCCTTGGTGTTGAGTCTGTCAAAGAATAGGAGCCAAGCAAAAACCTTGATTTTCAGCGTACATCGACTAGTCCATAACCATTTGCAAGGCTGAATGGTGACCATATGAGAGTGCATGATGGTATAGTAGCTCTTTGATGTGTAAGCTCATGTGGGTCCTACCCAAGACCAAACATCATCAGCCAACGGGTCCCTAGCCAAATTGTTCACCCAGAAGGTAAGTGAATGAAGTTCAAGAGCAGCCTGCTGGGAAATAGGCAACTGAAAAAAGGAGGCCCTATCTTGACTGTCAATGAAATCTGCCACGGAAATCTTATCATCCAAAGCAAAAGAGAACAACCGAGGCAATCTTTGTCTCAAAGGCATCGAAGAACCACCCAAATTCCAAGCATCAGACCAGAACAAAACCGAGTCCCCTTTGTTAACTGAAACAGAGGCAACAACTCTGTAATTATCAGCTAGCTTAAAAATATCCTTCCACCAAAAGGAGCCACAAAGTACAGTGGCATGAGGGACAACTCCATCATAGTATGAATACCACAACAAGGATACCCAGGGTATATCCGCTTTATTGTAGAATTTATGTAGGTGTTTAATGAGAAGCCCTTGGTTCTGGAGCTGCAAATTGATGACCCCCAATCCTCCTTTTTCCTTGGGTCTGCGAACCATATCCCACGCAGCAAAGGATTGCCTTGGTGTATCAGAGTTTCCTCTCCAAAGACATTGGCGCATAATCCGTTCTAATTGCTTGATGATGCCAGGTGGAATAGATAGGGAGCATAGTAAGTATATAGGCATGGACGAAAGAACCGATCTCAGCAGCTGGAGCCTGCAACCTTGGTTTAACATAGCTAAGCTTGCAGTCAAGCGCCTCTCAAGTGAATCCACCAAAGGCATCAGATCAAGGATCGTGGGCTTGGTCGTTCCCAAAGGGAGGCCAAGATAGGTGAAGGGCAATGATCCTAGACTACACTGAAAGACCTGAGAAAGCCGAAGGGCCTCAGCTTCAGGGACGTTAATAGGTACCATCATGGATTTAGCAAAGTTTACTCTGAGACCCGTAGATTCAGCAAAAACATGTAGCATATCTCTCAGGGCTACTAGCTGGGCTTCATCCGCAGGGAGCAACATGATAGTATCATCAGCATACTGGATTATTGGAAAATCCTTGTCATTGCAATCAATCGGCAGAGAGAGAATACCATCAAGCAACATCTTGTTGACAACAGGCTGTAACAGGTCTGCTGCCAAAACAAAAAGCAACGGAGAAAAAGGGTCCCCTTGCCTAACCCCACGCTTACACTTAAAGTGATTGTCGGGGATGCCGTTAAGAAGTACCTGAGAGTCACCAGAGGACAAAATTTCCTTGACCCAACCAATCCATTTGGGGGGAAAACCTTTTGCAATAAGAAGGGCCAGAATGGCCTCATGCTCAACAGTATAAAAGGCCTTAGCAAAATCCAACTTCAAGAGAATGATTGGCTTCTTTGATTGCTTGCACTGATAGATGTACTGGAACGCCCATGCCAAGCAATCCTGAGTAGACCGATGTTTCAGAAATCCATATTGGTTCTTGTGTATGCACTTGAGGATTACCTTCTGTAGTCGATTGGCCAACAGTTTCGTGAGGAATTTGAGGCAGGTGTTAGTTAAGGAAATAGGCCAGAAATCATTAGGACCCATTGGCGCCAACATTTTGGGGATGAGGGTGATGAAGGAGGAATTGTTGTTCTGCAAGCTGATCCTCCCCTCAAAAAAATCCTTAACTAACTGTCTGAAATCTTTCTCAATAATAGTCCAACATGTTTTGACAAACATACCGTTAAACCCGTCAGGCCCAGGTGCCCGATCGGTAGGAAAAGCTTTAAGCACCGCAGAAATCTCCTCATCAGAAAAGGGAGCATCCAAATCCTCAAGGCCCAAGACAGGGGCAATCAGAGAGGAGAGATCAAAACCCATGGAGATACCCTGCGCTTGGCCCATTCTAGACTTAAAGGAGTTCCATAAAATTCCTGCCATTTGGTCATGATCACTGACAGAAGAACCATCCTCTCTCTTCAGCGAGGAGATAGTGTTACGTCTAAGCCTCTCCGAGGCCATAGCATGAAAGAACTTGGAATTTTCATCCCCCACCATGATATATCTAATAGTGCACCTCTACTTCCAGTATATATGGTGCAGTTTCAGTACGCGTTCATACTGAAGCTTGACGATTTTCCCGAAGTTGAACTCAGGTCTGGTAAGGGGTCTGAGTTCCTCAAGGTTGTCAAAATACAAAACCACCTCTGAACATTTAGTGGCCAACCTTTTTAAGGAGGAAAGATTAATGCTCCACTTCTTGAGTGCAAATCTCAACCTCTTGAATTTACAAACAAAGTGGCAGGTGCAGATAAACCCACAGCAACGGGCTCCTCCCAAGAGGTCCTAACACAGTCAAGACAACCTGGCATTTCCACCCAAAAATTCTCAAAGCGGAAGATCTTCGACTTCGGAATAGTGGCATCAATTGACACAACACAAGGCACATGATCAGAGGAGGTTTTAGCCAAAGGAAATACTACTGTATTCGTGTAGGCGGATATCCAGTCAGCAGTAGTAAAAAACCAGCCCAACTGCTCTAAAAGAGGCTGCTCCTGCATGTTAGATCAGGTGTAGGCTCTGCCTTTCAGTGGTAACTCAAGCAAACCTAGATGGCTGATGATCTCATTAAACAAAAAAAATATCATTAACATCTCCCCCAGGCCTATTCCTATTATCCAATGAACGGATAAAATTAAAATCTCCAAGTAAGAGCCAGTTTTGATCCACAGGTATAGGAAGGTTATACAACCATTGAACAAAATCATCCCGTTGAGGCCCATGGCATGGGCCATAAACAGACACCAAAGTCCAGGTTTCGGAATTATGCACAGACTTGAAAGATATAACTAGGCCAAAGCGTTGTACCTCAACTAGAGTGCCACTAAAAACTGCGGAATTCCAAATAACCAGGATACCACCTGAGGCTCCCGCGGAAGGGGAAAACGCAAAATGATCAAATCTACGCGGACAGAAAGCACGTATCGATCGCAGATCAAAATGCTCAACCTTAGTTTCTTGCAGGCATATGATAGAGCATTTACTCTCCTCAATTTCAGCCCTAACATCTCGTTGTCTGTCCTCAGAGTTCAGCCCACGCACATTCCAGCACAAGACTCGCCAATTACGATAAGATGTATGATCCATGAACATAGGAGTAAAAGCATAGTAAACTCATAACTGCATAACAGAATGAGTAGCAGAGCATGACAAAGTTCAGCCAAACCACAGATAGACCCAAAACACAAAAGTCCGGAATAATAACGACCCAAAAGAAACGAAGTCTCTGAACCCTTCCCCAACCAAAATAAACAAGATCAATCATCATTGGAAGGCTTGGTAGATTCATCAGACTCCGGGCCCGCCATAAGCTTGGCCGCCGTAAGATCTTTAGGAGGGATTTGCAGCGCCTCACCCAGCAACTGCAGAGTATAGATAGGCGTCGGAGGTGGAAGCGCGACTCCATCTTCGTCCGGGTCCAGCACAGGGAGGCGTGGCTTCTTGGCCCGCGGTCGACGAAGGCTTGAAGTCTTCATCGGGATGGCAGAGGTGGGCTTGAAACCTGTCGCCTTGGCGCAGCTCCGAGTGACCCATCTGGTGGAGAAGTCTGGCTCTACAGCAACCAACTGGACAGTCTTGTGTGATCTGCAGGATGTGCGTTTCCCAAGGATAGGAGGAGTCTGAGCCTGGAACTGGAAATCCCCCGAAGAAAAATCCTGGTTGGGCGGCTGCTTATCAACATGCTGTACCTCCTGAGTACGCGGCTCTAGTTCTGTCATGGTAAGTGGCTGTGGCTGGAGCGGCTCAATAGTAACTGAAGACCTTTTCCTGGGAGCGCATAGGGCAGACGAGAAGAATCCAGCAGATGCCATGTTTTTTTCGAAAAGGGGGAAAAACACCCCGACCTCTGCATCAGAATGATGCATACGGCCATCTCATACAATAAAATAAAGTAGTACAAAGTCGCAAAGTCTTCAGCAAAACAAAACAGGCTCACCGAGAACCACAGCTCTAAAACAGGACAAAAACCAAAAGGCCACAAC
This sequence comes from Aegilops umbellulata, assembly GCA_032464435.1. Taxonomy (NCBI): domain Eukaryota; kingdom Viridiplantae; phylum Streptophyta; class Magnoliopsida; order Poales; family Poaceae; genus Aegilops; species Aegilops umbellulata. The sequence continues at coordinate 491,055,238 of CP136057.1, forward strand.
CGGCTGGTAAGATAAAAGATAGGAAACTAATTGCCTATCCTATTACATGACCGCCAACCAAACCGGTTGAAGATATCCCGCGCTACCGTCTCCCACCGGACAGATCCAGTAACCAAACGCTCCCTGGCCTCCGTTGGAGTGAGTAAGGACCACATACGGATCAGCGTCGTAGCACGGAAAATAACCTGCAAAAAATGGATAGTAGTAATTCTGTTAAAAACTAAATCATTTCTGCAGTTCCAGATTGCCCATAACAATGCATACACTCCTACACAAATATGTCTAGCTGTATCGGACTCTATCCCATCCAGCCACGTTCCAAATAACGACCCGACCGTACTCGGAGGAGTAATGTTAAAGGCAATTTGCACAGAGCGCCACAGAATTCTCGCCAACGGACAGTCAAAGAAGAGATGCTTAATGGTCTCATTCTGATCACAGAAACTACATCTAGTAGATCCAGTCCAGTTGCGCTTGACCAAGTTATCCTTTGTTAAAATAACATGTTTATGGACAAACCACATAAACACTTTTATTTTCAAAGGCACTTTGACTTTCCAAACATGTTCGGTTTTAGGAATGACAATAGAGTTAATGACATCATTGTACATCGACTTTACAGTAAATTGTCCATTCCTAGTAAGCTTCCAACAAAGCTGATCGGGCTGTTGCGCAAGCCGGACGTCCATCAGTCTACGCACCAGATGGAGCCAAGCTTCCCATCTCTCACCAGCAAGCACCCGCCTGAACTGAATATTAAGGGGAATGGACTGCATAATCGATGCGACTAACGCATCACGTCGCTGGACAATACGATACAAGGATGGGTACTGGATTGCTAATGGTGTATCACCCAGCCAAGTGTCCTCCCAGAAACGAGTGCTAGTTCCATCACCGACACTAAACTTTGTTCTATTAAAGAAGGATGCCTTGACTCTCATAAGGCCCTTCCAAAATGGTGAATCAGTTGGCCTCACTGCCACCTGTGACAAAGTTTTAGACTGCAGATACTTGTTACGAAGAATCTGCGCCCAAGTTGCGTCAGTCGGCCCCGAAAGCTTATACAGCCACTTACTAAGCAGACATTTGTTCTTGACCTCAAGGTTTTCGATACCCAACCCCCCTTGGTCCTTAGGACGACAAATGACATCCCACTTGGCGAGTCTATACTTTCGCTTGAGTTCATCGCTCTGCCAAAAGAATCTTGATCGGTAGAAGTCCAGTCTTTTTCTAACCCCAACTGGAACCTCAAAGAAAGATAGGAGGAACATCGGCATACTCGTGAGTACCGAATTAATAAGAATTAACCGTCCTCCATAAGACATGAGTTTGCCCTTCCAACAACTAAGTTTCTTTTCAAATCGATCCTCAATGCATTTCCACTCTCGATTAGTAAGCTTACGGTGGTGGATGGGTATACCTAGGTATGTGAAAGGTAAAACCCCTAATTGACAACCGAACAATTGCCTGTAAGCATCATGTTCCTCCTTGGCTCTACCAAAGCAGAACAATTCGCTTTTATGGAAGTTGATCTTTAACCCAGACAACTGTTCAAACAAGCAAAGCACCAGCTTCATATTTCTTGCTTTTGCCAGGTCATGCTCCATAAAGATGATAGTATCATCAGCGTACTGCAGAATGGACACTCCCCCATCAACTAGGTTGGGCACCAAGCCTCCCACCTGACCAGCCTCCTTTGCCCGACCTATAAGGATTGCCAACATGTCAACCACAATGTTGAACAAAACCGGGGACATTGGATCTCCTTGCCTCAGGCCTTTGTGTGTCTGGAAGTAATGCCCAACATCATCATTTACTTTAATTCCAACACTCCCTTTTTGCGTGAAGGATTCTACCTGGCGTCGCCAAGCCTCATCAAAACCCTTCATGCGCAATGCCTGTTGAAGGAATGGCCATTTGACTTTATCGTACGCTTTTTCGAAATCCACTTTGAAAAGAACCCCATCCAGTTTTTTCGTGTGGATTTCATGGAGCGTTTCATGCAGGACTACAACCCCTTCAAGGATATTCCTGTCCGGCATAAAAGCAGATTGAGTAGGCTGCACCATAGTATGCGCAATCTGTGTGAGTCTATTGGTCCCGACCTTGGTAAAAATTTTGAAACTAACATTAAGAAGACAGATTGGCCTGAATTGCTCAATTCTCACAGCCTCTGTTTTCTTAGGAAGAAGGGTAATCGTTCCAAAATTTAGCTGAAACAGATGCAGCTGCCCAGTAAACAGATCGTTGAACATAGGCATCAAATCCCCTTTGATGATATGCCAACACTTCTTATAAAATTCCGCTGGGAAGCCATCAGGACCCGGTGCCTTATTATTCTTCATTTGCGAGATGGCCTCAAGCACCTCTTTCTCCGAAAAAGGAGCCGCAAGAGTATCATTCTCCACCGCTGTAAGCTGAGGGATATCCTCAACCCTAGACTCATCCAGAGACACACTGTTCTTTTCTGGATGGCCAAACAGCTGCTTATAGTATTCAGTAATGTACAATTTTAGGTTGTCCTGTCCAACAATCGTACCCTCATCTTGCTCCAGCTGAAAGATCCTCTTCTTTCGATGTTTACCGTTGGCAATCATGTGAAAGAATTGCGTGTTCGCGTCCCCCTGGACTACTCGCCGGGTCTTGGCCCGCAACGCCCACTTCAACTCTTCTTCCCTAAGGAGTTCTTTCAACCGCACTTCCGCCTCGAGCTTGGCATGAAGCTCCGCAGCTGGCAAAATTGTAGTTTCCGCTTTTACATCCAACGACTGAATAAGGGCAAGGAGCTTTTCCTTTTCTACCTTATAAACCCCGCTCAGATGCTTAGCCCAACCCCGAAGGAAACTTCTCAAATGCCTAATCTTATTCTGCCAGCGCTGAAGCGCGGTCCTCCCTCCTAGATCCTTAGCCCACTCTCTGGCCACAAGATCCAGGAAGCCTTCTCTTTCAAACCAAGCCATCTCAAACGAGAACACATTTCCGTTTCCCTTGTGGGTTGGTTTTCCAGAGTCAACAAATAACGGCGTGTGGTCAGAAATACCACGGGACAAGGCCTGGACAGTCACCAGGGTGAACTTCTGTTCCCAGTCGACGCTAGCCAACACACGATCCAACTTCTCATAAGTCGGATTTGGCATCGCGTTCGCCCAAGTAAACTTTCTACCCGAGAGCTCAATTTCTCTCAGGTCCAGGCTTTCAATGATAGTATTAAACATGAACGACCATCGTCCATCAAAATTATCATTATTTTTATCCTCCCGCTGTCTAATAATATTAAAATCACCCCCACCAGGATGGGCAACTGCTCGGAACCACAGATCCGAACAAGATCAGCCAGAAACTCAGGCTTGAGCTCGGGCTGTGCAGCACCATATACCGCAACAAGAGCCCAATCGAACCCATCAAACTTCGAACGCACCCGAAATTTAACAGCGAAGTCTCCCATGACCACACTACGAACTTCAAGCGCCTCACACCTAACTCCGAGAAGGATTCCACCCGACCTCCCTCTCGGTGGCAAACAGTGCCAATCAAAGTCTATACCACCTGAAAGAGAATTTAGAAATTGAGGCGCGAAATTATCTCTACCAGTCTCCGATAGAGCAATAAAATCTAGACAATGCTCAACAGATGCCTCAACAAGAAATCTTCGTTTAGCCAAGTCCTTTAGACCTCTGCTATTCCAGAAAATTCCTCTCATGGATCATCATGAAATTTTTTTGCCGTACGGATCCTAGCACTCCTACGCACTGCGGAAGCCGGATAAGCCTTCCGTTTCCACTTGCGCTTGGGGATAGTTTGATGCTGCAACTGGTCCTCACAACCAGTGTTAGACGGGCTAGCCAAAACTAACTCGATAGACTCAACCTGAAGATCCTCATCAGGATTAGGCTGAAAAAGATCCGCACAAAAGTTGTCTAGCACCCTAACCCCGAGCGCATCTACCTCAGAATCATTCATGGGTTTAACAGCCGCAATATTATGAATCATCTCTATGGCCCGCTCAGCCTCTAAGTCTAAGAGATCATTAACAGAATTAGTGATTTCAGTGTCATTATTACCCAGCGAAACACCCAATTGATTTGCATTCTGAATAATATCATCATTAGAAAAATGCAAAATGGAATCAGATGTATTGACCGACATACCAGTAGTGACCTCCACGTCACGAAGCTTGGCCGCCCTCATGGCGCACCGCTACTGAATGTCGTCCACATCAAGCTAGGACTGGAGGCGTCCACTCATCCGGCGCCCCTCAGACACTGGATCCTGGATCCCTCCAAAAGTGATGACCTCCTCCCTAGAGATCGCGGTCGGGGTCCGGCCTCCTGCCCCCCCCCCACCGGCAGGCCGATCTACCTGCCCGGGTACAACCGCGGCCTCGCCCGAAAGAGGCACAACACTCGCGGCTGCCGCGGGGTGCGGCCCACCAGACAAGACTGGCGAGGTGGGTGGATGACACCGAACGAGAGCCATGTGATTGATAAAATCCAGCTCAATCGCCCACGGCCAAAAGTGTGTGGGCAAGACAAAAGGCGGGAGTACTGACAAAGAAGGAGAGCAGGGGGTCTGTGCAGTAACAATCTCTGGCAGCATCATACGGAAAGTTCGTTCCCAGATCATCTGTGGCGGCAGAACCGTCCCGTAAACTACACGCACAATGCCCAACTGAATTGGATCGACCACAGGCTGGTGCAATTGCTGCTGGACCTCCAAATTGAGACCATGTTGATCCATCATCGCCACAGAGCCAGAGGAACCAAAAGAAGGCGCGTCCATGACCATGGAATTCTGTTTAACCTCCTCCTCATTTTGCGCGGCGTCCTGATTATCATCCACACGCTGATGCTGAGCTTGATCTTCCCAAGCACCCCATCCCTCATCATGTTGAACATTGGGTTCCCAACCATTGAAGCATTGCCGAAGTGGCTGATGATTTGGCGAGACGGCATTCCACCCTAAACCTGGGTAAGGCAGCATAGCCCAAAAAGGTTGCGGGGGGTGTTCTCCAGGCATAGGATGTGGATTACCATCCAACGGCATCGGATCCTCGTCCGCCCCAATCATGGCTTCAGCAAACTCAGCAGACAGTATATAGCATGCAGACGTCCAAGACACAATTGTACCACCCCAATTAGCAAACTCGCGGAAAACCACATCACGAGGAACCAAAGCATTGTCCGGAAAAGAAGCTCGGACAAGGGAGCGGGCGCATCGACGTTCGGTGTGGTTCCAATAATGAAACTGACCAAAAGTCTCGACCACATCAGCAAGCCCCTGCGTGTTTCGATAATCCAAAGGGATGCCAATGAACATAAGCCAGCCCGTACGATATCCATGCAGCGCATGAAACCCCTCACCATGGTCATGCGGAATAAATCTGACAAAGAACTCTTCTCCTCCTCATCTAGGCCCAAAGGAAACGGCGGGTGCAAAGTAAAGGATCCATGGACTACTGGGTCATCCATCTCAAACAGGCTAACTCCATGAACCCATGGTTGAGCAGAACGTACTGGAACTTGCAGGGTCTGGGTGATGAAGTGAAGCACTTGTTCCCTCCTGATGGCCACCAGATGAGCGGGTGGCACTGGCTCAACGATGGACACCATGAACTGCTCATGCATGCGCGGGGGCGGCTGCTGGGAGGTGAAGTAGGTGCACGGCAATCTGTCTCCACCACCGTCGATGATGTCGTAGCCAGCCGAAAGAAAACGCCGCGGGTCAAGAGCATAGACCGCCATTGAGAGATCAGGAGGAGAGACCACAGGGGGTTGCAATGGAGGCGACGACGGCGATGGAGGAGAAGCAGATTGGGGTTTTTTGGGGGGCGGCGGTGGATTGGAAGGCGGAGAGGCCAGCTGCTCTGTTCGGGCGCGAGAAATGAAACCTGGCGATGGGACTTTGGGCACCCAGATGGACGACTCGGGCGGCTGGCAGACGCAATCTTTTTTAATGTGACCATACCTAAAGCACTTGCGGCACCGGACCAAGTTTGTGCAGGTCGCTGAAGTGTGGGCCATACCCAAACAATGTTGACAGTCCCAAAATTTGGCAGCGAGGTCTTTAATCATTCTCATCAAAACTCTACAGATCGGAAACAATATCCTGTGGGGAGGGAATATGAGCAGCCTGAGGTCCAACATCAATAGAATCATCATCAGATACGTCGATTGGGGCATTGACAGTATCTGGGCCCAGGGTGTCATGGCTAGGTGGGCCAGTGGTATCTAGATCAATAGGAAAATCTTTTGAACCCGAGAACTTTGGCCCAACAATAACTTTCAAAATCCCTGGAGATCCGGGCGATGAAGGAACCGAACGCGGAGACTCCGGAGAAGGTGGCAAAGATCCAAATTTGATGGCCACCGGTGGCTAGGGGTTGTGCATCTCCGGTGAGGAAGGCTCCTCATCAGAATTAACCACATAACCAGCCTCCCGAACAGTTAAACAATCTTGTGAGGAGGCTGGATAACGATAACCTTTGCACGCCTCATAGTTAATGAAGGTAGCAAACCTAAGCTTCTTCTTGGCACCCAAAGCGGATTTGAGAGAAGATTTGGCCAGAGGGTTTTGCATGGCTAACAACCCTAATTTAGCTCTAGCCTTAGAGGGACTAACCAAGATCCATTCATGTTGACACTCTAATTGCCAACGCTTAAACTCTTGCTCCCAATCAGGCCCCCATGTCCCCAAAGATGAAAGAAACACTTAAAATGGTCGCACACAAAGGATCTTTGGTGGAGAATGAAAAACCCCAACATCCTTGCAAGAGACATGGAAGGAGAATATGGAAGGGGATAAATGGAATTGTCCCAAGATATAATGCTTTATTCGTTGCCCATTGACAACCTTCGGGTTAGTGCCTTCAGAATTATTTATTTTGATGGCTCCAGACCGGTAAACCTCCTCGGTGACATATGGGCCTTCCCATTTTGAGAGGAGGTTTCCTGCAAAAAATCTAAAACGAGAGTTGTACAAAAGAACACATTCTCCGACTTTAAACTCACGCTTTTGAATTCTTTTGTCATGCCATCTTTTAACTTTTTCATTGAATAACTTTGCATTTTCATAAGCTTGGTTCTCCATTCATCTAAAGAACTTATATCAAATAATCTCTTTTCACCAGTAAGTTTGAAATCATAGTTGAGTTCTTTAACTGCCTAATATGCTGTATGTTCTAACTCAAGAGGCAAATGACAAGCTTCTCCATAAACCATTTTATAAGGAGACACACCCATAGGATTTTTATATGTTGTTCTATAAGCCCAAAGTGCATCGTCTAATTTCTTAGACTAATTCTTCCTGGACCTATTAACAGTCTTTTGCAAAAAATCAATTTTATTTCTCTATTGCTAAGTTCAACTTGGCCACTAGACTGAGGATGATAGGGTGATGCAATTCTATGGTTAACATCATACTTAGCAAGCATCTTATGGAAAGCACCATGAATAAAGTGTGAACCACCATCAGTCATTAAATATCTAGGGACTCCAAACCTTGGGGAAATAACTTCCTTAAGCATTTTAATAGAGGTGTTGTGATCAGCACTACTGGTTGGAATGGCTTCTACCCATTTAGTAACGTAATCAACAACAACCAAAATATGTGTATATCCATTAGAGGAAGGAAAAGGTCCCATGTAATCAAATCCCCAAACATCAAATGGTTCAACAGCAAGTGAATAATTCATAGGCATTTCTTGACACTTACCAATATTACCTATTCTTTGACATTCATCACAAGAGGAGACAGACTTACGGGCATCCTTGAAGAGAGTAGGCCAATAAAATCCAGATTGCAATACCTTGTGAGCAGTTCTATCTCCAGCATGATGCCCTCCATAAGCCTCGGAGTGACATTTCCATAGGATTTGTCCCTGTTCATGCTCAGGTACACAACGTCTAATAATACCATCTACTCCTTTATAAAGATGTGGATCCACTACTGGAATCGGCTACTTTGCCATCTGCCAGTTCTTTGCCGTCCGCTAGCAGACGGCAAAGAAGCTCTTTGCCATCAGCTTCCAAAAAGCAGACGGCAAAGAACTGGCTGATGGCAAAGAGCAAATTTGCCATCAGCCAGTTCTTTGCCGTCTGCTAGCGGACGGCAAAGATTCTTTGTCGTCGGCTAGCGGACGACAAAGAGGGAGGGGCCCCACTGACGAGCTGCAAAAAAAAAAACTAACGGCCCCCTCTTTGCGGACGGCAAAGAGTAAGAAGGCGGATGGCAAAGGGGGGCGGACGGCAAAGAGGGAGGGCCCCACGTAACGTTAACGGCCGTCCCACACCCCCCTCTCTCTCTCTTTCTCTCCCACCAGTTACTCTCATCGCCGCCCCGTCGCACCACCCCGCCGCCGCCCCAGCGCCCCCCGCCCCGTCGCCCCACCACCCCGGCGCCCCCCGCCCCGTCGCCCCCGTCGCCCCCGCCGCCCTGCCGTCTGGGCGCCGCCACGCCCCGGCGCCCCGGCACCTCCGCGCCCCGCCGCCGCGGCCCCAGGCCGCACCGGCCCCCTCCTCCGCCACCCCAGGCCGCCCCGCCCCCCTCCTCCACCGCCCCAGGCCGCACCACCCCCCTCCTCCACCCAGGTGAGCTCTCTGCTTCCTTTTTTCCTTTTTTTGTTTTTTAGTTTTAGGTTTATGTTTAGTTTAGATTTAGTTTTAGTTTTAGTTTTAGGATTAGTTTTAGGTTTATAGGTTTAGTTTTAGTTTAGTTTTAGGTTTAGATTTAGTTTTTTCCTTTTTCTGTTTTTTAGTTTTAGGTTTAGGTTTAGTTTAGTTTTAGGAAAGAAGAAGAAGAGAAAAAGAGGAGAGGAGAAGAAGAGGAGGAGGAGGAGGAGAAGAAAAAAAGAAGAAGAGGAAGAAGAAGAAGAAAAAAGAGGAGAGGAGGAGAAGAAGAAGAGGAAAAAGGAAAGGAGGAGGAGGAGGAGGAGGAAGAAGAAGAAGAAGAAGAAGAAGAAGAAGAAGCAGAAGAAGAAGAAGCAGAAGAAGAAGAAGAAG